>CAOLHI010003425.1:0-186219 GCA_948474755.1 Ctenosaura bakeri
TGTATTGAACATTCCATCCCCACTGCCCTTCCATGACAATCCACTTCTAACAGTTGGGAGCTCTGTAGATAGATCCACCCTACTGCATTCAGTGAGAAACAGAGAGAAGCAGGCTGGCCATCATGGTATGAACGGGTTGCTTACCTCTAACTGTGGTTCTTTGAATGGTCATCTGTGCCCTCACACAATGGGAATTTGCGCAGTAGCATTTCGGAAAGTTCCAGAGCTGAGCAGCTTGGCGGGAACCCCTCCCCCATATGGTATTGAGCATGCTCAGTCCCACCAAGCTAACGGTCTCTCCTCAGTTTCAAAGTCCGCCAAAGCAAGGACCTGAAAGAGGGGAGGCTGGGTGTGTGTGTGTGAGGGCATAGATGACCACTCGAAGAACCATAGTTACAGGTAAGCAACCTGTTCTTCTTTTTCGTGGTCTCTGTGCCTCACACAATGAGAGACTGAGTAGCTTACCATTGGATGGTAGGTCAGGTCCTAGATGACAGAAGACAGCACCGCACAACCAAAGCAAGCATCACACTGGGCCCTGCAGTCAAGGCGGCAGTGGCAGATGAAGGTCGAAGGCTGTGACCACGTAGCGACACGACAAAGCTCCTGTAGGTCAACTCCCCTGAGAAGGGCCACTGAAGAGGCCATCGCCCTAGTGGAGAGGGCACGAAGCAGGGCTGGCGGCAGCTGCCTGGCAAGTTCGTAGGCAAGGTGAAATGTCTGGACAGCCCATTTGGGAAAACGTTGAGTGTGACTTTGTGACCTTTCCAGTGCCCACCATAGCAGGCAAAAAGGTGGGGAGTCTGGCAGAAGGTCAAAGTCTGTTGCAGGTAAAAGGCTAGGACACGACATACGTCAAGTGAATGAAGGGAGAGCTCGAGAGACAAAGCAGGATCAGGATAGAAGGCAGGTAGAATCAAATCCTGATTCAGATGGAAATCAGAAATGACTTTAGGAAGAAAAGACAAGTCTGGGCGCAGGACTACCTTGCCTCGATGAAACACCAGGAATGGTTCATTGGAACGTAGCACAGTCAGTTCTCCTGCCCGCCTGGTTGAAATGACAGCTACCAAAAACACCGTCTTCATGGTACGGAGATGGTCATCAGATGTCGCCATCAGTTCAAAAGGATGGGGCATAAGCTGGGAGAGGACAAGTGACAGCGACCATGGAGGCAGCAGCGGGGAGACAGGAGGGTAGAGATGCTGTAGGCCTTTGAGGAACTGCTTGACCGTAGTGTTCCTGAAAAGAGCCAAGGACGGAGAATCACATGGCTGATAAGCTATGATCGCAGACAGATAAACCTGAAGAGAGGAAAAGGCTAAGCCTTGCTACCGCAGAGTCAAGAGGAAGTGAAGCACGGTTGACAAGGAAGTCAGAGAAGATACCTCATTTCGGGTGTTCACAAAGGTCACGAACTTCCGCCACTTGTGGTTGTCGGACCTATGAGTAGATTCCTTCCGTGGGACCGTGAGGACAGCTTCGATAGAGGGAGAATCTAGAACATCATCCTCCACTCGTGCAGGTGGAGGAGAGGGAGGTCTGGGTGAAGCACACGGCCGTCCGAGTGAGAGAGGAGGTCCGGCGTGCAGTGAAGTCGCATCTTGCAGCCCTGGGCGATGGTGAAGAGGGGACCAAACTAATGTTGCCTTGGCCAATAAGGGGTGATGAGGATGGTGTCTGCCCTGTCTGCTGCAATCTTGGCCACCACTCGGCCCAAGAGAGGAAACGATGGAAAGATGTAAAGAAACTCCCTGTTCCAAGGAAATTGGAACACGTCCCTGAGAGAGCCAGGGCCCAGGCTGGCAATAATGGGGACATTTCCTGTTCCGGTCGGTCACAAAGAGATCGATGGTTGTAGTGCCCCAGTGGGACACTATCTGCTGGAAAGTGGCATTGGAGAGGGACCGCTAATGGTGGTGAAGCAAGGTGGGGGAGTGAGCCTCCTTTTCAGTTCACGTAGCACACAGCTGTTGTATTGTCTGATAGAATCTGAACAGTCCATCCGACAGCGAGGATCCGAAAGGTGCGAAGAGCTTTGAGCTCGAGCCAAGAGCTCGAACATGTTGATATGGACATGCGTCTCCAGGTTGGTCTAGTGGCCCTGGACTGCTAGATTGCTGCAGTGGGCTCCCCAACCAAGGAGGGATGCATCAGTTGTAACAATGTTGGGCGGGGCTCAGTAAATGGCATTCCCGACAAGAGATGGTGTGGGGACAGCCACCAGCAGAGGGAGTCCTGGACTGGACGAGGGACCCACAGAACCCGACGCTGATTGTCAAGAAGAGGGTTGAAGTGCTGAAGAAACCACTATTGCGGGGGTGAGGTCGAAGGTGAGACGAGTAGGTGACTGCCATTGTGGCCACCACGTAGCCAAGGACTGTTGGATCCTGCGGTCAGAAATGGACAGACTGTGTAGGACGATGGCTGCGGCTTGGCACAGAGTCCGCGTGTGCTTCATAGGCAGCAAGGCCATGGAGCAAGTGGAGTCCAGAGTGACCCCGATGAAATCCAGGGTGCATGAAGGTTCCAAGTGAGACTTCTTGGGATTCACTCTGAGGCTGAGATTGGAAAGAAGGGAGAGGGCAAGGTGAATGTCCTCGTATAACTTTTGTTTGCAGGGCGCCGCCAGTAACCAATCGTTCAGATAGGGGTACACTATAACACGGTCCATGCAGAGGTAAGACACCACAGAAGCTAGGCAGTTGGTAAAGACCCTGGGGGCAGTGGGCAGACCAAACAGCAGGACCTTGTATTGGTAACAGATGCCGTTGACCGCAAACCGGAGATACCTCCTGTGCTAAGGGCGAATAGCAATGTGGAAATAGGCATCTTGTAGGTCGATGGATGCAAACCAGTCTCAGCGTCTCAGGAAAGGCAGAATGGAGGTCAGGGTGACCATCTTGACCTTCCGAGCGGAGATGAAGGAGTTCATCCCTCAGAGGTCTAAGATGGGTCGGAGAGTGCCATCCGATTTGGGTACCGTGAAGTACTGGGAGAAGAAGCTGGTGGATTTGGCCAAAGGCGACAGTTGCTCTATGGCCCCTTTGAGGAGGAGGGTCTTGACCTCCTTGAGAAGGGCAGGACTGGTGGGGGTGGAGTAAAAGATGCTGAGAGGAGGAGTATTTTGAAACTCGATGGCGTAGCCAAGATGCATGATGGTTAACACCCAGGAGTCTGAAGTGATGTTGCACCAGACGTTGAAGTGGCGAGCCAGTCCTGGGATTTTGGATAGGTGGTCGGGCAGATGAGAGAGAGGCAGAGGTGGCAACCTGCAAAGGGAGTCAAAAACGAGACTTGGTGGTTGAAGAAGACTTCTTGGATGATGGCTGGCGTCACCTGAAGGAGTGGTGGGATGAAGCCAGCAGAGGGGATTGGTGAGATGTGCAATGAAGAGAGCGCGACCTATAGAAGTAGGAGGGGCGCCTCCACAAAGAATGGGATGAAGATGGTCTTCTAGATTGAGTTGTTGGGTAAAGGCCCATTTTCTTTGCTGTCAGCCAAGCTTTCATGAGATGATCCATAGCATCATTTGTAGTAGCATGGAAGAGTTCTTGGCCATCAAAGGGCCGGTCATCAATCTTTTTTCTGCTATCCTTGGTCAAGCCAGCGGATCGAAGCCATGCGAACCGGCGAAGGGCAATCTCACCCACCATCACCCGCACTGCACCCTCCACAGCATGTCAGGAGGCTAAGATTTGTTGATTAGAGAGTGCCACAGACTCGTTATAAAATTGAGTGGCCATAGTTCTGTGGTCATCCGGCAGGTGGGAAAGCAAGAGAAAAACCTATCCCAAATGTTACGTTGATAAGCCTGCAGGAAAGCTTGAGTGTTAGAGATCCTGGTGATCAATGAAGAGGCGGAGTAGAACCGATGGCCAAAAATATCTAAACAACAACCCTCTTGATCAGGGGGAGTTGTGTGGGCCCTTTTGCCCCCTTTTGTTTGGGAAGACTCAACGACAATTGAATTAGGAGTCGGACAGTTGAACAAGAAATCAACATCCTTTTTCTGAGTATGGTAAAGATGCTCTAGGCAGTGAGCGATCAGTTGGAGCGAAGCCGGTTGGGCCCAAGGATGTTTCACTACCTCCTGCAGGATGAAGAGAAACAGAATCAGAGCCGTCGATGGAGGCTGAGTGTCGACATAGTAGAATACCGGGTCCTGTACCATAGGAGTGGGACTGGAAATGTCAAGGCCTAAAGCATCGGCCATTCTGACCAAGATGTCAGAAAACTGCTTAACATCTTCAGGAGCTGAATCAGGAGTCGGCTCCCCGAAAACTAGAGGTGGAGAGGTATGCAATTGAGGCGTGGAGTCCAAGGAATCGCCACTGAAATCATAAGTACCGGAAGAAGGAGACGATGATCAAGGAGATTGAGAACGACGAGGTCAAGCAGCTCCCAGTGCAGGAAAGACAGTAGGTGGAGCAGGGGCAGAGACCGGTAGAACAGCGGGCATTGTTACTGAAGTCAGAATCTGTACTGGTCCCTGAGTCTGTGCTGACGAAATGGGTAGAACGGTCAGGATCGGTTCAACAATGGGCTGTGTCGATAATGGGACCGACAGAGTCGTTGGCAGAGTCAACACAGGGTGAATATCTGGCGGGGGCCGGGACACCATCGCTGTCACCTGAGGAGGTGGTGAAACAGCTCGATGTTGAGGCAATTGGTCATGGGACCGGCGGCGAGATCAAAATGGCGAATGCCGGTACTAGGCCGATTGGAACTGAGAAAGGGATCTTGAGTGTTGGTACCGAGGGGAGTGTCTGTAGCAAGACCCTGGAGGAGATCGCGATGGGGAGCGTGAACGTTGAGGCCGGTACGAAGACCAACTTTGGACGTCGGGATGGTACCAGTCATGAAAGGCAGGCAAGTATGAATGGTAAGAGCCAGGCTGCTCCCTCCAAAGGTGTTCATGGCCATATCGAGCAATATAGGAGGCTGACGAAAACGGCGAATCAACTCTTGCCAGTGAAGGCTTGTGAGCTGCCTGGTAGCCACAGTCATGACAATGTGGTGGTCTACTCCGTTCACTGTGTCCCGGAGAGCAGGCCACACTAACTCGAGGCCAGTTTCGGGAAGGAGCCTGAGGAGCGTCCAAAACAAGCAGACGGTCTGTCTCGGGATGGCCAGAAGAGAGAGACAGATGAAGAGAAGTTTGAGAGCATCCATCTCTGGGCTGGCCCAATGTAAGAGGCGGAGAAGCCGGTGGCAAAGACCGACAGTCCAAGTCGGACGTCAAGTAAACAGCAACCAGGACAGACAGTACCGGGAGCTGGGTAGAATCTCGCACCGACAAAACGACCGGAGCCTCCTCCTCCTCCACGGTAGTCGAAGCAGGCTATGTCGGAGGAGGTGTAGGTAAAGGGCCCAAAGAAGACAGTCGAGTGGCCAACGGACAGGCAGCAGGAGAAGGGGAGTGATGCTTCTCCTCCTTCTTCTTATTAGAAGAGACAAAGGGTGGTGTGATGAAGCTTGCTTACGTTCTGCCAAGATAGACACCTTGCAAGGCTGTTGAATTGGAGCCTGTTGCAAGCTAGAGGACGCGTCTCCAGTAGGGGACGGGACGGTAGGGTCTTGGAGAGCTTCAGAATCCTCGGTAAAGAAGATACCGGTGGTAAGGCCAGTGAGGTCAACGTCGGTGTCGGTACCAAAGTGGTCGTTACCGAGGACCTGGTCATTACTGGTGATTTCATGGTCAACAAGGAAGCCATTGGGGAGGGCTTCGATAGCAAAGGGCCTTGCAAAGGGCATGGTGTCACTGGAGCGGTAAAAGGGCGGTATTTGAAGCTGCCTGCTCCTTGAGGCAAAGAGCTTGCTCCCAACAGTAGGATTTTAAGTGGGAAGCTCTATTCTTCAGAGTCTGGGAGGTAAAATCCCTACAGATGGAACAGGCCTGAATGTAATGGCCTCCCCAAGGCAGAACAAGCATTCGGGGTGGGCATCCGAAAGGGAAACCTTGCAGCCGCAAGACATGCAAAGCTTAAACAAAGACAACATAAGAAGGGGGAAGAGTTCTTACAGTTTTTGTTGTAAAGGAAACCAAAAATGAGTTGAAAGAAGAAAGAGAACAGAGAAACAGAAAACTGCTCAGCGAGGAAGCCTTCCGAGCTGCTAACAGGTCAGCGGACGAGAAGAAACTGAGGAGAGACCGTTAGATTGGTGGGACTGAGCATGCTCAGTACCGTATGGGGGGGGGTTCCCACCAAGCTGCTCAGCTCTGGAACTTTCTGAAATGCTACTGCACATGCATGAAGATTCCCATTGTGTGAGGCACAGAAACCATGAAGAAGAACTTGCATAACGAGTGCCAAAGCACAGATTAAATTTTTCTACATGAGTAAAAGTGAACCCCTTATGGATTCCCCTTTTGGCCCCCTGGCAGCACTGCAAGATCACAGAAAGTTTCACTTCTTATTTTAAAATAATCAGAGTTTGCTTTTATGTCCAAATAGGAAAAACTCTGGCTAGCTTAAGTTATGATTTGTTAATAAACCAGGGTAGACCTCAGCTTGTTAGCAAATCACTGTTTAAATAACTTCCATTTGTTCATAAAAATAAATTCTAGCTGTTTTAAATCAGGAAACAAACGCTTGCTATTTCCTCATCTCTAAAAAGAGGGTAAAATATACAACCCCCTGAAGGCCAGAGACTAAAAATTTACATTTTTGAACAATGCACCCCAGAATTCCTTAATCACCATAGCCCCTGAAGGATTCTGGGAATTGTAGTCCAAAAAATAGAATTTTTCTAATCTCTGGCCAAGATTCCCTGCTTCTCATTCATATTAAACTAAAGTATGGGTTAACTTTATGTCTGAAAGAGATCACAACTTTCCAGCAGAGCACCCACACTGAAATATAGAAATCATAAGTAAATTGCCAAAATGAGAGATTTGTTACCTGACGAAGAGAATCTTGGGCTGCCAAGTACCAAGTGTGGTTTACCAGAGAGGCCTCTTTCCTGTCAGGGATGGGCAGAAAGCTCAAAATGTAAGTGATAACCTAGAGAAAGAAAGAAAGAAAGAAAGAAAGAAAGAAAGAAAGAAAGAAAGAAAGAGTTTGTTTCAATTGTGAGTGCTCCTTTCTCAGCAATAGGAATCACTGATTTAAATAAAGGATAATCACCTTATGGCCATTGGCCTACTTTGAAAATTCTCTGAAAAATCATTAGACCCTCTGTCAGCCGCTCACTGGGCAGACAAATAAAAGGAAGTGTGGAGAAAGAGTAACTCTGCCCACTTTTTGGCTTCTGTCCCAACTATGGTCAGCACGTAGCCCCCAACAGATTATGTGTATATGTGCTTTCAAGTTGAAAACCCCAACAGATTACCTATGAGGAAATGCAATTCTCAACAGATTATTTTTATCCTGGGTGTAAAGTAAGGAGGCTTAAAGCACCAAGAGAAACTTAGTTAAGAACCATGGATTCAAATCAAGATTTCCATATTATTTCCAGAACATGTGTGTATGCTTATTAGCTCCAGAATAAATTAAAACATACTGTTTGCAGCTCAACCAGAGGACTTTTCTTCCCTGGAAGCATAATGTAAAACCTTTTGACCATGTTGTCCTTTCTGCTCTATACAATTATATCTCCTTAAAGCCAAGAAATGCAGGTGGAAATGTGAAATTAATTGAGCAATGGCTAACATATTGGGCTGAACGATGCTGTTTTCACATGGGATAGTTAATAGTCATTAGAACTGGTAATTTGCTACAATAATAAAATGATATATTGATTTACTGCATCATATTTATACCTGGCTTCTGAGATCATTATTTTTTCTGTGGTTGTCTCACAGACCACTGCTTCTCTCATGCCATCAGGTTGGCAGGAGGACAGAGTCATGGATTCCATTTTAGATTTCAACAGTCATTTGCATTTAACACAAATTTCATTTTAAGCTAGATAGTTCAGAATATATAATTTAAAATTTGCTTGGTTTGGTTTTTAAATATCACCCTGCTTACTAGGTAGCTTTTGAAAGGGCAGCCATTATGAGGACAGCAAGAATATCTACTTGCTGCTTCCTCCATTTTCTTATCTTTTCTAGAAAAAGCTTAACTCCATGATCCAGAGTATGCTTGCCAAATAGCAGACAGTAGCAGAAACTGGAAAAGTTACTTTTTGGGCCACCGCTCCCAGAGTCCCCCAACTAGCATGGTTGTGCTAGCTAGGAGATTCTGGGAATTACAATTCAATTATAGTCACATTTCCAAATTCTGGATACAGTAGCAGCCTGAGTACCTAACAACTGTGAGCAGTGTGAGTTTGGGCAGACAGATCAATTTAGACTGTGCATATGGACATAATACTTTTTTTTGTGGGGGGGAGCATAAAAGAATCCAAGAACTGTGGTTTGTGATACAGTCAAAAATTGATGACAGTTGCAGCCACTTATTGGGTATATAAGCAGTGTATTTACTACTAGAAAGGAAGGCATTATATTCAGTTGTTGACTTGAAGCCAGGACACGAAACCATCAGCTCTTCAAATGGTGCCATGTCCCATAAGGTCCAGCCAATATGACCAATGGTAAGGGCTGGTGGGAATTGCAGCCCAACATCTGGAAGGCCACAGGTTCTCCATCTTTGGCTAAAGGCATAGAGACTGACTGAAGTAAATTAGGGTGAGAAAGAGAATGAGATATGTCTGTGGGAAGTTCATTTATTCTATGAGAAAAGGACATTTTATTTATTTTTATAAAGTCTTCTGAGAGAATCTAAAGAGGAGGGAGGAAGGGGAAGAGAAGGGGGGAAAAGAAACAGCATCTTTAAGACTAATCGGTTTTTATTTTTGCATGAGCTTTCATGAATATAAGCCCAGTTCTTTGGATGCAATTAAGGCATCAGGTATAAAGCATTATTTATACAGCTGCAGGATGGATTGGAATGTAGTAAGATCCAGAAAGTTGCAATTCCTTACCCTTGTCCTAAATTTTCAAAGGGCTGTATAAGGTGATACAGAGAAAATACAAAGAGAACCTAGTATATGCTTTTTCAGCTCAGCTTTGCTATACAAACCAGATATTGCTGGTTTTTAAGAGGCCAAGTTGTAACAGCTTTAGTAAATGATTGACTAGAAGATGATCACAGAAAACAGTGGAACATTGTATACAAATTAGAACTTTGAGGAAGCACATCTCGAAAAAAGGATTATTTTTTTTTAACTGTCACCCCTGAGGAAGGCATTTTGAATAAATGCATTGGGTATTTCATGTCAACCCATAAATTCTCATTCAGGCATCTGTTGGACATCTTCTCCCCTGCCCGTAGGTATTTTTGATCCTGCTCTCCTCTTCTTTTTACGAGTAACAATTCCCAGTCTAGGAAATAAAATCTTCTTACAAAATCAAACACACATTTGGAAAAATATTACTTTTTAAGAAACAGTTAAAGCAACCAAATTGTTATATCCATGTTTCTAGAAGCCTCATGGCCAATTCTACACCATTAAATGGAGATTTGAGGTATAACAAAATGGCAGACTGTCCAATATTTCACAGATGGAAACTGGGACATGTGGCAAAACATGGAGTGAGGTCACGATGGCAAAAGGAAGAACAGAAGAAGAAGAAGAAGAAGAAGAAGGAGGAGGAGGAGGAGGAGGAGGAGGAGGAGGAGGAGGAGGAGGAGGAGGAGCAGCAGCAGCAGCAGCAGCAGCAGCAGCAGCAGCAGCAGCTAGAAGGGGGTACAAGGGGGTACAGCAGTTTGCTTTTGCCTGAGCCTACTGGGAAAGGTAATATTCTGCCTCTCTTCTATGCCACTGCTGAGTTGAGTGCAAACTGCTTTTGTACTTTGAACTCAGCTTTTTGGTCACTGAAGTAAGCTGAGGACAAAGGAGAAAGTGGAAGGAGAGAGAAACCAGGACACTTTAAAAGGACTGAAAAAGTGAGATGACAGCAGATTAATGGGGACTATTCCTGCCAGACTGGGACAGCTGGAGGGAATGGTATGGGGGCTAAAAACAGCTCTTATATTTTTACTGGCAATAAGGGAGAGAACAGCTTTTGAAATTTCATGCCAAAATAACTTGACCACTCATGGGTCACTTGACCTCATTTGACCTGGAGCAGAGGAAGTGTCTTTCACTGCTCTGCCTCAAGCAGGAAAATATCTTAGACCCTCCCATTTCTTTCTTATTCACATTCTTCTCCTTCTTCAACTGCATGTTTTGCCTACAGCAGGTATGAGAATCTTGCAGCCCTCCAGATGGTGAACTGCAGCTCCCAGCATTCATCATCATTAGCTAAGTTGGCTAAGGCTGTTGGGAGTGGCAGTCCAACAAAAACAGGCAGGGAGGGATGTAATTCCCACTCCTGTCTTAAACATAAAGGTCATTCAGACCCAGAAGGACATCCTACGTAAGTTTACACCAAATAAATAAAGTCATAGTCTTTGGGTTTAAAAAACTTTCTCCCTCCCAGACACTGTATTGCTGATATACCTTTGGGTACAAAGATTATGTTTTTTTTTTAATGTTGTGTAATTACCCTCTTGAAATCTTTCTAAGCCTTAACAGGAGAAAACCGCATTCTTAATCAGGAAGCACAGTGAGAGCACAGACAACTGTGCACCACAACGATATGTGTTTGTGTGTTCATGGTTCCCAACACAACCAGACTAAGTCCCCCTGTTCAGAAATTTCACCACATCAGAACAATCTAATGTCATATTACACAGTAAATGCTCTCAGATATTTATGATGGTGAATATTTCCAGTTTGTACTCTAGCACTCTCTCCAGACATGTATCCGTAGTTCCATTCAAGGAGAAAGGTAGGGTACAAATATAATAAACTAGTGTATTTACTCGGCGTTGCCCAGGGTTTTATTTTCCTCTTAAGAACTCATCAAACTGTCTTCTCCATTTCTTGTAACTTTGCTCCATATTTCCCCAATGCAATCTGTATTCAGAGTCATTTATATACAGTTTGGGTTCCTGATGGAATACAATGTGCTCCTCCTTGCTGCTAGGCTTTGTGTCCATAGCAACCGGCCTATTTCTGTACCTGTAAATTTTACCCATTTTCCCCAATCCAATCTTTATTCAGAGTTGTTAACATTCAGAGGTTGGGCTCCTATGGGAATACACTGTCCTCCTCCTTGCTGCTAGGCATTGTCTCCATAGCAACGTGGCCTATTCTAGTACCTGTAATTTTTCCCCATAGTCCCCAATCCAATCTGTGTTCTCTGGCAGCGTTGATGTATCGGCTTTTCTTCTTCTTCTTCTTCTTCTTCTTCTTCTTCTTCTTCTTCTTCTTCTTCGTCTTTGCTTTCTGTTGAATTGAATTTGAGGAATGGCTTTACATTTTTCTGGAAGCATTTTTGTTTTGAATTTCAGCGTTAAGATTCCTCACACATGGAACCCATACAGTCTACTGTGTGAGGCGAGAAGATCTTGTAACTATGTTGTGTGTGTCACTTTAATTTTTCTCACATATGCCTCCCAAACGTTTTCTGGCATCCTTATTGATGGTAGGCCTCATTCCCATAGCAACTGGCCTGAGGCCTAAGAGCTCTGGGCTGAGAATTCTAAAGGTCCCTCCCTGAACTGCCAACCCCAGGATTCCACAGAATCTTCACAGGCAGCCAATCCTAGGAGGTCTTCTCACTTCACAAAGCCAGTCATATGAGGTCTTCGCCTGCCTGATGCAGACAAACAGACAAATGCACAGACAAACTTTGACTTTCATATAGTAGATAAATAAATAAGCCAGCCCTAAATGGACTTTCTGAATATGGCTGAAAAACTTGCGTCAGGAGAGAGAGTATGCTCATCCTACTCTTCTCTGTCACCATTTATGTCACACGGAGAGCTACATTCTAAAGAGAGGAGCTTCCTATAACATGGACGTTCTCCAGCTTGATTAAAATCACTGCAAAATTGGTACAGAATTCAATGGAGAACCTCTACATACAGAGGAAACTCTCCTCTTCAGACTGTCACTCTGTATTTGAGCAGAACAATGGAAATACTGTACACAAAGCAGGAAGGTGTCCATAGCTCTAGGTGGTCTGATAAGCTTAGTTGTATCGCCTGAACATGGAGACAAGGCATTTTTTGATAAAACTGTTATTTTGTGCTATTTCAATCTAGTTTGCAGCCTGGTTTGGCACAGAGACTACTTTGAGCACTCTGACAGATGATCTACAACCCGAGACTAGAGGCAAGAGCAGTTGCTGCCTTAGTCATTCCTCTTGGAACTCTCAGTGGTCTTCAAGACCATCAATCATGGTGTTGCTTCTAAACAGACCCTGTAGGTTATGGATTAGATACATCTATGTTAGAGTGGTCTTGTTCCAAACTGGCAGCATATTTCCCAAAGCTACTGCTGCAAGACTTTTGCTCAACCATTTTGCATTAGCACTGTAAGGTCCTTCCAGGTTCCCTCTCACTCTCATGTGTCTTAATACCTATATGAAATCTACTGCAAGAGGTCACTTTACTAGGTGGTCTTTAACAGGATGGTGATACCCATCTCAGTTTCTTTTCTGAATATTAATCAGAAAATAGTGGTGGAAATGCTGAATTGGCTATGTTCTGAAGGAGGACCAGGGCCCTGAAATTCAATCCAGACAAAGTGGGGGTACTGTTGGTAGATGGTTTACCTAGCTCAGGGAAGTCAGAACTAACTTCTTCTGAAGGATCAGATATCCAGCTTTATTACTGGAGGGCAAAGTGACATGAGTGACAGAGTGATTTTCACTAAATGTTGGCATACCAAGAGTGACCCTTCACAGACAGAAAGTGCTTTCAGTTACCCATGCCTAGTAAGATCCAGGTTAAGTTTCACTAGTATGTTGTACATGGAGTTGCCTTTGGAGACTCTTCAGAAATGTCCACTGTTTCACATTATAGCTGCCAGATACTCAACAGGAATTGACATCCGGAGACATGTTTCTCTGATTCTTAAACCTTTTCATCAATCACCTTCCAAATTAACTTGACAGCAAAAACAAAGCAAAAAACCTATCCCACCCAACATTATGTAAAGCTCTGCAAAGCCTGAACCAGGTACTTTGCTCACCCACAAGATCATCACACGACTGCCTCTTCTGAGTGCCACCAGCATAAGAAAGGAGGACAGTGTTGAATGGGGAGAAAGACTGGCTGATGCTGTGTGTCATGTATATAATTCTTTCCTTGGAGACATTCACAAAGCATCTGTAGCTATCTTTTCAGTCACAGATGAAGACCATTTTATTTTCTTAGTCTTATAATTGCTGTAAGCTATATTTCAGAGGAGGGAATTGGCAAACCACCTCTGATTGCTCCTTGCTTAAGAAAACTCTACAAAGAATTTCAGAAGTCAATAGACAACTTTTAGGCACACACACACACACACACAGCCTTTTAATAATTAAACTGTCATGATGTTACTGCTGCCAATTTATTTCCTGTTCTATTTTTAATTTTTTTTATTATATTGTTATGATTATCTGTTCCCAGGGTGCTTAAACAATATGTAAGCCTATTCTCATATGCAAACAGGCCACCTCTTTGTTCCACATGAGCTCTCTGACAGAGAATCAGTGTGAACAAACCAAGAACATGAAGCAACTATATTTGAATGACCACAACAGCTGGAAAAAATGATCACTATCAGAGAAAAAGTAAGAAAAGAGCCTTGAGCATATTAAGTGCTTAAAAGAATCACTGTTGCCCAATCTCTTTAAGCACATTCAATTCACAGACATATATACCACAAGATATGTACATATCTGTCAATTCAGGATCACACTCAAGCATTTGATGCAGTGTCTAGTCTACAAAAGCCTTTGATACAATAAATTTACTGGCTAAAAGTATCTCAAAAGTCCTTTCTGAATTGTAAAAGCCACCCACTATTTATCATGGATATTTTTAACTGGATACTGGGGTCTGCCTCCAATCTAGTCCATGCTCATTTCTCTATATCAGCCCATTTGCAGAAGCAGCTGTATCTAAATGACTTCTTCAAATGTGTGACTTTTCTTGGCTGGGTTCACCTTCCCTTAACTTTTGAGTCTGTCCTTCTGCTAGCAAGCTTTTCCCTTATCTTAGCAGTTAAGTTCAGTTTGTTTCCTTTAAGCCACAGTTTCCTGCAAAACTAGCTTTTGTCAAAAAGCCACCTGCCCCCACCAACTACACCATTTCAATAAGTTCAGTAACTGACTATTTATTCATTGTGCTTGTCTGTTGCTGAAGCATGCCTAATTGATTCCAAAGGGATAAGCAAAGTGTCTCTTTCTTGCCACCAATGGCAATCCGAAGGTTCCTAATTTAGAGCGAGTGGAATTAATGTATCATTTTTATACATGACATACCAGTGAGCAAAGGATTGGGAACAGTCATGTGGGAGACTGTCCTTATGAGAAGCTGAGCCCTCAAATCTGTTCCAAAGCATTGTTGCTGCAAAGTACTTTAAGTGCAGTCATCCCTCCACATTTGCGGTTTATAATTATTCGCAAGTTTTTCTAGCCCATGCCCCCCCATCTCAAGTGCTTCTTTTGCGGGGGAACCTTCCCTCCCAGCAACTCTGATCAGGTCACGCAGCCCCTTAAAAACCCACCTCTGGTCGTCGTCGTCCTCCTCTTCCTCCAGTCACTACCTTGCCAACTAAGAACAGCTCACAACCCAGTTTCTCAGCACCATGAACTCTCTCCCGATGCCCCCCTCACACCCAAGGAAGGGGATGGGCAAGAGAAAGGAAGTATAGGGCCAAATGCCAACCCGCTCCTTCCCTTGACCTGGTTTGGACTCTGGGTGCCTGCTCTCATCGCCATGCCTTGGCTCCCCTCTCACAGACACACACACACACACACACACACATTTTGATGTTTGCGTAGAGGACATACTGGTATGAATTGGGATGGCAACAATTCAGGCACCACAACTCTCATCTCCTTCTGTTCTGATGTATCACCTCCCTCCCTCTTTTATGCAGGGAACTCGTGACCACTGTGCAGTCACTTCCCCAGAATCCTTTCCCCAAGTTTTAAGGAAACCATGATGCTTCCTTTTCATCCTCTTAATTCAAATAACAGAAGCTTCTGGGCCACGTGAATTAATTATTGTCAGCATTAGCAATGATTATGATGGAGCGCAACTGAAACCTGCGGAAAGGAAACACGAAAACAAAAGAATAATCCGGAGGCAGGTAGGCATGGCTTTTGAACGCGAGCTAAACAGGAAGGAGAAGAATCTGCGCTGACACGTGTTTGTAGGCACGTCTACACGCATCAACCCGCGTTGACTACGAAGCTAGATTCCCTTTCAGTGCTTCTCCTAAATCTGAGAGAACCCCCAATAGCAAGGATTCCTTTCTTTCCACCACCAGACATCCATACCTCTACCGGCAGCCTCCACGTCTCCATCGCCAGAGCAGCCGAAATCAAGCACAGAAACGATCACCAGCCCAATCGTCCGAAAGGCGCGGCCACGCCCTCACCGCCATCGCGGCTCCACCCCTTTCTTCCCTTCGTCAGCAGCTTCCCGAGATCCCCATGACGACGGCGAGGAGCATGCTGGGAATGGTAGTCCGCCAGGAAGAAGGCCCGCTTGTCTACATCTGATGACGTCATTGTCGAGGCGCCGGAACTGTTGCTGTGCTGAGCTGGTGGAGTCTTTTTTTGCTCGCTGCTAAATAGGGAGCGGACATGGCGGTGAGTGGAGGGGCGCGAGGAGGGGATGGAGGAACCCGGCACGGATCGGGAGGCTGTGCGTCGGTGCTGAGCCGCGTGCCGGGATCAGTGTCTTACTCTGCGGGGTTTCTCCTTCCCTTTTCCTCTGTGCCGTTGAGGGTCTTAGTGTGTAATGCGGAATCTGGCGATCTCCGGATGTGTTGGGCTACCGTTCTCATAAGCCACAGCTAGCGTGAACGTGATGGGAACTGGAGTCCAAGACGTCTAAACGATGCCGCGGGGAGGGGAGCTGATACAATCCCCACACGTTTTCGAACCTAGACTAGAAAAACTTGACCCTTGATCTCTCTTTTCGCTGCTTAATTGAATTTACCCCAGACAGCGGCCTTGCAATGCAGGAGACGGCACGTGGAGCTTTTCCTGCTATGCAAGTAGCGCTGCGGAGTTCCTCGGATGCCAATATGATGCTGTGGTGGAGGAAGGGTGTAAGAGTAAGGCTGAGCCAAGAAGCTGATAGTCCTAAAAGGCGGTGGTTCTCCAGTAATCCTTCTTTTCCTTAAGGCGCTGGAATACTTCCCTGGTCCTGACAAGTGTAGCTAAACCTAAGAATGTGTGATGGGAATACCTGCGTGTTCTTCTCCTGCTTACTCTCATCTTCCAGCCCTTCTTCGTTTATCCGCATTGTGTCTGTCTTCAAATTGCATTTGTGGCAAAAGCGTTTTTCCCCCTCAGTACTTGGTAAAGTGTCGTGAGAAGAGCTCTGCTGAATCGGACCAGAGTCCTTCCTGTTCAATATTCTGTTCCTGCAGTGCCCAGGAAGATGTCTCTTGGAGGTCCACAAGAAGGACGGTACACAAGGACGATAGACATTTATTCGCAATATTTATACCCCACTCTTCAGCCGAAAAAGGGTCTCAGAGCAGCTTACCAATTGTTAATTGGACAGTTCCCTGTCCATTTCATGTAAAACTTGCCCTGCTGTAGTCCTAGAGACAGCATGTGGCCATCATGATTAGCAACCATTGATCGTCTTTTCCTCTGCTCATGTTGCTGTATTGGTTTAGTATTGATTTATATCGGGCTACCTGTTTGTTTTAATGGGATTAAATAAAGAAGCTTGACTGGCTAGCTAGGCAACACTTGGTCTTGTTTCCCTAGGAGGGTCAGGTAGTAATCCAGTTCAGAACAAAATGGAAGGACTCTGATTCTGACTTTGTGTGATTATGGTGAGTTATTTCTAGGGGGATGACTTCATTAGGCTATTGCCACAAAAATTATAAAGAGCCCTATGACAACTTAAAAACAGTCATATTTATTATAACAGGAACTTTGTTTCATTTTCTCAGCTACATGTAGTGTTATCCAGAATTTTAGGTATATGTACAGTATGGGCACTGTATATATACCTGAAATTCCAATTAAATCCTTATAGCTTTATTTTTATTTTCTAAATGCTGTCTTGGTTTCCAGGTATTTTAAATGGGCTGTCATGTTGGTTTTGTCTATCTGTCAGTTCTGCTCTGTGGTGCAATTGGAATATTATGTTTAGGCCTGGGTAATCCAGGTTCACATCCCAACTTAATCTAGCAAATAACTGCAGAGCTCTTCATGCATTCAGCTGAGCACATGCAGGGCTAAATGGGTGGTGAAAATATAGGTATACTGTAAGCCTAGTAATCTCCAGACGTTCCCATGCCCCTGGCAGTGTCAGAGACCTTTGTGTGTGGAGTACATAGGTCTGCTGAGGGCTTTCTAAACATGTATGGCTGAATCGAGTTACAGAGCTTCTGTGATCAGGAATCTGAGCAGGCATAGTTTCTGATCATAGGAGCTTTGTATCTGCATCCAGGCAAATGTAGTTATGAAGCCCTGTGCTGGGTACCTTGCTAAATACATGGGAATGCTCAAGGTGTGAGGCTTACGTGCATGCTCAGGTCCTGTACATGTCAGTCCAAACAGTGAGATGGAGGTGGGAGTAGTGATAACCTATACAGCTCATATAGGAAATCAGAAAAGAAATCTCCGTTCAAAACTAATGTGCCTAATACTGGCTTTCTCATAAAACTGAGCCTGCTGCTGCTAATATATTAGTTCTAGTTTTATGTTTTATGTTCCACTTAGTTAATGTAAAATACAGTTTCATAACAATGGATCTGGGATGTGCACAAATGTATGAGCCAGTGAGACTTTAATCTTGTTATTGCTTGACTGTTGTTTTGCGCGTTCAAGTTGCTACTGACTTATAGTAACCCTAAGGCAAACCTATCATGGGATTTTGGGGGGCTGAGAGTGTGTCACATGTACAAGCTCACCTAGTGGGTTTCCATGGCCAATTGGGGGATTGAACTCTGGTCTCCAGGGTTGCAGTCCAACACTCAGACCACTATACCACCTGGCTCTCATTGTTTGACTACATATTCTGTTGTTGTTGTTTTTTTCAGCCAAAGGGAAAGGTGGGAACCAAAGGTAAAAAGCAGATATTTGAAGAAAACAAGGATACCCTCAAGTTTTATCTTCGAATCATTCTGGGCGCTAATGTGAGTGTGTGATGTTCTGCTTGAATAACTTATCTACACTGGACAAGGTCTGCTTGGAGTATCCTGCTTTTAATACGGGCGCCTTATTTTTTGTCTTTTGAAGGCTGTGTGCAGCTTCTGGCTTGCAACACATTCTTCATAAAATGTCAGTAATACCTTCAAACCCTATATCTGCCTTACTCTTTACAAGATACAAGCATATTGAAACCATTACCCGCTATGCTGCAAGTAGAAAGTAGGGTATTTGTTTTTGTCTGACTCTCTGAGTGCTCCACACAAAGTAAGGAAGTAAGGAGAGGACATGGGACACACATATTGTATAGGAGAGGTCTGGATTTGGAGTGGAAGGGCGTGAAAAGGCATCCATAATCCAGTCATCTTTTCTTCTTGACTAACTGATTAGTTAGTTACTGCTTAGTTCCTTTAGAAAATTATGAAAAATATCATTGGGGTCTAAAAATATTTTTTGCTTTGAATGCTTCATTAATAAAGCTTGTATGTGGTGGATGCTGCTCCAATGAAATGTGAATCTAACTGATAGTCAGAGTCAGTATTACATAATTGACAGAATACCAGCCATGGAAACTCAAAAATCAGATTCCCGCAGGAGCGCAGGCAGGATCAAGCTACTGGGAAAGGCTATGGAATTTGTTCCATGATGCATTTTTTTTTTTGCTTCTCCTAAGTTATTTGTCAGTGGAGGAATGATCTCACTGATGTCAGTGGTAGCTTCCTTTCCAGGGAAAATAGCAGCTTTGGGATGCTGATCTTTGGAGGCACTGAAGCATGAGTGAAACCCCCACCACCACTAAAATCCTTTTGCACATTTTAGTCCCATCCCTGCCCCATGGCTGCAATTTTTTTTAATAAAAAGCTTTAAGTGTATGCAATATTTAAGGTATGTAACCTCATAGGTGTTTTGATATTCTGTCACAAATATCACATTAGGCTTAGAGATAGTGACTGGCCTGTGTCTCTGAGTGGTTGTGGGATTAAAACGAGAACGAGAATGTAATCAACATGCACTGCTCTCAACTCTAGGAGAAAAGGTAGGATAACAAAAATCAAATCCCAACGAGCTGCTGTGGTTTTCTGAAGCAGTCACTCCATAGGTCTTTGCTGGCCTTTCTTTGCTTTTTTTTTTAAACCCACTAGCTATCAATAGCAACATGAACAGCCTGTGTCCTCATGTGTCCAAGAAGTAGGAAACTTGGTATGAAGTTGCTGCTTCATAAAATGCTGGGTTTGAAGATGAGAAGATGGCTTTGGGTTTCACAGCATAGCTTTTTCATTTGGATTAGGACTAGATTTTCAGGAGAAGTGCTGTGTTATTAAAGGAGATTCAGGGCGATCATGTCCCTTTTCTTATTTTGTTTTACTTGACTTATATCTGTTCACATCTTCCCTTTTTGTTGGGTTTTTGACTTTTGTTTCCTTTGGTTTCAGGCCATTTATGGAATTGTAAATCTTGTGATTTTCTATGTATCAGCCACCGTCTGGACTTGGGTGAGTCCTGTATAGCCCAGATTTTAACCTCCTTAAGGCCTGTTAATGTGCTCATGCTGTAAGTTACTCTCTGTACTAGTATGTAAATAATAACCTCCTGATGTGGGGGGAAAAATAAAATCGTGTTTCCGGGCTCATTTGTTTCTTCCTGAAAAGGGAGGAATCTTTTCTGATCTGGTTAAAACATTTCTCTAATTACTTTTTGAAAGAATTTGGTCATTACAGCATAAATAGAATTCTGCTAGAGCAGACAAAAGAGTCATTTAGTTCATTGACAGCCTAGAAGCAACATATAAAACCAAGAGCTGTACTCTGCTTTTATATCCCCCATTCCTCTGTATAAGATAGAACTGGAAGTCTTATATAGCCCTCAATCCATCCTCCTACATGGATTTGTCTTACCCTCCTTTTCAAGCCATTGAGCCTGTGCCTATTTCTGTGTGTCAGGAGTGTGCAGCTCTGTTAAGTTGTGGGTCCAGTTATCAGCCCCGAACTTCTCCAGTGTTTGCATGGGCTGTCAAAAATGGAGAAGCCTAGGAACAAAATTCCCAAAAGTAGCCAGAAGTCTGTTTCATTCTCTCTCTCTCTCTCTCTCTTTTTTGATGTCAAGGACTGCATGGTGATTGTGCAGACTCTTCAAAAGGTGAATTGTCCCTCCTGGAGCTTTCCAGGAATGGCAGTTTAGCCCCTTTTTAGCTAGAAAAGGAAGTGAATCTTGGCAGGTCAAGGCCTGGAAAAAAATCCTTTGCTCTCCTCTGCTGTACACTGTGATTTTATTTGGATTTCCCATGCCATACTATTTCTGTGCATAGTTAGGAAACGTGGACAATGAAGAAAACTCATGGGGAAAAATTCAACTAGTTTGAAATGTGGCACTGGTGGCAAGAGAGCCAGTATGCTATAGTGGCTTGTGACTACAACTCTGGAGAGCAGGGTTTGATTCCCCTACCCCACCCCATCAGCCATGGAAATGTACTGGGTGATCTTGGGCACATCACACATTCTCAGTCCTAGAAACTCTTGTGATAGGTTCAACTTACGGTTGCCATAGGTTGGAAATGGCTTGAAGCCACACAACAACAACTGGTGGAGAGTTCTGTAAATAACACAGACTATCCAAAAGACAAATAAATGAGTCAGAGAGATAATCAAGCCTAACCTGTCCCTGTTTATTTATTTAGAATATTTATACCCTGACCTTCAACCACAAAGTTTCCCAGAATGGCTTACAGTTTGTTTGACAGGTTCCTACTTTCAGGCTTACAAACTAGATAAGACACAACACACAAAGAAAGAGTTGGATAGGAATGAAGTTCAGCAGTTCATGGCTGTTCTCCTTCTCCCACAGAGAGCAGAGCAATGGCAGCTGGAATGGAGACAGTATCTCTCACTAACTGCTAATATTCATGCACAGTCCCTAGAAGCCAGAATGACTAAACTGAGTCTATTGTACTTTGGAAATATCATGAGATTACACAACTTGTTAAAGATGCTACTGCTTGGTAAAGTGGAAGGCAGTAGGAAAAGAGAAAGATTGTGTTACTGGTTGGATAGGCTCAATTAATGAAATCATGGTCCAGAGCTAAGATCTTGAAATCTTAGAAAGGCATTTGATGGCTTAGCAGGATTCTTGGCAGTCTCATTTATAGGGTTGCCATATGCTGAAGCTGATTTGATGTCAATTTACAACAATCCTAAATCCCAGTAAGAGAGGAACTCTCCACTTTCTCTCTAGCTTACATAATTTTGTAAACTTTTAGATGTTGCCCTTCTTCCCCTACTGCCCCCATATCTTTTCCAAAACCCAAAAAATCCAAATGGTTTATTCTTTCCAACTAGGACTGGTTGCTAAGTTCAGAACTTAGAAATATTACTACTTTGGATTACAACTTCTGGAATCCTTCAATGAGCATGATTGGGGGCATTTGTTCATTATATGTGCCAAAGGAGAGCATTGCACCCACCATGGCAACTGTGACATGTTAATCTGTTGACAGCTAACACCATCCATTTTGTAGATCTATAGCAGGGATAGACAGCTAGTGGCCCTCCAGATGTGGGACTGCAGCCATGTCATCCTTCACCATTAGTTGCGCTAGTTAAGGCTGATGGGAATTGGATTCCAACAACATCTAGAAGGGTACAAGTTGCCCTCCCATGATCTGTAAGTTTCTTAGTATTTTATACACTGGAAAAACATTAGGGCCATTGTTACAGACTGCTGAGTTTTGTGTGCCATGTAATTTCCTCACGTTAACTAAGCCTAAAGCCTGGGAAAATTAGTTTTAGAACAATGTCTCCCATCAACCCATGGTAGCTGGGAGATTTTGGGAGTTTCAGTCCAAAAATAATTCTTCCAAGCTGTGTGATTAAATGCCCTCTGAGTTAGGTGAAGCCGCTTTTCCTTGCTGATCTCCATGTTCTTATTGTAGATTGCATTTGTGTTCAGCTTGATCATCTATGGAGCCAGTTACCACTCCATGAGCTCCATGGCGAAGCCTTCTTTTGCGGATGATGGCAGCCTTGCTGATGGCGGAATTGACCTGAATATGGAGCAGGGGATGGCAGAGTGAGTGTCTACCCCACACAAGTCCAGGTGAGCAGGGCCTGCTGCCTGAGCACACACACAGATCTCCCCCCTGCTGCCTGTGATCAGGAAACCATAGGAAGGTTGCAGCATTTGGGAGAATCTATTGCTTCCCCAACCTGCTGTCCTCAGGGGAATAATACCCTTCCGTCTTGTGCTCTCAGTGATAGAAGGGCTGTTCAGAGGTCCTAGTAACTAGGAAATGTGGGGTAACTTTGTCCTTATTTCTCATTTTGTCCTAGTGCCTTTTGCCCTTTGTACCAATTTCTCTTACACCTTGTTCTTTCTGCTGTATGTTTTCCTAGCTGGTCCAAACAGAGCCACTACTGAGAAGGTTTGGGAATCTCAGATATAAGTTTAGACTTTCTGCTGAATTTTCTAGCAATAAAATATTTTTCATTTGTGTCCTTAGGCATCTGAAGGATGTGATCTTGCTCACAGCCATAGTTCAAGTCCTCAGCTGTTTTTCCCTCTATATGTGGTACTTCTGGCTCTTGGTAAGTCATTTTTCGTACTTCATTTGTCCAGCATGTAATGAAGCCTTAATTTATCTTTCCTGTCCTTGTGTGTCTGCAAATCCCAAACCTGTGTTGCTTATAGTCTTTGCATGTTGATATCTGTCTGTGGGAAAATCCTGCAACCTTTGCTCCATTTATATACAAGCTCAATCTATCAACATTTTGTTCTTCATTTCTTTTCAGGTAGCAAATTGGGACACAGCTGTAAAATTGTTTAAGTGAGATCATGGCCTTCTTCCAAATTCCAAAGGAAGGGGGAATGTTGGAGTAGCTGATCCTCCAATGTTCTCCTATAGAGAACATGAGACTGGTAACTTGAAAAAATGAAGAGAATCTGTGCAAGACTTCTCTGTCATACTGAAGGAACTAGGAATCCCCCACTAAAAAATCTTTTTAAATTGTAGAAAAAAAGTTGCCTTTACTTTTTGAAATCGGACTAAAATCTAAAGAAAACAGTATAAAATTTAGACTATCTACATATTCATGAGAGAGCCAGCATGGTGGTTTGAGTATTGGACTGGAGAACAGGGTCAATTCCAGGTTGGCCATGGAAACCCACTGGGTAACCTTGAGTGTGTCACACACTCTCAGTCCCAGAAAACTCCATGGGTCACCATACATCAGGCACACAACAATAATATATTATAATATATATTATATAATATTATAATATTATATTCATAAGTATAAACTTTAGTGACCTCCTCCAAATCATGCAAGCCTTTTCTGATGCTCAGTTGTACTTTCCTGTAACAAATATGCTGCATATGTAAAGGGTCTCTCAATTCTTCTTTGTCTCTTGCAGGCTCCAGGGCGGGCACTCTACCTCCTATGGGTTAACATCTTGGGACCGTGGCTCACCACAGATTCTTCAGCCACCAACCAGGAGCCCAATGAAAAGAAGCAGCGCCGCCAAGAACGCCGACAGATGAAGCGTTTTTAGCAAAGCTCCTGAGCATGGATATCATGCAGTATTTTGTCTCTATGTGGCTGTTTATCAGGGATGAAATTTTTTTGAACCAGTCAAAAAACATCAGGGGCTTCTTCTCTCTCCAGGTCCCACCTGTATATCTCTCCACCCATGACACAGTACCACATTACAGTACCACATTATTTTGGGAACAGCATCACCAGGCAGATCTTTCATCTGCTTTCAGACTTTCATCTGCTTTCTACAGGGGTGGGGACTCTAGGAGACTGAAGGTGTGTAAATATCCTTATAAAGCAATGATGTAATATGAATCTGAGAATGGTGGTATTGGAGGTTTGAAGAAATGACACATTAAAAACAACAAATCTGTACAATCTATATAAGAGTGCTTGTGGATAATACTAATTTTATATTAGCTGTTTTATCTTCATAGCATATTTGCCAAATCATATGTTAGGCAGAGATGATATGTAAAGCCAAAATACAAAAGAAGCAGTAAGCCGAAGCAGTAAGCCAAAGCAGTAATGAAGCCAGCATTCATAAAAGAACAGGCATGTCAGAGAAAAACAATAAAGCAAGGATGTTCAAAGTTCATGTCGAAAAGCCTAGATGATCTTTGGGGTCAGGACAGAACTCTAGTGGAATGGGAATGTATAATACCCATAGGGTATTTTACACAGCTCCCAAAAGACTGCACAATTTTCTGATTCAGCTTGACAGCAGAAGGCAGCTGAGTGAAGGGCAAGTGCTAGTAATGTAACTGATGCTCACAACCACTGTACTTTGATTGGTTGAGCTTAGTGATTAAGGAGTTGTGATTAACGCTGAACTATGTAAGAAAGGTTAAATAAGTCTTTGAAGGGAAGAAATTAGCACCAGGAAAGTTTCATCCTTGTTCTAAGCTGCTATTTATATATATTGCAGCAACATTTTGGCTGTTGTGGTCTTTCTATTTCTTGGAAAGAAAAAGGCAGGCCTGTCCAAATCCTTTATGGTGTGTACTTTTAATGGGTAATTAATTTCAGTGTATCAAAACAGAGTGTGTGATAGTACACTTGGGAAGCAATGATGCAGATATTTCTCCCAATTCTAGATGTTTACAAGAGGCAACTGCAATGGATCTTTAATGCTGCTTTTACCAAACTGAAGAGAGAGGAGAGAAAGAACAGGACTCAGATGAAAGTGCAAATTTACAGGATTAGAAAAGGGAAAAAAAAGAAGACAGGATTAGCTCAGAGTTTAAATGAACCTGCACATGATATAGATGAGATATTTAAAAAAAAAAAGATAAAGGCCATTGTTATTGTATTCATTCAACTTATTTCAACTTCGCAGCCCTAAATTGAACCTATTACAGGATTTTTTCAGCAAGATTTGTTCAAAGGGGATTTTCTATTACCTTCCTCTGTGGCTTAGAGTGTGACCTGCCCAGGATCACCCAGTGGGTTTCTATGGCTGAGTTGAGGAGTCTAACCCTGGTCTCCCAGAGCCTTAGCCAAGCACTCAAACTGCTGCCAATTCTGTAAAATTTCCCAGCTTGCCTGCCCCACTCTTTCAAATAACTATTGAAGCTCTCATTTTCTTCTTTTGAAGTAGGCTGTTGGTATGTCTGCTTGAAGGGAAGCTAGAGAGAAGCATTGTGTATTGAGAGTCATATTGGAAATATCTGATAGAGAAGCAGAGGAAATTAAAGCTATTCTTAGTTATGAGAAAATTCTCCCTTTTAAAACAAAGGCTTGTTGAGAGTTGGTGGGAAAGAGAAAAGGCAGTTTCATGTTCCATTAACAAATCTACAGCACCACTCCCACAAAAAAAAGTTCAGAAGGAGCAGGGAATTGGAATTTATAGAGTCCATGGAGATTAGAACAAAAGAAAGGGATCCAAATCTTTTTCTTGAAATGTGGCCTATGGAATGTGGAATCATCTGATTCAGACCTATCAGCTACTTTAGTTTTTTCTTGTTCGTTCATTAAGCTCAGCTGTCCCTTCCCATCCTCCAAGTCAGATACTCCATAATGTATGTGTGAATTTCAACCTGAGCACATGGTTCATTGTTATGGCCTGAAAGAGTGTGGTCTCATTCAGTTTCTAAGCTGTACTCCAGAAATGGAGTGGTGGACGACTTGTTTCTAAAGTATTTTTCACATTAGATTTCTGCCAGCAGTTGGGATTACCTTCAGTAGTTGTGTTCATGTTTACCAAGCAGTTGGTTTCTTCCAGCACTGCTGGGCTGGACTTACAGAGTTGCCTCTGTGTTCCTTAGAGGCCAGAGTTAAGCCTCCTATAAGTGAAAGAAGTGCAACAGTAAAAGAAAGGAAGGTTTTTGTCATTTAGGGTTTTTGCTGCCAAAAATATGCAGGCTTTAGTTTCACAGAGTGTTATGGCCTTCCGGCAGAAACAAAGCATCTATGTGTGTAATGTTGCTGGAGCACTGATGAAGCTTTTGAGCAGTGCAAGTATTACACGATCTAATCAAAATGTTGCAAGAAAATAGAACTTTGAAATCCGCTTACGTTGCCTAGGAAAATAGATTTCTATACCTGTTTTTGAATCTAGTGTGCTTATAAGTAGCATTTTTTGAATTTATTTTTAAATCTAGTGTGCTTATATGTAGCATTTTTTTAATTTATTTTTAAATCAAGTGTGCTTATAAGTAGCATTTTTTGAACTTATTTGCCCAAAACTGTGTATTTTCACTTTGGATTAGACATAGGTAATGAAGACAGATTGATAAAAGTATACATTGTCATGTGCTGGTGGATATATGTATTTCCACTTTTACCAAATTTGGAATCAGTCATCCTTTGTAAGATCAGATATGCTAAAACTCTGGGCCCAGCTTGGAGAACCAACCTTTATTTTCAAATGGAAGGGCTGTGGTTATAGCAATCAAAATACATATGTTCGGAGACAAATTTTTATCTTCACCAACACCACCTCCTACAACTTGGACATTACCCCCCCCCCAAAAATACACAAACACCAGGGTCTCCAAGATCTCCCAGAAGCTTAGGGGTCAAATGAAGTCTGCAAGGTAAATTGAACTGAAAAAGGCAAAAGAGGAACAGAAATTCCGTAAAAGAGTTCTGTCCTCTATACTTAAAACAAGTGAGTGATGGAGAGCATCTTGTGGTGTACCGTCATATATTACCAGGAAACGGTTGTAATTTGAGGGGTCCAGGTGATGGGAGTGCTGGAGTTGCCTTTCCCAGGGGTTCTGAACCTGGAGTCTGTGGACACTGTTGGTGTCCAGTAGCGGTGGCAGCAACTGGGGGTGCAGGTGCCCAAACTGCCCCCTTTTTTTGCAAATGAAGGATCAGTTTTGGTGTCCGCACCCTCCCTTCTGTCACATTCCTGACAAAATGGAGCACAGCAACAGGCAGCGCCTGCGCATGCTGAAACTATCACTGGGGACTGAGTTTGAATTCCCACTCGGCCATGGATATCCACAGAGTGACCTCAAGGAAGTCACATTGCCTGGGCTTCAGCGAACAGCAAAGGCAACAAATCTTGCCAAGAAAAAAATCTCCCGTGGTGAGTTTGCCTTAGGGTTGCCATAAGTCTGTTTTCAAGAGGGAGGGATGTGATGGCTAGAAAGAAGCTTCTCATCAGGGCATTCTGTTGTTGTTTGGCTTTGAGTCACTTCAGAGTTATGGCAACCCTAAGACGGCCCTGTCACAGGGTTTTTTTTTTTACGAGATCTGTTCAGAGGGGCCTTGCCTTTGCCTTCCTCGGAAGCTGAGACAACGTGATTTGCCCAAGGCCACCCAGTCTTGAGTAAGAATTTGAATTCTACTCTCCAGAAGTCTTTAATAAATACATATTCAGATATTTAAATCTAAATATTTAAATCTTACATCTTAAGAGGGCAGCAACAAATTATATTCCTATTCTCTCTCATGTGTTCAGGAGCCTAGAACTCTGGTATTAAGCAGAAGCCATTGATGTTGTGTTTGGAGATAGCAGTCCTGTTGTGGCCCCCTAATGGATATATGTGGAATAATAATTGAAATTAGTTCCCTCACATTGGAGTGTTGACACTGCTTGGTGGAATCAGGGGTGTCTGTCTGTCTATCAGTTTGTCTTGCACTATATTATTTGCTGTGTCGAGGCTGGAATTGCTTCAGAATTGCTTCCACCTGAACCTCAGGAAGAACTTCCTGACGGTCAGGGCTGTCCGGCACTGGAATCTGCTGCCTCGAAGTGTGGTGGAGTCTCCTTCCTTGGAGGTTTTTAGGCAGAGGCTGGATGGCCATCTGTCGGGAGTGCTTTGAGGGTGTTCCTGCATGGCAGGGGGTTGGACTGGATGGCCCCCGGGGTCTCCTCCAACTCTATGATTCTATGATTCTATATTTACAGGGGGGGTCCCTGGTAAAGAAAGTTAAGTACCACCGGCATATACTGTATTTTGAGAAGAGACGTGCTATACTGCCCGTCCGCCAGGAGGGGGCAGACGGCTACTCCAGCTGTCGCAGAGGCGACAGCCCTCTACGGGGAGGAGAGAAGAGGAGGCCGGGGGCGTGGTTTGGAGAGATGAGGGAGGAGCCGCCTGATAGCCTTGCGGTTACCGTGGTGACGGGCCCTGCGGCCTGACCCGCGCGGAGCAGCCTTCGGTCCAGCCGGGCCCAAGCTGAGGAGGGGCGCTCCGTCAGCGCCCTCCCGTTCGTGGGCATGAGGCGGTTCGTGGCCGCCTGAAAACACCTATAAGCTGGGGGGAAGGTGAGGAGAAGACCCCACCCCATTGGGGCGGGGGACGATCGCCTTAATAAGCCTTGGGTGTGCGGGGTGCCTTGGGTTGTGGTTGTTTGAAACCGGAGTGTTACGTGGCTTTCTACAAGTCCCTGGCGGTGGAAGGCGAGGTGCCGCCGGCCTCTGAGCGGAGCCTCTCGTCATGGGGTCCGATGGTGATGGATGTGTGCTGGTTAACGAACGTTGGTAAAACGTTAAGCGCCCTACATAAGTTACTTGTAACCCGTCCCGGTGCGTGTTATTCGGAAGTAAGTGGGCAGTTTCGTAGCAGTATTCCCGACTTTCCGCACTAGAGTGTTATAGCGCTATGATTCCACTTTCAACGTCCTATGGAATTCTGGGGTTTGCAGTTTCGGGCTGGCCCCTCCCGAAACTGTAAACCCCAGGATTCCATAGGACGTTGAAAGTGGAATCATAGCGCTATAACACTCTAGTGTGGAAGTGGCTAAGATGCCAGCGACGTGGGATTTATTTCCGAGTAGACGCTTCTCAAGATGGAACGGCAGGATTGCAGCGCTATGCAGAGGAAGTTGGGAAAAAAGCTCTCACTGGATTCAGAACAACTTACTTCGAAGTAAGCAGATAGTGGGATTGTGCTGCACTTGCTGAGTATTGTGAGGGACTGAATTCAGTGAGAACCAGTTATGAGTGAACGCGTTTAGAACTGTGCTTCAACTCAGAAAGAAAACAAGGTGTATGGAGCTGAGGATTCTGGTGACCCAAATTGAAGGCAACCTAATTTAATTTTAAATAGGCTTCAGTGCTTACATGTTTATGGCATACTAATTTTGTTAATTCCTAAGGTGCCACTCATCTGTTTGCCTCTGACATTCTGCCCATTAGGATGCAGGGTGGACTCGGAATCTTATTTCTTGGCTTAGTCTCGCTGAAGGTCAGGTTGGCAAACTATTCCTGGTTTTTAGATGATCAAGCCGAACTTTTCTCTGCTTCACAGTCTATTCCAATTTCCATCTTTCCTCCTGCCACAGCAGGGTTTATTTTATTGATCATATTCAGATGACCTCTTCCCTGGCTGTGTTGTCTTTTAGGACGGAAATCACTGAGTTAGGGAGAAACAGTGCTCAAACTACTTCTTGTTTTAATATTTCATTAATACTACAATTAGATATCCTACCATTGTTGATGGGAAGAAAATAAACAGTGTTCTACTGGTAGTACGTGTCGTCCTGCCCTTTGGTATAAAAGGCATTATATTATTATTATTATTATTATTATTATTATTATTATTATTTTTTGTTAGCTATCTGTTTTACAGCAACTCAGCAATGTTTTCTGTTTTCTTATTATTTTAATAATAAAAACAATCAGTTGCCCAACACTCCAGAAACTAGGCTGCTAAAGGGAAGAAAACCAGGAGTAGGCTTTCTGATGCTGAAAACAAAACAATATTCAGTTCCTTAAGTCTAAGGGCCTTATCACACTACACTATTATAATGCTTTGCCATGGCACTATCACATGGAGTCGTAGGATTTGCAGTTTAGGGAGAGGCATTTAGAATTCTCATCCAGAGATTTTCAGTGCCTCACCAAACTACAAGCCCCAGAATTCCAAAGAGTACAGCCAGGGCAGTTAAAGTGGAATAATAGCACTGTAACAGTGTAGCGTGATAGGGACCTAAGTCAATTGTCATTGTGAGTATTTGATCTCCCCTCTCTGTCTGCTGCACCTGAATCTACCTGCTGGATATTGAGGTCAAGAAAAAAAGTTTGCCCTGCAAGCTTAACATGTGTCTACCTTTACTATACACTGTCGAGTATATAGAACTTAGAAATGGTTTTGTCTATATAAGGTGGCTTGTGATCTGTGTTTATAGAGGACAAGGGTTGGAAGTTGCAAGAGGATCATTGTAGAAATATGGGATTGGGAATAGTTCAGTTGAAGAATGCAGTGACTTTTGTTAGAAGATGGAATTTGTGAGGTTCTTGCAGTGGAAGCTTGTTCTTATTCCTGCGACTCCAACTGGAAAATGGTATCTCTGGTAGCAAGATCCTTGGAAAACAGTTGTCAGTCAGAAAACACATTATTGTGCCAGATACTGCTCATATGTAGCAGATCTTCAGATACTGTAGGGTTACAATGCCATGTAGCTCTATCGTGGACAGTAAATGGTGAGAGATGTTGGGTGGTCCATTCCTGCAACATCCAGATAGCCAAGATTGCCCACTACTGAGCACAGGATGCTCAGACCATTGATCCATCTTGCCTCTGACTGGTGGTAGTCTTTCAGAGTTTCAGGCTTGATTGTTTTCTAGCCCTACTTGGAAATATTTGGTATTCCTTTTTCATCTCACATCCAAGTACTAACCAGGCCCAACCTTGCTTAGATTCTGAAGTAAAATGAAAGTGTGTTCATTATTGTATAACCAGGTAGAAGGAAGCTTCTTGTATTATCTTTCCTTAAAAGGGCTAATAGTAATAGCTTGCATCCTGTTTATGCATATGTAGTGAATAAGTACCATTCTTTGAGTAGATATACACACATGATTGAGCTACATATAATTTCATAAACTTGTGAATACAATGGAGACACTGATTACAACAGCAGTAGTAGAATGCTTATTTTGTTAGTCCTTGAACCATAGCAGGTGAGTGACAGAGATCTGTTTGTTTTTTAAAGTGATTCTAGAATTCAAGGGAATCCAGTGAAGCTAATTGGCAACAGTGCTAGACAAACTGAAATCAGTACTTCATATAATATATGAATAACTTATAGAATGAATTGCCACAGAATGCTGTGATGCTCACCAACTTAGAATGACTTTTAAAGGACAAATACATGGAAGAATGCTCTAAAATAAAACAATGTTCAGAGGCAACTGACCTCTGATCCCAGATTTGTCCTTAACGTTTGGTAATATCTCCATCTTACCCTTGTGAGCATGCAGAGCATCTAGCTGGACAGCAGTTGTGTCAAAACTGTGGATGGATTCTTTGTGTCTGCCTATCCCCTCTGTATGCTGATCTTCTGAGAAATTTTAAGCAGACTGTCCAAGGACTTGGTGGACCTTTGGTCTGAGCTAACAAGGCTGTTCTTTTGTCTTAAACCCCTATCACTTTGTTCTCAGAGGTATGGATAAAAACTTGCCTTCAAGGCTAGTCATATTTGGTAAGTGCCCCTTTTTTTTCTATCTCTGTGTACATTCAAGGATGTTTTGTTTGTTTGTTTTTTGTCTTGTCCTTCTGGAACTTGTGCAGTAAAAGCTTCAGCCAAAAGATTTATAGACTCATAGAGTTGGAAGAGACCACAGGGGCCATCCAATCCAAGCCCCTGCTATGCAGGAACATACATCAAAGCATTCCTGACAGATGGCCATCCAGCCTCTGCTTAAAAACTTCCAAAGAAGGAGACTCCACCACACTCCGAGGCAGCATATTCCACTGCCAGACAGCTCTGTCAGGAAGTTCTTTCTGACGTTCAGAAAGAATCTCCTTTCCTACAGCTTGACTCCATTGTTCTAGTCTCTGGAGCAGGGGAAAACAAGCCCGCTCCTTCCTCGACATGACATCCCTTCAGATATTTAAACATGGCTATCATGTCCCCTCTTAACCTTCTCTTCTGCAGACTAAACATATCCAGCTCCCTAAACCGCTCCTCATAGGGCATGGCTTCCAGACCCTTCACCATTTTGGTTGCCCTCCTCTGGACATGCTCCAGCTTGTCGATATCCTTCTTGAATTGAGGTGCCCAGAACTGGACACAGTATTGCAGATGAGGTCTAACCAAAGCAGAATAGAGTGGTACCATTACTTCCCTTAATCTAGACACCACACTCCTATTGATGCAACCAAGATTCACGCTGGCTTTCTTGATTGCCACATCAGACTGCTGACTCATGTTCAGCTTGTGATCTACCGAGACTCCTAGATCCCTTTCACATGTACTGTTATCCAATCACGTGTCCCCTATCCTATATTTGTGCATTCCATTTTTTCTGCCCTGGACTTCTATTATGTATAAAAAACTATATTGCTTACAGTGCTTCTGTGGAAGCTCCAGCCATATCAGCTTGTATTAGCATTACTTCATAAATGTGGCAGGACTGTGTAGCATGCTAAGATCTGGAAATATAACAATTCCAATGCTCAAGTTTTGTTTCCACTGACTTGCTTTTTCCAGAATCCTCCTTGAGGTTTTTGGACACTTGTGATTTACAAACTGACTCTAACTTCTCCATACTAGTAGCCATTGAACAAGTCTAGATTTTCACACCTTTTTGGAATACACAGACAACTAGTTTTAAAGCTTGCCTGTCAAGGAATGCTGAAGAGTGAATCATTTAGTAGATACTGTTTAGTTCCCTTTCCTTGGGAAGATTCTGATTTAGTGGGACAGTATTACTTGCATGCAGGACCTTTTTACCAAATGAGCAAGGAACATAAAACATTAATATAAGCTGACCATATGTCCAGTTAAAGATAGATAAGACATAAAACTAAAGGGTAGAAAGTGAAGAAAGCTGACAGGGAAGGAAAACCAACTCATTTGCAGTGTAAAATCAGTCACAGAAGCTTCTTCTCCCCTCCCCCCACTGCCACTATAGGCATCATCTTTTTAAATTCTTCCTTGATAGTGGCCCTGGTTTTGGCTGAGAGTTCTTCTAGTCCATAATCATTTAAGCTTAGTAGTGCAAATGTGTTCTTCACATGATCTTTAAAATCCTCAGGGATGTTCTTTAGATTATATTTTGGCACTGTGATTGATTTAATGTGTGTTTTTTTTAGCTTTACTCCATTTTTTTTTAATTAGCAGCTCATGATCTGTGCCATAAACTGCTGCAGGTTTTTTCTGCAAACAGAATTGAGCTTTTCCCTCTGCTGTTTCTAATTATTTAGTCTATTTGAGTTTTGCATTGGCCGTCTAATTATGTTCACATATGCAGTTGTCTATTTGATTGCCTGGACAAACTGTTAGCTTCAAAAAAATTCAATAAGTTGCTCTTTGGATTAATTTCTTGACCCTAGGCTAAATTCTCCAACAGTGTTTGGTCCTACTCCATTTCCTCTTTTTCCATTCCAGTCACTTACAATCATCAACATGGCTTCTATTAATATGTGGTCAATTGCTTCCTGGATGCTGGAGTAGAACCTTTCAATTTCTTCTTCTTCTGGCTTTATCATCGACACACAGACTTGGATTATGGTTAAACCTGTATCTGAGCTATAGCATTCAAGACTGTGGGATTCCTCACATGATTGAATGTTCTTCCATGCAAAAAAATTATTTCCACACAGAAAACTACATGTCAGGGGGAAGGATTCCAGCCTACTGTTCTCCTTAATTTGTCTTCTGTGTGTAGATTTTATTTTATTTTATTGTTCTATAGGGGATCATTGTTTTATGTGGGTCCCTACTTGACCTTCTGAAGTAGTGTAGCCCAGACATATTTTTCGACTTCACTGACAGCTAGGCTGTACTGGAAGGCTGTAAACATTTGTTCTGTGATGGGCTTCAGTTCCCTTGCATCAAAAGGTAGGACACAAATGAAAGCACTCTATCAAATGATGGGCTTGTTGATACCACAAAAAATTTTCTCTTCTAATTTTAGATTTTTTTAAAAATGATTGTTTCAGTAGCACAGTATCTCCTGACATTAGGTCTCCTGGTATTATTACACTTTTAACTTCTAAAGGCTCCAGCGACTAGGGATGGTTTTGATGGCTTCTGGGAGTTGTAGTCTAACAGATCTGGGTACCCACCTGTTGGGAGCAACTGCTCTAGTACATCAGGGACTTGACATAAGTGGAGACAGAATGTTTGAAAGAACTTGTCTTGAAAGGTTGCATTCTTACATGGAACTCCCTGACCTTAGCCTCAATAACTAGAATTAGAACAGTTTGCTTACCTGTAACCATAGTTCTTCAAGTGGTCATTAGTGATTTCTATGCTTGTTGTAAAAACATCCAAAGTATTTTCATATTTCTTTTTTCATATTGAGAGGGTGTGAATCTTCTCTTTTAGAATATCTTAACAAGAGTTTTGATCTCATGATTTTGTTTCAGCTATTGAATTCTGTATTGTTTAATAACAATCTGTAAATTGTAGTGCCATTGGTATTATGTGCACTTCTAATTGTTATAAAAACATAATAGTTCAATAGCATTTTCCACTAATATGTACCAGTTATTATCTGTATATTACAAATGAGAAAGTCGGTAACTGTAAAAATAACAGCTTGCCTCAGACCGTTCAGTGAGTAAATACTCAAGATGAAAATTGAGCTAGGATCAATCATCCAATTAGCTCATATTCCTGTTCACAAATTTACATTAGTTTCCATTGGATACTAAACACTTGCCATTTATGTGAAACCTTGACTAAGAAACATTGCTTGTTTTATACTCATAGATGTTTTATTATAATAGATAGCTGTGAACACTAATGTAAAGTCCTTATATATTTGTTTCTACCTAACAAATCTACATAGCATCTAGGGCTGACACAAGTTTTGTATGATGAAAGCTTTGTATGAAGAACTGTATGACATGCATATGCATACATACCATAAATCTAGCTCTGTACTTACAGGTAGATTTTACTATGTAATGCTAAAAGAGAAAAATGGATTGCTCACTTGTAACTATGGTTCTTTGAATGGTCATCTGTTAACTCACACAAATGGGTTTACTGCACCTGCATAGTGCATTGTTCAGAAGCTTCTAGAGTTTATGTAAGCATTTTGGCAATAGCTCCTCCACTGGCAGATATGACCAGCCATGTTCCTCCTCAGATCCTCAGTTCTATGGCTGCTGAAGCAGTAGCCCGGGAGCTAGGTATATTGAATATGACAGAAATGGGGAGGAAGGGCAGGTGTTGTGTGAGTTCATAGATGATTGCTTGGAGAACCACAGTTACAGTCGAGCAGCCTCTTCTTCTTCGTCATGGTCTCTGTGATTCACACAAATGGGAGACTAGCAGGCTACTAACCCAGGTGGTGGGTGGGTCATGCAACACAGGAGTACAGCATTGCTCTCCCAAAAGCAGCATCAGCTCTCAGTCCCAAGTCCAGTCTGTAGTGTGTTACGAAGGTCAGAGGCTGAGATAGCTGCTTTGCAAATATCTTCTAAGGGAACACCCTTTAGAAAGGTCAAAGAGGCAGCTACAGCCCTTATGGAATGGCTGCGCACAGTGACAGGAGGATCTAATTCATAACCCAGGTGAATCACGGAGGAGACCTGTTTTGAGAGATACTGGGCAGAAACTGTTAATCCCTTCTTATGTTTAGAGTAACAAACAAAGAATTGTTGAGATCGTTGAACACCAGCTGTCCTGTTAATATAGAAGGCCAGTGTTCTTCCAACATCCAAGCAGTGAAGCATTCATTCAAATGTAGAGGATGGGTTCAATATTAATACAGGTAGTGTGATGTCCTGATTCAGATGGAAAGCAGAGACCATCTTGGGAAGAAAGGAAATGTCTGGTCTGAGGACGACTTTGTTTTCGTGGAAACGTAGATAAAGAGCATCAGTATGGAGAGCACATTGTTCTCCAGCTCACCTGACTGATGTTATTGCAACCAGTCTTCCATGTTAGGAAGCGGATGTCACAAGTTGCCATCAGTTCAAATGGTCTCTAGGAGAGCTCTGATAGAACAAGTTCCAGACTCCATTGGGCTGTGGGAGGTCAGACTAGAGGGTGCAAGTTCTTATAGCCTTTTAAGGAACATTTAACTAAAGGTCATTGCAACCAAGAAGGCTCATCCATGAGCTGGAACCAATGGGATAAATGGAGGATAGGGAGACGCCTTTCTCAGACAAAGAGAGGGGAAAGTCCAAGATGTGCCGAGTCTGGGCTGTGTCCGAAGGTATGTAATGGAAAGACAAGAATGAAAGGAACTTGCTCCACTTGTAAGAGCATGATCTTTGAGTAGAAGGCCTTAGCTAGGATTTGACAAAGTGGTGTTGACAAAGAAGCTAGGAATGGATCCTCCTGGCTGTCAGCTAAGGACAGATCCTCCAGTCCATTAGCTTGAGGATGTCTATGTCAAGATGTTGAATCCAACCATCATGACAGTCAGGAGATCTGGTCTTTATGGAAGCTTGGGATAAATTCCACAATACAGGTGGAGAAGATGCATGAACTACGGCTGTCTCAGCCACCACGGAGTCACCAGAATGCACCTCACTCTGTCCCTAGTCAGCTTAGAGAGGACTCTCATGATGAGAGAGAATGAGAGTAAAGTGTACATGGCAATGCTCCCCCAATGACGCTAGAAGGCATTGCCTAGCAATTTTCTCCCCTTCTGAACCCCTGAGCAGAACATGGTACACTGCATGTTCTGAGGTGATGTGAAGAGATTGACTTCTGGTGTCCCCCTCAAATGCAAAATATGGATTGGAAAACATCAAGATGGAGTTTCCTTTCATGGCATGACACCCGTGATCTGCTCAGAGTATCTGCTAAGGTGTTCTCATCTCCTGGGAGATAAGAGTAGGATGTCTCTGGCCAGACACCAGTCCCAGATTCGATGAGTGAGGTGCAGAGGAGTCTTCAAATGAGTGCCCCCTTGCTTATTCAAGTAATAGATGACCATGGTGTTTGTCTGATATTACTTGAACTGCTTGGTGTATTGTCAGAGACTTGAAAGCACAGAGAACTTTCTCCACTGCCAACTTTTGAGCATGTTGATGCGGAGCTGTCCAGTGACCACAGACACAGACACTGTTCATTTGGGAGCCCTAACTGATCATGGATGCATCTGTCATCAGAGACTTCATGGGCTGACATGAAAGAAAGGGCATTCCAACTGCCAGATTGTCAAAATGGAGGCACCGTTCCAGAGAGCAATTAACTATTCTTGGAATAGTCAACTGCATCTGAGATGAATCCACAAGGATGCCAAATGTTGAGATGAACGAGCTTGAAGACATCTCATCCAGAGTCAAGCATTTGGGATCACAAAGGTCATGGGAGCCATAAAGCCAAGCAAAACCTGAACGAGCTTGGCAAGCACCTGTTTGGAAAGATGGCCGTGAAGAACAGCACAATGCAGAGCATGAAACCCATCTTGAGAGTTGAGCACTGCTCTGATGAACTGGATGGTATGGGATGGCTGCAGGTGGGACTTGTCAAAGCTGACCAAGAAACCTAGGTAGTCTAGAAGCTGAAGGCGAGATCTATATCTGAAAAGAGGTGAGACCTGGAACATGTGACAAGGAGGAAGTAATCTATGTATGGAGAGATTATGATGCCCTGCTGGTGTAACCAAGCTGCCACAATTGCTATGCTCTTTGTAAAGATACATGGAGTAGTAGAAAATCCAAAAGGCAGGATGCAAAATTGGTAGGTCTCCCTTCCTGTTGTGAAGCAAATGCAGTACCAATGTGGTGGTTAGATGCCAGTGAGAAAATGAGGTCTAAAGTCACAAACCAGTTTCCTTCTTTTCAGCAATGGCAAGATAGAGTTCAAAGTGACCATATGGAAATACCTAAGATGGATAAACAAATTCATGTCACTCAGGTCCAGAATGGGGCAAAGTCGACCATCCTTCTTTGAAATGATGAAGGTACAGGAGGAAAAAAAAGCCATGTGATGGATGATGGTGGCGTAGGTTCGGTGGCTTCTTTCTGGAGAAGGAATATCTATCTCCAGGAGAGGAATGGAAGGAGTGCTCATGTGATCTACGCTGGTATATGAATATTTGTCAAATTCAATCACTTAGCCCCTATTGATAATGTCAAGGATTCAAGAATCGGTGGTAATAGTAGATCAAATGTATTGGTAAGTATGGAGTCTGTCACCAACAGAGAGAGTGGAAAGAAGGAGGCCCTGAAGGAAGTCAAAGGTGATGTTTGCTCTTGGATTTTTTGTTTTGTTTTGTTTTTTAATAAGACTAGGACCTGTAATGGGATGACATGGAGGACTTCCGTGATGATGATAGGGCAGGAAGAGAGGCTCGGGAGTGCTTTAATGGAACTGGGCTGTAGGCTTTTTTGGAGCTTCATGGTTGTCTTGACCGAGAGTATCTAAGCCTGGAGGACCAAGAGGATTGAGAAGGCAGGCCAAACATATGGGCAGTGGTCTTCATTTTTGAGGTATGTTCCAAGGTGTCATCACTGTCTTTGTGGAACAACCCAGACTCATGAAATATCATGTCCCCAGTCATACTTCTGGCCTGATGAGACAAACCCAAGGAGCACCATCTGGCATAGTGGTATAAGGCTATGGCCAACGCAAGAGATTTTTGCATTGCAGTCAGCAACATGCTGCTGTCATAAGTTGCTGTGACATTAAACTATAAGCCTCAGTTTGGAGAGCAGCTGCTAAACATTAGTTGTCCTCTGAAAGTTTTGCTAAGTGTGGTGCATGTATGTAGCTAGTACACTGACATACATGCAGGATAACACAATGGTGGAGTAGAATTTTTTAGAAAGGGTATCAAGGTTCTGACCTTTGTCAGTAGGTCATCTTATTTTGAGTTGTCTTGGTCTACTTAGCCTCAACAAAAGAGTTAGGGTTTGGGTTTTAAGAGAGCCAATCAGTGCTTGAATAAAAAAATCCAACTCCACAAAGGATATTGTCCATGAGCAAAATGGATTCGTGCTCATGAAGAGTATTAAGAGGTGAGCAATATTGGACAACAGTGGAAGAGGATGAAGTCCAGCCAGAGTTAGTATCATATGATACAGTGGACTCAAAATGGTGGTGACACAAACTACATGGAGATGGCAATAAAGGCACGGCAGGAGGAGCAATAGCTGCAGAAGAGACAGTGTGGAGGCGATGCCCCAACTGTAGAAAAATGTATCGAAATACATGCTATTTGTAAGTTGTTCGCCGCCTCGATCCATATGGAGAGGCGGGATACAAATAAATAATAATAAAAATAAATAATAAATAAGTAACCATTGGAGCGTTGCTGGTAACAGTGGTTCAAGGATCATTGGTGGAAGCAGTGGAGAAAAGAGGCACATTGGTGGCTGAAGTGGATGCCTGAGGCCTGATTGAAGGGGCTGCAGGATGTGCCTGTGTTTCTGTAGGTAGTGGAGACAATACCATCTTGCAAGCAGGACAGGTGCATTGTGGGAGATTGAGACTGTAGACAGTGCCTAGAAGAGTGAGAGGGCCTGCTCTGATTCAGTGATTCTCCATGCCTCGTTGTGTAGTAGGAAGGGGAAAAATCTTGACTGTAATAACATTAAGATGGACTTTGATCCTGATAGGCATAAGCATATTGGTGATGGACCAGACCAAGCCGGCTGGAGTAGTAGTAATCAGGATTGTAGTACTCCATGACCTCCTCAGACAGTTAATCTCCTTCAGAGGGGGAAGGATAATACTGATGGCATTGCAGAGATATAGCACAGTGCCTATGGCCAAACTGCCCTAATTCAGTGGTCTCAAGAGAGGGGCAATGGGTTTTTCTGGATCTATGGCAGACTGGAGAAGGTCAATCCTGAAACTTTGAAGCTGACAAAACAAAGGATCAGGATGAACCTAAAGACAAGCATCGAGATGTAGGTCCATGCCAAGCAAGAAATGAAGGCAGGGGAGTGTGACATCCCTGGCAGGGTGAGTTCCAGGAACCAGAGATGGCCATGGCTCAAACTGACCAGTAAGACCTGGAGAATGCTGAGACCCACAAGAGGTAGAGTGAGCTATCTCACCATCTGACATGGCCAGTGCTTGGATAACCCACAGACAGTGGCATGGAGTTGAAGGCTAAAGAGTCAACGTCAGAGGAGAGTGAGGTGACAAGTGGTCTGGTGATGCTGGTCCAGAAATGACTGTAGAGACCACCAGGGACAGCAGCTGAGGCTGGGAAAGATCTTTGGACCTCTTTTTCTTTTTATAGCCTGCCTTCAGCATACTGAGAAGCAGCCTCAAGACTAAGAGAGTGTCCCCATGTTGAAGGAACCCTGGTACAGGAAGCATTGCCTTTTGACTTACTGGTACCAACAGTGGGATTGGATGTGGGACACTTGGTACTTTTGGCTGCAGGAGCCTCAGTAAAAGGTCATTTGGACACAACTCATGAGGTGGAGGAAGAAGGAGTCAGTACGAAGAAAGCACACAGAACCAAAGATCTACTGGATGTTGAAAGAACATCCAGACAAGTCAAGGAAAGCTCATACAAGAAGGCCTTTAGGTGTGAAGAGCAATTTCAGCAGATCTGTGGAGTCATTGCCTTACAGTGCGAACAGGACCTGATATTGTGATATTCTCCTAGGCACAAAAGGCAACAAGAGTGGCCATCAGTATTCAGGTTCTTTGTTCCATAAATGGAACATTTTTAAAAAGATCCGGATGACATGACAACTGCAGAACCAGAGACAGGGTAGCCATGAGAGGGGAATTGAGAGAGAAGCTGAAAAATAATTTAAGTCAAAGTGAGCAATCAAAGTTACCAAGGCAACTCACAGAAGAAAGTTGAGAAGACTAAGCAGTCCAAGTCAAAACCAAATGATCAAAAAACCAGAATGCACAGATAAACATTCCTTTTGACGCTAATACTGCTGCAGTGGACAAAAAGGAACTGAAGTTTTGAGTGGGAATGTGGCTGGTCATACATACCAGTGGAGGAGGAGCTACTGTCAAAATGCTAGCATAACAACTCTAGAAGTTCCTGAATGATGCACTAAGCAGTGTAATAAACCTGTTTGTGTGAGTCACAGAGACCATGAAGAAGAAACATAGGTATCTTGAATAAGTATCTGTGCCCCAGCTTGACTGGCCAAACAAGCCCTTAACATGCCTTTCCTAGCTTTTATACTTTCATCTGCTGGAAAATAAGGCAGTCTTCAGTTACCAGTGTTAGGAATAGATAATGCTAATGCATTGCCTCCTGTAATACATAATGCCTGCAAGCAGGCTTCTATCATACTTGTTCTTAGTGAGGCAGAGACAAAAATCATTAAAGGGCCCAGCACAAGGGGCAAAATTGCTTTCAAAACCATGTAACTTAAATTGTAAAGCAAATGACAGTCTTTTATTGAAACTCCTTTATTTAAACTATGAATTGCTTAAAAAATCACCCTAGTATTCTTCTTAATTTTATTTTCAGTATGTTTTAATTCTTCTAATATTTATTGACTTCATTTTATGGACAGAAAAGAGAACTGTGGACCTTACGAGAACACTTTAAGAGCTGCATGATTGGATTAAAGGACACCTGAACTGTGAAACTGAGGCTGTCATCTTGATGTTGGGGTAAAGGAAGCCTCCATGATTTCTGGATCTTTTCTTGTCTTCAGCTAGCTTGAGTTAATCTAGATCTAAATCTTATATTCACCTTTTGATGTTTTAAAATTTTCATGTGGCATTTTTTCTCATTGCCATGTGCATTCATGTGTGAGTGGCATGTTGAGTCTTCCAGTTTTACTTCAGGATTTCTTTGATAGTTTCATGTGCCATAATATTGCATGATGAGTACTTACATTAAGTTCGTATAGTAATTTGTATACTGAAGTGGACTAGGTAGTGGCCACAGTCTTGTGAAGACATTGCAGTGCTTTTTTCCTTCTTCATGGTTATTTGTCAAAATACTTGCATAGAGGAAGGAAGTCTTTAGTCTGCCTGACATTGCAGCCATGTTAGTTGAGGGCAAACATTATGGAAACAGAAGGCAACACTTCATTGTGGCAAGAACTTTTCTTGATTAGTTATGTTTGATGCGATGTTTCCACAATGCAGTTTAAGATTACTTTCCTCTAATGTGTGTTATGTGGAGTTTTCCTTAAGAAGTATGAAAGCTACAGCTTAGCAAAATGCAGTGGCCAAACTGTTTTCTGATTAGAGATGTGAAATTTCTGGAAATTTTAATTGTGTGTGTGTGTGTGTGTGTGTGTGTGTATATACAAAAATTGTTTTGGTTTGCTTTTAAAGTATGTTTTTATCAGTTCTATTGAATCATAGAATCATAGAAAGAGGATAAACAAATGTATTATTCAATAAATAATTTTTGTAAAACAGCCCTACACATTAACAATCACATTCATCTATGTGGAAAGGGTGTGGATTCCACACATCCCATGAGACTTATCTAGAATAATAACACACATGGTGTCATTGCACCTTATTTCCTATTTGTGCTAATTGTAACATTTAGGCATAGCCTACATTGAGTCTCCATACTGTGAAAGACAGACTGTGCTGCTATATCTAACAGGGTTGCTTCTCTTTAAAGAAAAATATGCAGTTAACATTGCTACCTGTGTGATCTTTTGAGATGTTTTTTCTGCTGAGAATGCTTTGACTGCAAATGATTGCCACCGTAAATTTGCCTTCTGGAATGCTTTCAAATAAACAATTTCAGTAACTCATTTTAATCAAGGGCTGTTCTTTTCTGCTTATGATAGATGAACATCTGCAATAAGCCACCTAACAAGACAGCACCAGAGAAGTGTGATGAAGTGGTACTTGAAGTCCATCCCCAGCATGCCCGGAGAAATGGCTGGAGCTGGCCTCCACATCCATTCCAGTTCCTTGCCTGGCTGCTGTACATCTTCTTTGCTCTTGTTGGCTTTGGCATTCTCGTGCCACTCCTACCTGTTCACTGGGTCCCTGCTGGGTATATTGTATCCTTGCACCCTGGGTTGTATTGCAAACATGTTATTTGGTGGTGAGATCATTATAGTCATTTCTGCGTGATGGAGAGCTTCTAGTAAGCAAGTCACTGAGTATCAGTCAATCAGTTTTTTTATTTATGGTCATAGACCAAATAAAGTATGTAAAAAAGTTATTATAAAATAATAACAGTACACAGTTACAGTTATAGCTAAAATTCATACATCATACATACATACATTAAGTATAAGTGCACTGAGTACATTGCATAAGTCATTGAGTGTATCTATCATTTACTGACTGTTGTTTTCTCTGATTTTGGGATTGTTGCACTTGAGCAATCCTTTGTGCTTTTATAAGAGTATAGTTAATATTCCTTACTGTAATGACTACAACAGCCCTGTTATGCTTCTACGATGCCTATGCCATATTGATGTCCATTCTACTTTTCTTTTACCCTTCTGCATGAATAATTATTTTTATCTATAGATCCAGTTGATGGCAAAAGGGATGGAGCTTTTTTAAAGTGAAAAGATTTTACATTGATGTTGTGTTCTTTTAGAAAGAACCTTGAAAGGCAGTGGTCATTGAATTTACAGAGACAGTCCTTAATTGTGCCTGCATCAGTGTCCTGGAGTGTTTTTTCTCTGCCATCTAGTTGTTCATCTTACAGCAGTTTCCATTGACCCAGCTGATGACAGCGTGCGACAGAAAAATTACAAGGGACCACTCGCTGTGTTCAATCGCAGCCAGCATGCTCATGTCATTGAAAACCGTCACTGTCACATATGTGATGTTGATGTGTAAGCATTTTTTAGTCTTACCTTTCCTTGTTTGTATTGTGAGTTTAGGAACAATAAGTATTGAAAATATCAGGTGAAGCATGAAAGAAATATTATAGTTGTGCAATAAGACCTTGCCATTGTTTACTTGCACCTTGAGCAGTTGGAGAGCTAGTAATTTCCGGAGCTGTATGCCATGACCATGTTGACTAAATAACTCATGCGATTTATTAAAAGCTCACATAGAAATCCAATCCCTTTTTAACTTCTTCAGTTATAGTTATACAAATAATATTGCCGTAGCAGTGCTTCGTCGCATGTCAAAAGGATTCTGTGATCTGCTGCTTCTTTTCTTCATTGCATACTAGTGCAGAACTTCAAAAAGCTACTTGTTTATACCACATCTCCCAGAATCCTCCAGCCAGTTTGGGCACTTCCAGAAAATAAAGGTTTCCCAGGCTCTGTGATGGTGGCTCTGCTGTTGTGCTGGTGGCAGGGGGCACTGACAGTACTGAGAGTGGCATTTCAGGGATAAGAACAGAGCTGTACTCTTGTGCACTCCTGTGCATTATAATGGGATGTGGGTTATAGGCAAATATATGAATAGACTTAATTGAAAGAAAATATATGCGATTGGTCTTCAAATAAAGCATGCTATGCTAACTAGTTTCCCCTTCCACATGACTTTGTTTTTCATTGTTTTCTAGGCATCTATAGCCAGGATTTGGGAAAGTTACTTTTTGAATTGCAACCCCCAGAATGGCTAAATAGGATTTATACCCATAAAATAATGATTCTAAGCTCAGTGTCTCCATTTGGGGATAGGTTGTAATTTGCTCTGCTTTGTTATTTTTCTTAAAGTCTGCACCAATATGAACCTTCTGTTCTTATTGTTAGGAGCTCCAGATCAAAGCACTGTGGGACCTGCAACAAGTGTGTGTGTGGATTTGACCATCACTGTATGTGGCTCAACAACTGTGTGGGAGAGAGGAATTACTGGTATGGACCACTGATATCCCATTATTGACTAGCACAGGCAAAGCTACTGTGGAACAAAACCATCCCTATGCAATGTTTACAACGTGTTTCAGCTGCTATAATACAAACACCCATTTCCTGCATCTTCCCTTTATGAACTGCAAACTATTACATCATGCAGGAAATACATTTAAAATCCCAGACAAAATTATATTTACAGTTAAGGGGAACACAGATTAGAATTTTAAGAGCTAAGTAATTAGGACCTTTCATCCTGAATGCTGACCCTGACAAATAAATATACAGTTGATTTTCTTGCTCTTTTATATCTGGCTGGTGAAAACTAAGCTTTGTGTTTGTTTAGTATCATTAGAGTAGATTATATTGTGATTCATCTTGGCCTGAGTGTCACAAGTCAAATATAAAATATGAGCAAGTGACACTCCTGTGCTGCAGCATATACATGTCCTTCTGGGCTTTGTGGTAGTTCTTCTTTTCTCCTCAGCCTAACCGGCAATATAATGCTGAAGCCAGGCAGGAATATAGGCCTGACATTCTACATTAGGCAGTCATATGGGCCTTATGTCTTTAAGCTATATCAATGTCCTTATATATGTCCATGGTTACAAGCTTTTTTCCATTGAACATTTTGCTAAAAAGGTGCTAAAGGTTCTTCTGCTTCCTTGACAGGCTGTTTCTGAACAGTGTGATATCTGCCATCCTTGGCCTTCTCCTAATCCTGCTCATCGCTTTCTACGTCTTTGTGGAGTTCTTCCTTAACCCTATGAGGTTACGCACTGACCAGCACTTTGAAGGTATTAGTCTGCAAAGTGTCCAGCAATATGTGTAGCTATGACAGAATTTCTCCTTTGTTTCCTGGGTCCTTGCAGCCAAAGGATACCTCTGTTTAATAAGTATTCTAACCATCCTGCACTGTTACACTGCCATCTAAACTCAAGACAGGTTTGATGTAAATCCTTGGGAGTTAATGCCTAAATAGGCACATCCATTTCCTGGATGTTACATCCTATGACCTGTGAACCTGCTTGTGTTTGTTTACTAGAGAAAACATTTTCCACATCCTCATTTCTACTGCCTAATTCAGATGTTCCATTGGAGAGACATGGGTTAAATTGCTTTTCTTTTTATCTTTCTATTTTCTAGGCTTGAAAAACCAAACAGATGTATGGTTTGTGTTCCTTCCTGCTGCTCCCGTTGAGACTCAGGCACCTGCCATTTTGGCTTTGGCTGGAGTGCTGATTCTCCTGGGGTTGCTGACTCTGTTTTTACTGGGCCACTTGTTGATCTTCCACATTTATCTCAGTAGGTACCACATTGTTGCTTGTACTCTTCTTCAAGTTAATGGGACTCCTGACTTCTCACACACACTATATAGAAGCACCTGAAAATATTATCTCTCATCTGAAATTTCTGGTTTTCTCCATTATTCCCACCTAATCTCAGTGTGATGGTCATGGTAGTGCAGCAATAGTAATAATAAGCACAAGCATTTGTGTAGTACTTCAGAAATATTTTCCTCCTTCTTTAGCTGCTTCCCATTGTAGCCCCAAAACCCTGCTACAGAAAGTTTTCCAGTCTTTTGGAGCAGGTTTTTAGGGTGCATGAGTGGCTGAAGGTGGGAGGGATGTTGTTGATTTGTGTGGAAGGAGCAGCATCCAGAAGACATTACTGTAGAAAAATTAGAGAATAAGTAAATCATGACCTATAGATTTGTAATTTGGTTAGATATACTTCAGAAAGGAAAAGGAAGGAGGGTAAAAATTAAAAATGCTAATTTTTAATTTCTAAAATGAAGTGATTGATCTTATAGTGAGCAGTTGGAAAGGTAAGTAAGATAGAGGCAATTCTGGGCAATAAGGAGGACCCAAAGTGGCAGTTGTTCCCATTTGGGCAATGGGCGGCTTTCATCTTCTGCCTCAGATACTGCTTACATAAAGATTGCTTGTAAATGTATTTTTTTAAAGTTGTGAGTTTCCTTTGTCCAATGATAGGATGCATATCTATTCTGACTTTCAGACAGTGAGATATTAAGTAGCAGCATTGCAACTCTGTCCACTCATGCATTATGCCTAGATTAAATAACGTACTATCTTGCCCTCGAATTGCATGTTATACATAGCTGTCAAGTGAAGGCTAAAGTGTGACTGAGGCAAGCGTTCAGTGATTGTCTTGATGAGCTTGAATAGGCAATGAAACTAGTTGGAAGTTCTCTTCTTACTCTTCTCCAAAGGCCACTGAAGACTCTTGTATGGACTAGAGGATTTTAAGTGCCAGCATTTACTCAAGAATTTCAACTTTTTGATTTAATGATGTGACTATAATCCTATTTTAGAATCAGTGGATTTTAATTTGCCCATTTTAAAGTACCGTATTTGCTGGCATATAAGACACACCTGTGTATAAGACATACCCCATTTATACACTGGCAAATACTATTTGCCAGTGTAAAAGACACACGGGTGTATAAGATGCACCTCATTTTCAGATAGAATTTTCAGGAAAAATACTTATACACCCTACAGTACTTTTAGGCTGAAGCTAAAAAAGCTCCAGGAGCAGCTTAGAGATATCTCTGATGTTGAGTTCTTTCATCATAGCAGCTTTGTTCACCTGATAAATGAAATGGCAGAATTTCTGTTCTTTTTCTTTTCTCCCTCTTTAGTGTGGCATCGAATGACCACCTATGAATACATTGTGCAACAACGTCCCCCACAGGAGATGAAAGATCCTGACAAGCAGCTAGAATCCTGTCCTCCCCAAGTGAGGCCCATTCAGGTAATGGTTCCTTTCAGGACTGTGTATATTCAGTGCATCAACAGATTCACTGTCTCTGCTGAATTTTCTGTAAATGCCTATTAATTTACTGCTGTGATAGAGTGCAAAATGACTCAGCTATGCTACAAGCCCTTAGTTTAACTACTCTCCATTGACTCAATCTAAAAATAAAAAATTTCTCTTGTTTATTGGAGGATTTGTAGCTTCTGGGAAAACAAAGTTCTAGTATTTGGTATTTGGAGGCCTCTTTCTTTGGAGGCTTTTAAGCAGAGGCTGGATGGCCATCTGTTGGGAGTGCTTTGATGGGTCTTCTTGCATGGCAGGGGATTGGACTGGATGGCCCCTGGGGTCTCTTCCAACTCTATGATTCTATGTCAAATTTGAGAGAGCTGAGCAAGCAAACTAGTTTTAGAGTGTGGTCAGTTCAGGTCTTTTGCTACAGATGAGGTCTTACCCCACTTCCTTTGTCACTTCGCAATGTAACCTTGTATCCATATGTAGCCCGTTTCCATAACAGCTTATATTTTTTTACATATTTCTAAACTCTTCTCTGGTTCTTTTTTCCAATGATCTTTGGAGGGCATTAGCTTTAGTAGTAGCTAAAGTAGTCACTGAAATTAACAACACAAGTATAATTCCAGCAGACTGGAAACAGAGTGCAGGTGTCCCTATTTACAAGAAAGGTGATAAACAAGATCCCAATAATGATTGGTTATTAGTCTCTTGGATATTGATTCTAAGTTATATAGTAAATATCTGTTAAACAAATTGGAGGATTGGATTAACCATATCATTCATCCTGAACAGGCTGGGTTTAGGAAAGGGCAGAGTACTATTGACCATTGTTTGACTTTATTTTTTTAGCCCAACAAAGAATTGCAGATCCTACCAACCACCTATTTATAGCCTTTGTTGATCTAGCAGCAGCTTTTGATTCAATTGATAAAAACCTGTTGTGGCATAAACTGGCCAACACTAATATAGATAATCACTTATTGCTTAATCTGATCCCCATGAATAAGGGAGTGCTGGCACCAGCACTTCTCAATTTATATTTCAATGACAAAATTCTAGCATTACCTGGCCCAGATTTTTTTCTGCCTTCAGTTGGGTCAAAGAAGATTTCTGTTCTCCTTTATGCTGATGATATGGTTTTAATTTCACTTTCTCATATAGGTTTGAAAAGGCTGCTTTCTAAGCTAAGCGTATTTTGTTCTAATGAAATTCTGAACTTTAATTGTATTAAAAGGTGATGGTATTTGGAAAAAACACTCATTTTCAATGGTCTGTCAATCCTCATCAGATTGAACAATGCCAGGAATTTGAATACTTCAGCATTCATTTTACAGAAAATCTTTCCTGGAAGTCCCATATCAAAGCTGTTAGAGCAGTAGCTCTGAGATCTGTTGGAGCAACCCTTAGATTCTACAACACTGCAGAGGGCCACCTGGTTGTTCCAGCCCTGAAAATATTTCAGAGCAAAGTCACTGCCCAGATTCTGTATGGTGCTGCTATCTGGAGATGAGATGGCTCTCAGTTGGTTAAACTAGAAGCCCTCCAGAATACATTTCTTAAGAAACTATTATGCCTTCCACCTAGTAGTTCTGTGATTCTGGTTTTAGCAGAGGTTGTTTTGCCTCCCATTAAATCTCACATTTATTTAATTTTATTTTGTTGGAAGTTAGAGTTTCCCAGAGTGTTAGCTCTTTGGGGAAATTGTATGAAAGCTAAAACTGTTAGGAATCAGCCTTTCTTTAGCAGAGTAGCAGAAATAGCATGTCCCAATCTGTATGTGGCTTCCCTGAACTGAAACCAGTGGTTGCCATCCCCGGCGATCCCTGTATTTGCCACCCCTCTCAATAAACAAGATTTTTAAAGGGGGAGAAAAAGGAAACATGAGCCAGAATGACATTGCCCTTAAAATCTCTCCCAATTGCCCTGGCAATTGGGAACCCCTAGGGCCAGCCCTGCCCTCCCCAGTCTTCACAGGGTAAGGCCCTAGAGAGGGTGCACCATGTAAGTTGGGCTCTCAAGACTACAATTTCCTCTCTGCCTGCAGCAGAGCCGATGACAAAAGTGACCAGGTGGCGGCGGGTGTCACTTTCAGCAGCTGACCTGTGGCATTCCGTCCGTGCAGAGCCTTCTGAGCGCCTCCAAGGGTATTGCCAGAGAGGCAGCCCCCCCCCCCCAGAGCAGAGGTGGCCTCTTCTTCCTTCTCCCTCCCCCCGCCACCCCAACAGGCACTCCTACTCTGTTCTGGATGGGGCTGGGGCTTCTCTGCCTGCCTCCTCCCAGCAGACCCTTGTCAGGGGCTGGTGGGGGAGGAGCAGAGAGAGCTGCTGCCAGTTGTTCCTGCCTCTCCCAGTGCCCATCTGTCCAGGCTGCTGAGTGCCAGAAGGGTGAGTGGGGGTCTTTCTTCTCCTCTCCCCACCATGAGAAGGGGGCTGCAGGGCAGGGACTTGCTTGCCCTCTACTCCCCTCAGTCCAGATGCTGCACCAGCTGTTGTCACAGGGCAGGTGGGTGAAGGTCAGTCCTGTACGGGCAGTGGCTCCAGTTCATCCAGGAAGGCCAGCAGCTCTGCAGGGAGGCTTTGTGGAGAGAGGGGGCAGTGGATGAGCGGGGCAGGCAGCAGTAGGGCTGGACGGCACCCCCAAAAATGTGCCACCCATTGGGGACCGTGCCACCTAGTGGGGACCATGCCCCCTTGCTACGCCAGTGACTTGAGACTGACTTAGAAAGCAAAACAAGGCAGGCAGTCTCAGGTCACAAATGTGTAGAAGCTTGCTAATAAATTTTACAATTACATATGCATTGTAGAGTCTAGATCCTAACTAGCTAACCAAAAAGATTAGGTAAGATAGTAGTTTCATTCTTAACATCTTCTTGGTGGAGAGCAAAGCTTGGTCAGAGAGAAGAACAGGTTGCTTATCTGTAACTGTGGTTCTTCGAGTGGTCATCTGTGCCCTCACACACTGGGAGTTTTCACGCATACGCGATAGCGTTCGGAAGATTCTAGAGCTAAGCAGCTTGGCGGGAACCCCTCCCCCGTGCCAGTACTGAGCATGCTCAGCCCGCCAAGCCAACGGTCTCTCCTCAGTTCTGGAGTCCACCAGTGCAGGACCTGAAAGAGGGGGTGGCAGGCGGGTGTGTGTGAGGGCACAGATGACCACTCGAACCACAGTTATAGGTAAGCAACCTGTTCTTCTTCTTCGTGGTCTCTGTGCCTCACACACTAGGAGATTTTGTAGCTTACCAGTTGGACGGTGGGTCAGGTCCTAGAGAACGGAAGACAACACCGCACATCCAAAACGGGCATCTCTCTGGGACCGGCAGTCCAGTCTGTAGTGGCACACAAAGGTCGAGGGTTGAGACCAGGTCGCCACACGGCACAGTTCCCGCAGATCCACTCCTTGAAGGGGAGCTGCTGAGGAAGCCACAGCTCTGGTGGAGTGAGCATGCAGCAAAGTTGGCAGAGGCTGCTTGGCCAGTTCATACACCAACAGAATGGTCTGGGCCACCCATTTGGAGAACCTCTGGGTGGACACCTTGTGGCCTTTTAGACCCCCACCGTAGCACACAAACAGGTGGGGTGTTAGACAGAAGGATGCGGTATGGTGCGTGTAGAAGGCCAGGGCCTGACGAACATCGAGGGAGTGGAAGGACCTCTCCAAAGGCGTAGTCAGGTCTGGGTAGAAAGTAGGTAGAATAATGTCCTGGCCAAGGTGAATGTGGGACACCAACTTGGGCAAGAAGGAGATGTCTGGCCAAAGGACTACTTTGTCTCTATGGAAGACAAGAAAGGGTTCATCCAACCGAAGCGCCGTCAGCTCACTTGCCCACCTAGCTGAGGTGACGGCTACCGGGAAGGCAGTCTTGATGGTCAGGAGCCTGTCATCAGCAGTCGCCATGGGCTCAAAGGGCAGTTGCGTCAACTGGGATAGTACCAAAGACAGTGAGCGACCAAGGCAGTAGCGGGGGCGACACCGGTGGATAAAGGTGCTGCAGGCCCTTCACAAACTGTTTGAGGGTAGCATCCCTGAAGAGAGTTGCCGAGAAGGATCCCTGTGGCTGGTGGGCCACAATAGCGGCAAGGTAGACCTTCGAGGAAGAGAAGGCGAGCCCCTGTTGCTGAAGGTGGAGCAAAAAAGCAACATGGTGGATAGAGCGACTGGTGATACTGGCTCGCAATGGGCTTCTGCGAAGGCGATGAACTGTTGCCATTTATAATGGTAGTTATGGTGCGTCGACTCCTTCCTGGCTGCGGTGAGGACATCCTGGATGGTTGGATCATCTAAGGCGTTATTCTCCATGTGTGGAGAGCCAGGAGGGGTAGGTCCGGGTGGAGAACGAGGCGGTCAGAGTGCGACAGGAGATCTGATGCTGTTGGGAACCTGAGGAGTCAACCGCGAGCGGCCTCGAACAGGGGACCAAACCAGTGCTGCCTCGGCCAATATGGGGCTACGAGGACGACATCGGCCCAGTCCGTGAGGATCTTGGCGACCACTCGACCCAGGAGAGGAAACGGCAGGAATGCGTAGAGGAGCCTGTCGGTCCACTCGAACTGGAAGGCGTCGCCAAGAGAGCTCTGGCCCAGGCCGGCTCTCGAGCAGTATTGGGGACACTTCCTGTTCAGGCTGCTGGCGAAGAGATCGATCATCGGTTCGCCCCACCGGTCTAGTATCATCTGGAACGCAGCATCAGAGAGGGACCACTCGTGGTAGCATGAGGTGTCCCTGCTGAGGGTGTCTGCTGTGGTGTTCTCTTGGCCTGCCAGATGCACCGTGACCGGGTGGACTCAGAGCGGCATGCACCAGTTCCAGAGCTGAAGAGCTATAGATAGGAAGGTGGTTGATTGGGTCTCTCCCTGTCTGTTGACATAACAGACAGCCGTTGTGTTGTCGGACAGGATCTGTACCGTGCGGCCGATGACCAAGTTGCGGAACGCCCTCAGAGCTTTCCAGATGGCGAGGAGCTCGAGGGCATTGATGTGCAAGTGGGTCTCTTCGTTGATCCAGCGTCCTTGCACCCTGAGATCGCCGTAGTGCGCTCCCCGTCCGAAGAGGGAGGTGTCCGTCGTTACCGTGATCCAAGGAGTTGTTTCTTGGAACAGCATCCCTGACGTCAGATGATGGTAGGATAGCCACCAGAGAAGGGAGCGATGCACCTGTCGAGGAATCCATAGGAGGCACCTCTGGTCGTCGAGGAGTGGATTGAAAATCCTGACAAACCAGTGCTGGAGTGGGCGGCCACGGAGACGAGATAGATAAGTGACGGACGTGGTTGAGGCCATGTACCCAAGAAGCCGCTGGATCCTTCTCACCGATTTCACAGGGGCATCGAGAGCAGTGTATGCGGCTCAACGGAGAGTGTGTGCCCGCTCCATAGGCAGATATGCCCTGGCAGATACCGAGTCCAAGGTTGCTCTGATGAAGTCGAGAACCCTCGCCGGCTCAAGATGCGACTTCTTCGGGTTGACTCGGAGGCAAAGGCGGGACAAAAGAGAGAGAGTACGATGAATGTTCCTGTATAGTTTTTGCCTGCAAGATGCCACTAACAGCCAGTCGTCCAAGTAGGGGTAGATCATAACGCCCTTCGTCCACAGGCAGGACACCACAGGGGCCATGCACTTGGTGAAGACCCTGCGCGCGGTAGAGAGTCCAAACGGTAGCACCCTGTACTGGTAACAGGTACCATTGACCGTGAACCGTAGGTATCGTCTGTGCCACAGGCGAATGGCGATGTGAAGCTAGGCATCTTGTAGATTGAGAGAGGCGAACCAGTCCCATCGTCAAAGGAAGGGCAGGATCGAAGACAGCGTGACTATCTTGAACCTCTTGGGGCAGATGTAAGAGTTTACCCCTCTGAGGTCCAGGATTGGCCGCAGTGTACCGTCTGATTTCGGTACCGTAAAGTACCGGGAGAAGAAACTGGTGGTACTGGCCAAGGACAGAAGCTGTTCTATGGCCCCTTTGGGACTGGATCTCCTCTTGCAGAGCCAAGCTGGCGGGGGTGGAATAGTAGACGTCTCATGATGGTATATCTTGAAACTCTATGGCATAACCAAGACTGATGATGGAAAGAACCCAAGAGTCTGTCATGATGTGACACCATTCGGTGAGATGTTGGGCCAGGCTTGGTTGATCTACGAAGGTGGCAGGCAGGCTGAACAGTGGCTGTGGTGGCGACCCACGAAGGCGGTCAAAACCGGGATTTCACCCCAGAGGAGGACTTCTTTGAGGAAGATCGGCGTCCTCGAAAAGGTCTTTGCATTGAGGACGAGGTCGACGGCCAAGAAGGAGCTGAGCGCAGCGAGCAAGGCCGGTATGTCGATGACAAGGATTGGCGCCAGGACGACCGAGAGCCAAAGCTGAGTCAGCTGGTGGATTCCCATTTTCTTCACTGTGAGGCGAGCTTTGACTAAATGATCCATTGCCTCGTCAGTGGTGGCATGGAACAAACCTTGGCCATCAAACGGAAAGTCCTCAATCCGTTTTCAGGTGTCCTCTTGGAGGCCCGCCGATCTCAGCCATGCGAAGCGTCTGAAGGCAACTGAGCCTACCATCACTCGAGCCGCCATCTCCGTCAAGTGTCTAGACAGGATCTGTTGGTTGGCGAGCGCTATCAACTCATTAAAGAATTGCATAGCGTTCGCTCGGTGATCCTTGGGGAGGTGTGCCAAGAGAGGGTAGAACCTGTCGAGGAGGTTCCTCTCGTAGGCGGCGAGGCAGGCTTGCGTATTGGATACCCTGGCAATAAGCGATGAGGCGGAGTAGAATCGCCTGCCAAAGGTATCCAAATGGTGTTCCTCTCAGTCCGGCGGGGTCGTGTGCGGCCTCTTACCACCCTTAGTCTGGGAGGACTCGACGGCGATCGAGTTCGGCACCGGATGACTAAACAAGTACTCGACATCCTTCCGTTGCGTGCGGTAGAGGTGCTCCAGGCAATGCGGGATAGGCTGTGCTGATGCCGGCTGAGCCCAAGGATGTTTTATGACCTCCTGCAACGCTGGTAAAAATGTCAACAGTGCTGTCGATGGCGGACGGGTGTCAACGTAGGAAAACACCGGGTCTTGGATGGATGGAGCTGGTTCTGAGACATCCAGCCCAAGCGCCATCACCATCCAAAGGAGGATGTCTGAGAACTGTTTTATATCTTCCAGTGCCGAATCCGGTGCGGGGTCCCCAAAGGCTAACGGCGGAGACTCATGAGAGCCCGGTGTTGACTCCCCAGACTCCGATTCCGTCTCATACGACTGGGATGATCTGAACCTTTCTGCCGACGGCTGCTGAGGTGGCAATGACATAGTCACTGTTGGTGTGGTTACCGTCGTCAATGTTGGGGTTGGTACCGGTGGAGTAGCCGGAGGCTGAGATACCTCAGCTGTGACAATTGGTAGCACCGCAGGCACTGGATGTTGAATTGCCTGGGTGGATGTCAGAGCGGGAGCCGAGGTCTGCGCCGGGAGGGCCTCTGAAAGTAGACGAGACACCGTCGCAGTGACTCTCGGAGGTGGTGACACGGGGCAAGCGTCCCTGGGACCTCCCATAGTATGGGGACCTCGAGGGTGAGCGTGAAGGTGAACGTCGGTATCTCGGATGGTACCAGCCGCGGGATGGAGATTGCGACCAGCAATATGGCGACCAGTGCCTCACATCAGGGTGGTACCGATCCCTATATGCTGGAGAATAGGAATGGTACGAGGCCGGGTGTTCATGCTAGAGATGTTCCCGGCCATATCTCGTAATATGAGAAGCGGACGAGAAGAGTGAGTCTACCGGGACCTGAGACAAGGCCCACTCCGGATAAGCCTCCCACCGCCGCGGGGATCAATACCTCTCTCAGCGTTCTGGGGAACAAGACTCGCTTCTCCCAGAAGCGGCCCAATGGCAAGATGAGGCCCAAGTAGTTGGAACGGTCTCCAGGTGGTCCATTCCCTCTGGGTGACCGGGTGGAGCTACCACGGCACAGAGTACCAGCGGGCCTGAAGGCACAGCTGAGCAAGCGGTCTGGTCCTTGTCAGACAGCTCAAAGATTTCTGGCAGTTCCATCTCCACAACAACATTCTCAGGTTGTTGGGTTTGAGGAGGTGTCGGAGGACAGGTCCTCTTAGAGGGCGAACCCCGCTTCTCCTTCTTCCTTTTCTTTTTCTCTCTCTCTTTCGATGCATCCTGAGGAGGCCGCTTGCATTGAGAGGCAGTGAGCGGCCTGGAGGACTTGGCTACCTGCAAGCCCGCAGGAGTCTCCTTGGAGGTTGACATGCCCACCGAGATCTTCAGTGTGCGCAGCAGGGCCAGTATCAGAGGCCGAGAGGACGGTACCGAGCCTGGTACCGTCGTTGTCGTCGGTGCGGCAGCTGCCGGCACTGAGGAAGCCGTGGTCGAAAGTCGTGCTGATGGAGAAGGGCGGGGAGACATGATGGTTTCTCCAGCCACTTGTTCCCTTGCCTGTAGAGACTCCTCCCAACAGTGGGATTTTAGGTGGGGTGATCTATTCCGCAGAGTCTGGGCAGTGAAGTCCCAACAAATATGGCAGGCCTTCACGTTATGGGTCTCCCCAAGGCAGAAGAGACACTATTCGTGCCCATCAGACAGAGCGACCTTACGACCACAAGTGACACAAGCCTTGAAAAGAGCAGACATAGAAAGGTCGAAGAAGAGAATGGAAGTCCAAGGGGGGAAACTCACAGAGAGGAGTGGCGAAAAGATCAAAGAAGGTTGAAAAGGAGGGGTTTGAAGAAGCCCGGAAAACCAAGTCCGAAAAAAACCACAAGCCGAAGTCAAAAACCAAAATCCAAATACCAAGCAATCAATCCGAAATACAAGCCCAAAAGACGCTGCAAAGCAAGAACCTTCCGTTCGCTAGGGCAAACGAAAAAGAACTGAGGAGAGACCGTTGGCTTGGCAAGCTGAGTATGCTCAGTACCGGCATGGGGGAGGGGTTCCCGCCAAGCTCCTTAGCTCTAGAATCTTCCGAACGCTATCGTGCATGCGCAAAAACTCCCAGTGTGTGAGGCACAGAGACCACGAAGAAGAAGGAAGCAGAAGCAAAGAGGGAAAGGTCTGAGAAGTGTGGTCTTTTATGTAAGGCTAAGGACCCGAGGGCCTATGTGGGGTCACATAGTCTGATCACCTGGATACCATATCCATGCATTTAAATAACACAAAGAGTAAGAGTTGAGGTTTTAGGTGAGAAGGCAGAAGGCTTTGTCATGCAAAGGAAAAAGAACCTCTATGCTTGCTAAGTCTCACTTGACCTAGAGCAAGCAGGAGGAGCGAATGCCAGAATTTTCCAAAATATTTAAACATATTTAACTACTGAGGAATTATAAAATACTTCTCAGTCAGGGTTTTCCCCAAGCTATGTTTTTTTTAAATTTTATGTTTTAAAATATATACTATGCACTCACTCTCTCTCTCTCTCTCTCTCTCTCTTGCTCTCTGTATGTATATAGATATAGATATGACAAGATTGCAATATTTATAAAACAAAACAAAGCAAAATAAAACAAAAAAATCACGGGTTCTTTATATATATAGACCATAGGGATAATTTGACAGTCTACAAGGCTTACATTCCCAAAACTTAGGCAAGCTTTTATATCCCTTCACTTTCAAATCATGCCTACAGCTATTATTGATGGCAGATATTTTCATATCTCTCTGGCCCTTCTTTTATGTATTTGTGGGGCCTCAGAAATTGAGGATTTGCCTCACTATTTGTTCTTTTGTCCACTGTATTCTGAACCAAGAACTAAATTTTTGGGAGCTATTCTGTCTTGTTTGTGTATGAAAAGAATTTCAGAAAACATTTTCTGTCTCATGTCCAATGTTGACTCTATGGTAACCCGCAAGGTTTCTCTTTTTGCCCTGGCTGCGGTGAAAATCAGGGCAAGATTTACCATCTTTGCTGGCATATAAGATGTACTTTTTTCTTTAAAAAAAAACTTTGAAAATTGGGTTGTCTTATACACCAGCAAATATGGTAACGCTAAAAACATAGAGAATGAACCGGGAGTCAAAGTTCTCCTTGCCCAAGCAAACAGGAAGGGAAGGAGTAGTGGAATCCAGGTGAAGTACTCCTTACCTTCTCCTCCTCTCCTGTGTATTTTGACTCTCCTAGGGCCCAAGCAAAACTGGTGCAGCATTCTTCTCATTCTCCTCCTCTCCTGGGGAATGAAGCATTCTTTTCATTCCCCTCCTCTCCTGGTGCAGCACTCCTTTCATTCCTCTCACCAGAGAACTAAAAATATTTTTTCCTGAAAAATACCCCTTGAAAGTGGGGTGTGTCTTATATGCCGGTGCATCTAATATGATAGCAAATACAGTAATACTAGCACTGTAGTTGATTGCTCTAGGGATCCTCTTCTTTAATTTTAGAATCGCTGATCATAGTCAATGTGTTTTAATTTTGTTGGATGTCTCCTTCTTATAAGATATAAGATGCTATTTATTGTATGTTGTATTTTTATACTGTTGCATTTTGATACTGTATTTACTTTTATTTACAATGTACGCAAATGACCTGTGCATGATCTATGCATTAATAAATTACTTACTTGTTTCATTTTGGATTGTCTCATCATAGGGGTTTGAAAGTAGAAATTTTCATGAGTGGTTTACCATTGCCTTTGTCTGTGCAGTACTAACAAGCATTAGTTATTGCTGTTGCTGTTGTTTCTGAAAGATCCTGTGCTGCCCAATAGCTTGGCACATTTAGATTGACTCTTCAGCAAAAGCCTATCTGACATGGGAGATCCTAGGCTGCTGTCAGCATAGGTTCTTGCCTCATAGGAGCTTGTAATCCTACCACCATGGAAAGATAGTGACATGGTGGGGGAAGTAAGGTAATAGTTACTTACTAAATGAAGGAGTTGTAGTAATGAGCCTTTTCCAACTAAACACATTCAGAATTTTCATACATTTGTAAACTGTTGCCACCCAACTCTTTCATTTTTTTATATACTAAAATAAACAGCAAATGTCTGGTCTGTGTGCAAGTAGCTTTTTTTAAAAGGTGTCATGCCTGGCTGGAATTGTAATATGTGCATCTTTATGAGGAAGCAATTCCCATGGAAAAAATGGGACCTACTGCTGGGTAAAGTATAGACAGGGTTAGGGTTTTAAATAACAATGCTGACATCATTAAGTATGTTTGCTAAATAGTCCAATATTTCTCTGTTATTCTGAGATATTGGAGGCAGTTGCAAAAGCAGGTTTTGCAGTAATTTTCAGAAAAACTCAGGATGTCATGTCTGTTTATTTAAAAGTACTCTTTGTTTCAGGAAATGCAGTTTTACACAGGAAGTCTTGGCTATACCAATCCTGAGATTCAGCTAGAGGACTCTTCTGGATTAGCATCTGGAAAAGAGTGAGTAAACCTAGTGGTAAATTGGTTTACCATATAATTCAGCTTTATCCAGAAGTTATTCGAACATCGTATTTAACTGTGAAACAAGTTTTTCTGTGCTGTTCCCTGTATGTCAGTGTTACTAAATGTCTTTTGAAAGACAGTCTGACGTTACAGTCAACTAGAAGTGCAGTAGCAAGGTGATGTTGGAAAGATGCTTTTATCAGTAACATTCTATTGTATTTATATAACTTTTTCTAGGTTCTTGAAGCAGTTCACATCTTAAGGGTGTGACACTATTATGTTATACTGTAATTACAGCTGTGGGGCCGAGGCCTTTGCAATTGTGACTCTGTGACTTTTGGTTAAGCTGAGATTCAGATATATAAAAGTGGATAAGTTACATGTTATCTTTTTTATAGTTAGCTGAACTATATGATAAGATGCAAGCACAACAGAGCCAATCAAGGCCATGTTATTGACAGAATATGCAAAGCTATTGATGGTAGTTTGCCTTGTGAATGGCATTTTCTGAAGGAAATAACAAAAAGAAGATGAACATGATGTTTTACAAAATGGGGGGATGAGGTTGAAGAGTGCATAATGGACTGCAGGGTGGGAGGGATGGAAATGGCTAGCCATTGCACTGTTCATTTGTAGAACAACAAATGGTAAATATAAGTATGGCTGATGACCTCTTAAGTCTGATGACGCACTGATTCCCCATCCTTCTCATACATGGCAAAATCATAAAAAATACTACTGTTTGTCAGCTGAGAACAAGGAGGCCCCTTTGGGATAAAAGGAACATTATGCACCTTAGATCACCACTTCTTTAAGCTTCGAAGTAACTAGACTTCTGTTTGACCAAAAGCCATAACAAAACAAAAGACATCAAGACTGAATACCATCCAAGAGTTTGTCTTCTGCCACTTTTTCATTAAAATATTAAAATGGACCCATTTTTATTCTTACAAAACAATACCATAGCTCATGCTCTGCCATTGAGTTATGGCACACTTTGAAAGACCCAAAGCATGCTCTGAGAGTGTATTACATGGAACAATGTTCCTCACTATCCGTATCAAGGTAAACAGAAGCTCAGTTGCAGAGTATAGGCTTTGCTTGAGGAAGCACCTGGGCTCCGCTTCTGACACCATATAGTTTAAAAAATCAAGTTGTAGGTGATTAGAAATATTTTTTTCTGAGACATTTAGTGAAATACAAAATATAAATATTAGCGAAAGATTGTTGTAATTACTAATCCAGTGTAATGCTAACTTTATTGTTTTTATACAAGTGTGTGGTAGCCAAATGTAATGAAATATAATGTGAGTCAGGCGGAATGAAACCAATGATATACAAATTAAATTGTCATGATAAATGCATAAAAGGCAAGAGAAAATTCTTGAAAAGGCAGAAAGGGAGAGACAAAGGGTTACTAGGTAATTCCCCCATTTCTTATGTTACCTTCTTTAGATGTAAATTTTTTGTCTTTAAAACTAAATCCTCCTGGCTCTAGGCTAAATAGATTCATCCAGTTTCATACATCCATTTATAGGCTTTCAGCAACTTACTCTAGCTTACAGAAAAGTTGGTAGCCCCATGGTTCAAATACCCACTTCCATTATAGGATATGTGTGTGAGACCCTAGAGAGCCCCTTCTGGTCAAAACTGACAGTGCTAGGCTAGCTGGACATGTAATTAGAATCAGTCCATGGCTGATTGATATGTGAGCAACTGACATCCACTCTTCTGTTTTTAGCTTACCCAAGTTCTGCATCCGCAGTGATGGCACAGAGTCCAAACTGATCTCATCCCCTGAACAGTCCGAGGCACAAACCAGAGACCAGCCACAGGTGGGTGAAAGTGTCAAATCTGCTGAAGTCTTTCATGGCGAAAGTTGTGTTCATTCCACTTTTTCTCCTTTCTGTGGCAACTGTTCTTTACTTGCATATATATGCTTCTAACTGAAAAATTACAAACCTCTTGCATTGTTACACTTCAAAGAACCAAGGTCTGAACTCATAACTGTGGAAGAGATGGGGGACAGGTCTGCTTTTCTTTCAACACAGTGGAAGCTGCCATCCCAGTCTCTCTATAGCACCCTGCCACCCACCACCATTCTTATTCAGTCCTTCTTCCCCCCCAAATCCACCACCCTCATAGAAAAAGAGTAAAGCCCTTCTGGTATTATTCAAAAGGATTTGAATATCTGTGGTAGCATATCTTTATACCATTAGAACTGAAGAAAAGTACTCTGCTGAGTCAGAAATTATAAGAATATTATGGTATCTTTATTAAAATAATAAGCAGGGAAAAGGTATTGGGGTTTATAAGTATATACAGGCAAACTAGAATTTCCAAAATGTCCAACCAAATTCCTCACCTCAACTCTGTATTCAAGTATAAGGTTTTCATACCCACTCAGACCTTCCCTAGTTCAAAGTCCTAATCCTTAAGTCAGGATTTCACTTTCTAACCTATTCAGGAATAATTTGGTCCTTCCTCTGCTTCTCACTAGGCCTCTAAGAAAACCAAACTCCTGTTCACCAAATTCCTCCCCTCTCCCAGAAGGAATCTGCCTCAAAAATGCAAGTCATGCCTTTATATAGAGCTCCTTCCCAGAAAGCTCAGCTCCTCCCATGCAACAATGGGCTGAGTTCCTCTCTTATCCAGAACCCCTTGGGTCCCTTGGCAACCTGTTGCTAAGGCCGGCTTGCTTCTCAGGCGTACCACACTTCCAGGCTTTGTCACAATAACTATCTGAGGTTTTGATTTGCTGTCATGTATTCTGTGTTTAGTGGAAAATCATATCCAGTCTCACCCAGTTTGAGGACATTTTATATTGTCTTTTCATTATGAAGTGGAGGAAATGTTACATGCATTTTTAACATTTCATCTCATAGCTAGCAATTGCAGCTAATGGCATTTGCATACTCTGGGTTTCATATAGCTGCTTATTTGTTTGTTAAATTTTTATTTTGCCTTTCCTCCAAGAAATTGAAGGTGAAGTGTACATAATATGTGTGCCCTCTCCTTTATCCATTATCAAAACCTGTGAGCTAGATTAGATGAAGTGACAGTGAATTGTACAAGGTCATCCAGTCTGTCTCATTGCTAGGTGCACGTTTGCATTTGGGTCCCTCTGGTCTTTTTTTGACACTCTAACCATTACAGTCACACTGCTTCTAAAATAAAGCTACTTTGTCTTGATGTGTAGTTGCAGAAAAAAAGAAGAAGAAGAAAAAGAAGAAAAAGTTACACAAGACAGCTTCTTCAGTGTTGGAAGAAAGATCCAAAATGAGCATGGCCCCATGGTCCTCTCCTTTTCCAGCCTTACAGCCAGGTGAGATGAGAAGACATACAGACCCCTAATCTCAGCAGTCTCAAGAAATTTAAGAGTTTTATGAAAGGCTCTATTCTAGAAGGCCCACAGAGGAGGAAGACCTTCTGTGGAATGTCTTCTGTTCTCTTCCTGAAGGATTTCCTCTGAACAGAGCAAAATGACTTCTCAGCAGAAGAAAGGATACAAACCTTTTTTTCTTTCTTTTTTTAATAATTAAAATACAGTAACACTAAAACACTACAAAACAGTACAAGAAAGTAAGAGAAGGAAAAAACTTAAACTAAACAACATACATTATCTAACAAATCTAGACAAAAGTGCAAAAAATACAAAAAATTACAAAACAACTACAGAACTACAAATAACTGAAAATTGGTTCCCGCCCTTGTTGCAAACAGCTCCTAGTAAATATTTATACTAATACTATGCTAATAGTAGTACAATTTTATCTAAACATTGGTATCATACCTTTATGATGTAAATATTAGCATCATAATATTTAAACCAAAAGCACTAGTGATTATCAATGGTAAAAAGAGTATGGTTAATTCTTATAAATTGCTAATAAATCTTAAACATTGTTACTAAAATCATATATTGTAAATATTATAAATGTGCTAAATTAGCAACAAAGTAGAATAAGTATTTTCATATAACACTTTTTATGTAGTTGTAAAAAAGAATAAGAGCTTAAAAATATATGCAACTTCAAAACCTGTTGTAATCAGTTCACTCTCATTTTTCATTAAATAATCAATGAAACATCTCCATTCAAAAGAAAATTCATGTTCTGTTCTACCTTTAACCTGTATGTAAGATTGCCAATTTCAGCTATTCCCATCAATCTGTTAAACTATTCTTCTGTTGGTGGGATTTCTATTTTTTCCAGTACTTTGCATATACTAATCTCACCACCAGTAACGCATGCTGCACCAATTTGTGTTGTTTCCTATCAGTGGTTCTATCATCTGCCCAGATTGCTAGTAAACACATTCTGTATCTTAAGCCAATTTTTTTTATCTTTTCCACAAGTTCACCACATATGGTACAGAGTTCCAACCTGAGCTTGGCATTTCCAACATTAATTCTTTATATCTTTATACATCTTTGCAAGTCTTCTGGGGTCAAATACCAGGTATACATCATTTTATAATAATTTTCTTGAAGATCATACCAAAGTACATTTTTAATGTTCTTTGTCCATAATGTTTTCCCATTGATTCATATGTATTTTGAATCCAAAGTTTCATGCCCAGCTGATCATATATTCTTTAACTTGCTTATCTTCCATCTCTAACATCAACAGAAATTTGTACATTTTAGCAAATTATCATCATCATTACATAATAATAATTCTAAATCTGATTTACTCTTCTCAAATTCTTTATTCTTTTTATCTTCTTTAAATCTTAAATAAAGTTGTCTCTATGAGAGCCACTACATATCGTTATCTTCTTGCAATTGTTGTAATGATTTCATTGTACAGTCTTGATCTCTTCGTTCTAATAGATCATAGTACATTAACCAATGTTGAGTAGCTCTCATTTCTGTTCTGTGAAAATTCTCTTATGGAGAAACAAAAAATTGTGTCTGAATATAATCTCATTTTATATTTATTCCAGAGTTTCAAAAGGGCACATCTAATACAATGGTTATTAAAGGCAATATTAACCTTAACTTTATCATACTATAAGTACACGTGCCACCCAAATCTTAAATTATGTCCTTCTAAATTCAAAAGTTTATCTTTTAACATCATCCATTTTTTAAATCCACATTATGCATGAGACTTGTGTACATTGTACACAAGGCCTCCCTATTCTTTTGAGTCTTGTAAAACCTTGTATTTCACTGTGGGTTTCTTGCCTCCCCAAACAAATTTTAGCAAATCTTTTTGCCATTGTTTGAATGGTGTCTCTTTAGTCAAAATTGGTTTAATTTGGAAAAGAAATATCATTCTTGTAAAGACATTCATCTTTATCGCTGAAATTCTGCCCAGTAAGGACAAATTCAATTTCTACCATTTTTCCAAATCCTTCTTGATTTCACTCTTTGTCTTCACATAATTATTTTCAAATAATTATCTCAAATTTCCCATTAGATAATACCCAAATACTTCACTTTTTCAGTTGTAAAACCTGTTTTCAACTTAAATTCATTCTTTTCTTGAGTCCTTATATTCCTAGTTAAAATTTTTGTCATTTATCTTCAAGCCAGCTAAAGGTCCACATTCTTTTATGCTTTCTTGCAACTTCAGTGTTGATTCCGGTGGCTTTTCCAAGATAATCACTAAATCATCAACGAAAGCTCTTAGTTTAAATTCAGCTTTTCTAATTTTAATTCTGGTTATCTCTAGATGTTGCCTGATAGTTCGGTTCACAACCTCCATTGCTAAAATCAACAAAAGAGGAGATAGAGGACACCCTTGTCTTGTCCCTTTAAAAATTGCAAATTGCAAATGATTTAATCATGTCTCCATTCGCTATTATTTTTGCAAGTTGATTCAGATATATTCATCTGATTCAAATTAAGACTTTAGAGCCAAAGTTCCTTAATTCAATAACTTTAAAAATAAATAGCCAATTCAAGTTATCAAATGCTTTTTCTGCATCTAAAAAGATTAATGCACCTTGCTTTTCATTATGATTTTCAAAATACTCTATAATATCCAATACAATTCTGATGTTATCTTTCATTTATCTTGCCAGTAGGAATTCATTTGGCCTTGCTTTATATATCTCTTTAATATACTCTTTCATTCTTTCAACTAAAACCAAAGCAAAAATCTTGTAGTCACTGTTCAGTAAAGAAATTGGTCTATAACTCTTGGATAAAGTTAAGCCTTGTCCTGTCTTTCCATGAATCCAGAATTAATCCCATTGTTAAAGCATAACAGCAGTTCTTCCTTCAAGGCTTTGTAGTAGGGAGCTCCAAATCCATCCAGGCCTGGGGTCTCCCCTAATTTCAGTTTTTGAATAGCCTGTCCAACCTCTTCTAGTGTTATCTTCCAATTAATCTGTTCTTTTTTCTCTTCTGTCAGTTTAGGTAGGTGTTGCCTCCAAATATTCTTCAATCTTTATCTCTTTTTCAGTGAGTATAACTTTGAAAAATATGGAAAATTGTTTGTAAGTCTTTATCCTTGGTAAATTCTTTATCACCTTCTCTTAGCTTTAGAATTATTCTTTTCTGTTTTTCTTTTCTTAGTGTATATGCTAACCATCTTCCTGGCTCATTCGCAAATTCAAAATCTTTCTATTTCAGAAACTTCAACTTTTTTTCTATCCTTTCAATTGATAATTGATTTCTCAACAATCTCAATTTCTTAAAGATTCCTTCATCTTCTGGGAATTTCTTTAGTAAGTCTCCTTTAATTTTTAATTTCTTCTGAAATCTTCTGTATTTTCTCTGTTTGTTCTCTTTTATATTCTTTATTTATTTGAATGAAGTATCATCTCATATATGCTTTACTTGCCTCCCAAACTGATCTGATATTAGTTCCTTTATTTAGATTTCTTTAAAAAAAAAATTCTCTGATCCCTTTGTTCTGGACAGTATTTCTTCTTTGGTCATCAAAGATTCATTTAGTCTCCATCTGAATTGTTTATTTGTCTTTCCAATCTGCATCATTACAGGATTGTGATCAGAAAAGGTCTTCAGCGGTATTTCAACTTTGTAAGTCTTATCAATCCAAGTTTTATCTATCCTCAAATGGGATTTATGTCTATTAGGAAAACAAGTATAGTCTTTCTCATTTGGATGTTTGAATCACTGTGTAACAACGTTTCTAAATTATCCATCATTTCAAAAAATTCATTTGGTAATCAACCTTGTGACTTTTTAATCTCCTTTAAAGAAGATCTATCCACTTGTGGGGACACCACCCCATTTCAATCCCTCATTAAACACCAATTATGATAGGTCATAACATTCAATTTTTGAATTAACATTCCCTTCTGCAAGACTGGAACATAAACCACCCCCACCAAGGTTTTCTTCCCATTTACAGTAATTTCTGCTCCAAAAATCTGCCATCATAATCCACAAAAATTAATTTTGGAGACAATTTTGTTTTAGCATATAAAAACCCCCATTTTTCTTGGATTGTCAGCAAAAATAAATTCTTCACCTATTTTTTTCTGAATCAACAGTTTTTGGTCTCTTATGAATATGGGTCTCTTGCAAACAAACAACATCCCAAGTCCAATTTACTAACGTAATGAAAAGTCTTTTTCTTCTGGGGTGTGTTTACCCCATTCGTCTCTCCTCCCTGTTCAAGGATACGGCGCACGTAGGGAAAGGGCAATAGTAGAGGTCAACAACTGGCTCCGCACATGGTGCCGCCAACAACTGTTTGGGTTTTTGGAACATGGCCTGAATTTCCATGAACATGGGCTTCTGGCGAGGGATGGGCTGCACCTCACAAAACTGGGCAGGAATGTTTTTGCTAACAGTCTTGCAAGGAAGATTAAGAGGTCTTTAAACTAATTTCCACTGGGGAGGGAGACAATATTATTCAGAGCAAGAACTCAGAGAACACAGGGGGAAAAGGCCCAAATGATACTGGACAAGTAGTACAAGTGGCCAATGGCGGGAGGAGTAGAATCAATAGTACAGGACTTGCAGGAAGGGCCCAGGGACTTAAGTGTCTCTACACTAATGCAAGGAGTATGGGAAACAAGCAGGATGAGCTTGTATTCCTAGTACAAGAAAATAAATACGATTTGATAGGCATCACTGAGACCTGGTGGGATGAGTCTCATGATTGGAATACAGGAATAGAGGGGTATAGCCTATTTTGTAAAAATAGACCAAACAAGAAAGGAGGAGGAGTAGCCTTGTATGTCAAGGATGTTTTCACCTGTGAAGAGATCCAGGACTTAAACCCAGAAAGCCAGGTCGAGAGCATTTGGGTAAGAATTAAGGCAGCGAGAAACAATAGGGATATTCTGGTGGGGGTTTACTACAGACCTCCAACCCAGGCTGAGGACTTGGATGACGCCTTCCTCAACCAAATGACTGCACATTCAAAGAGGAGGGATACAGTAATAATAGGAGATTTCAATTACCCGGATATATGCTGGCAGTCAAACTCTGCCAAGACAGCAAGGTCCAGCAAGTTTCTTGCTTGTCTTGCAGACAACTTCATGGTCCAGAAGGTGGAAGAGGCCACAAGGGGATCAAATATTCTAGATCTGGTCTTGACCAACAGGGATGACCTTGTGAATGAGGTAGAAGTGGTTGGATCTTTAGGGGGGAGTGACCATGCCCTGTTGGAATTTAGCATTCAGTGGGAAGGAGAAGATAAGGGTAGCCAGACACTCATCTTAGATTTTAAAAAAGCGGACTTCTGTAAACTTAGGGAGCTGCTGGCTGGAATTCCGTGGTCAGGAATAGTTAAAGGGAAAGGAGTTCAGGAGGCATGGGAGTTCCTTAAAAAGGAGATACTGAAGGCACAGTCTAAAACAGTGCCATTAAGGAGGAAAAATGGAAGGCATCTGAAGAAACCAGAATGGTTGACTAAAGAACTCTCAGCTGAGCTAAGAGTTAAGAGAAACATGTATAGGAAATGGAAGAAGGGGGAAACCACCAAAGAAGAATTTAAGCAAGTAGCCACGAGATGTAGGGAGGAAGTCAGAAAGGCTAAAGCACAGAACGAACTTAGGCTGGCCAGAGACATTAAAAACAATAAAAAGGTTTTTTTTAAATATGTCCGCAGCAAAAGGAAAAAGAAGGAGACAGTAGGGTCGCTACGCAGAGAAGATGGCGAATTACTCACAGGGGGGAGAGAAAAGGCAGAGCTACTTAACACCTTCTTTGCCTCCGTATTTTCCCAGAAGGATACAAGCACTCAACCTGGCGGTTGGGGAGCAGGGGAGGAAGCAGAGGAAATGAGGCACATAATAAGTAGAGAGGTGGTACAGGAATACCTGGCCGCATTGGATGAATTCAAGTCTCCAGGGCCAGATGAATTGCATCCTAGGATACTAAAAGAGCTGGCAGAGGTCATTTCGGAACCGCTTGCTATAATTTTTGAGAAATCTTGGACGACAGGAGAAGTTCCAGCAGATTGGAGGAGAGCAAATGTTATCCCCATCTTCAAGAAGGGAAAAAAAGAGGACCCAAATAATTATCGCTCAGTCAGCCTGACATCAGTACCCGGAAAGATCCTGGAGCAGATCATTAAGCAGTCAGTTTCTAATCATTTAGAAAGCAACGCGGTAATCACGAGAAGTCAACATGGATTTCTCAAAAATAAGTCATGCCAGACTAATCTTATCTCTTTTTATGATAGAGTTACTAGCTTGATAGATGAAGGGAAAGCTGTGGATGTAGCATACCTTGATTTCAGTAGGGCCTTTGACAAAGTTCCCCATGACATTCTTGCAACAAAGCTAGTAAAATGTGGGCTGGACAGGGCTACTGTTCGTTGGATTTGTAATTGGTTGACCGACCGAACCCAAAGGGTGATCACGAATGGCTGCTTTTCATCCTGGAGAGAAGTGACTAGTGGGGTGCCACAGGGTTCTGTCCTGGGCCCAGTGCTGTTCAATATTTTTATCAATGACTTGGATGAAGGAATAGAGGGCATGCTCATCAAATCTGCAGATGACACCAAATTGGGAGGGGTTGCTAATACGCCAGAGGACAGGATCAAAATTCAAAATGACCTGGATAGATTGGAGAGCTGGGCCAGGGCGAACAAAATGAAATTCAACAGAGAGAAATGTAAGGTCCTACACTTAGGCATAAATAATGGAATCCACAAATATAGGATGGGGGACATGTGGCTGGATAGCAGTACGTGTGAAAGGGATCTAGGAGTCTTCATAGACCACAAGCTGAACATGAGTCAGCAGTGTGATGCAGCAGCCAAGAAAGCCACTGCAATTCTCGGCTGCATCAATAGGAGTATGGTGTCTAGATCGAGGGAGGTACTGGTACCACTCTACTCTGCTTTGGTTAGACCCCATCTTGAATACTGTGTCCAGTTCTGGGCACCCCAATTCAAGAAGGATATTGACAAGCTGGAGCAAGTCCAGAGGAGGGCGACCAAAATGGTGAGAGGCCTGGAAGCCATGCCCTATGAGGATAGACTTAGAGAGCTGGGTATGTTTAGTCTGCAGAAGAGGAGGTTAAGAGGGGACATGATAGCCATGTTTAAATATTTGAAGGGATGCCACGTAGAGGTAGGAGGGGACTTGTTTTCTGCTGCTCCAGAGACCAGGACAAGGAGCAATGGATTCAAGCTGCAGGAAAGGAGATTCCACCTGAACCTCAGGAAGAACTTCCTGACAGTCAGGGCTGTCCGGCAGTGGAATCTGCTGCCTCGGAGTGTAGTGGAGGCTCCTTCCTTGGAGGTTTTTAAGCAGAGGCTTGATGGCCATCTGTCGGGATTGATTTGAGGGTGTTCCTGCATGGCAGGGGGTTGGACTGGATGGCCTGTGTGGTCTCTTCCAACTCTGAATTTCTATGATTCTATGATTTATATTCAAAGTCAAAAATTTGTTATCCATGTTAGGCTTCAAGTAAGGAAAAGTCCAACTTAGTCTTTGTATCTATCGGTATTGAATCTTCATCTTCTTCATCATGTACAGTAAACATAGCTGTTGTTGGAATTGCAGATACAGATGTAGTTGCTCCTTGTATTTCAGAGTCTTTAGTTATATCTTTAAATTCTCATGGACCCTTTGTCTCTTCTTGATCTGGATCTTTCTCAAAGACATTTTTAAATATTCTAAGAAAATCATTCATCTTATCAATGATATTCAGCATATATCTATCGTTATATATATAAAAATCACAAACCCCAGTCTATCCCAGGTAAAAGGAATATTTTTCCTTCTAAAAATATTTACCAAAGGATTATAACTCTTCCTTTTCCTGAGAATACAAGCTGGAATCTCTTTCAAAAGTATATGCTGAATACTGCGTGATTTCTGGAGTAATTCCAAAACTTGATCTCTCCATTTTCTAGATGAAAACTAAATTATCACATCTGTTTATACTTTCATCCTTCTACCATAGGCTGAGTTTAGATGATAGGTAGCAATTAAGTTATATTCTATTTTATCTTCATCCTCTTCCATGGATTTTGCTAGATTTTCTATAATTTTTGTTTGCAAATCATCTTTTTCCTCAGGTAAAGCATAGATCCTTAAATAAAAATCTTTATTTCTTAGTTCTATGAGTACCATCTTATTCAAATGTTTTTCAAATTCCTGATGAGTTCTTGTCTCCATCTGTGAGGCTCTAGTTTCTAAATCTTGAGTTTTTCATGTCAAAGTCCCTATTACTCTCTTATTCTCATGTACTTCAGTAGTTGTCTTTTCCAACATCTATTGATTTTTTTTTAACTTCCCCAGTTACTTGGGTTAGCTGTTTTTTAACATGCTGTGTTATTTTATCCACTTTTCCAGTAACTGTTGCTACTTGCTCTGTAACTTTGTCCACTTTCCCAGTAAGTAAAATTTTAGATTTATTTTATAAATATTAGGGAGAAAATAGAGGCTGAAATATAATGTAGTAATTTGTCCTTCTATTGAACTCCCAAAATAAATGCAAGAGGGCTATCTAGTATTCAGTATACTGGCCCAAGTTCTTTTCCATGTCCTTTTATTCTTTAATTCAGACATTAAAAAAAAAGTAATGTTTTGAACTTAATGCTCCAAAACAGATCAGATTCTTGGTCTCCTAAAGGTTTTCCCAGACAGTTCGGAAATTAGCAGCATGCCAATCAAAATACTAATAAGAAAGGCCTCTTTGAAGCCAGCCTTAGCCAAGTGGTGGAAACAAAAAAGCAAAAATGGCACTCAAAGTTATAAATTAGCAAAGTCTTTTTAAAGTAGAAGAAAAAACACAAAATACACTTGAACAGAATCCAAAAAATGAATTTCAGTGTAATAAAAATAGTGATCCAATTCTAAAATTCAAGAGTAAAAATACATGACCAAAAGCAAAGGAAAAAAAAACTGTGAAAAAAACCCAGTCTTTTCTGAAATCCAAAATCTCACAGCCAAAACAAAACAAAAATCAGTTTCCTTAATTAAATCCATCAAAGTCCAAAATCTAATAGGATGAAAATAAAATTGGTAAGTAAACAAGTATGTTTGACTTGCAGTGGAATAAAGTGAAATCCAAGCAATATAATCCAAGCAATATAATCCAAGCAATATAATCCAAGCAATATAAGAAGGCACTGTCTCTTTAAATTTTCAGCTCATGAGAAGGCAAAGCAGTTTAAGGTAAAGCTCCAAGCTGCTACTGATAGGGGCTTCTTGTATTTCTTTAATATAAAAATTACTAGAGTAGGAAATATATACCACAAGAGGTCCTGTCTTAAGTAGTGGAATGTCAATATGGGGGATGACAGCTGCTCATCCTCCTGGCTCCACCGAAGCCTGTGATTGTCTCTTCAGCCTAGGGCTCTGCTATGGCCACTCTGCTCCTGAGTGGACATCTGCGGATCCCTGACTGTAACTGGTCTGGAGATCTTCAGGCTCCCTGTAAATCAGGGAGCCATTTACTTGACAGGAGGATCCCTTCCTGTCAAGAATGAAATTTCTGGGTTGGCAATCTACTGCATGATTGCTAGATCGCATCTTGCATTACCCTGACTGGAAACCGAAGGATACAAAGGAAATCAGGGGATACAAAGCTTATAATCATGTGTGGTAACCAACTGTCCAATGAGCAACTTTCACATTTAATAGGAGAGCTGTCAAATTTCCTGTGTGTAGTTCATTTTATTCTACAAATCAAATAATTTCACAAGCCAAAGACTGGGAAGAAGAAGGCTTTTATCTATTGTCTTCTCCTGACCTCCTTTCAACAGAAGGAGTGAAAAACATTTCCTAACACCCCCTTCCCGGGTTTTTTTTTTCTGTCTACAGAACTGTCCATCACAGCTGCCACCACCTCAACTTCATCCTCCTCCAGCCTCCGCCTCTCTGTACCAGTTGTCCTTCCTAAAGTCATCACACCCACAGGCAGCAATGGTCCTATCCAGGCTGCAGGTCCACCAGCTGATTACCATTCTGAATCAGCAGAGTCCATGGAAGAGATCCCCGTGGCTCAGACACGTCTGGGGAGCAGTGCCCCTAATGCAGCTTCCAAGAGCAGTGCTCGGCATCTTCCTTTCCCGGCAGTCCACTTCCGAGGGGGAGGAGAGAAGCACCAGAACTCTGGGCCCAATGCAGAAAGCAAGAACTGTCAGATGGTGTCAGGGCAACAGGTGGAAGAGCTAGAACTCTCTCCTAAGATTCCAGCTGTGTTTGTGAGCAAAAGCAGTGGGGAGCCACCCATCCTCAATTCATGGTCCAATGAAATATCATCCGAACCTTCTCACAGAAAATGCTCCAGCAAACGGCACATAGTGGCTGATCAAGAGAGCCACGTTTGGGACTCAAGTGCCAGTTCAACAGCAGCTTAAACCATTGGTGTCCTACAAGCCACAACATCCAAGGAGAAACAGGGGCATGGGGATTGCTCGTTCTCCAAATATATTTCTGTTCAAGGATTTAATCTTGAGTGAAATGTCTTGCTCTTTGGAGCTGTCTGGTCTTGGCTCCTGGCTACCTGCATTTTTATGATGAGAAATTAGTTTATTCCATAACTTACATGACTCCTGCAACCAAGTAGGGCAACCAGTGGTAGAAAGCAGCCTGAAGGTCCACAGTCTTCGTTCATAGTTCATACCAGGAGTTTGAAGATATCGCAGCTGACTGGGAGATGTTTGTTTGCTTATCCCAAGCTGTCTTTTTGGGGCATGAGGTATTGAAAGCAGCTGCATTGCCCCTACTGTACAAGTGCGGGGAGGGAGAGTTTGAAAGAATGCTAGTCCTCAAGTGGCATTAACTTAATGGAATGCTAGTCCTCAAGTGGCATTAACTTAAATCTGTGGGGGGTTTTGTGGCATAATTATTTTTCACATGTCTGAATGGGAAACACCCCACAGAGCCAGGTGTGGGAATCATGCAGCTTTGTTTTGGACTGCAACACTGAGCACTCTTTACCACTGGCTGTGCTGGCTAGGATTGCTTAGATTTGTAATATCTCCGACCCCTGCCATACAAATTTTTGTTCCTCTGTGATGCTTTACTCATGCCATGATTTAAAAAAAAAAAAAAAAAAAGCTCTGGCCTTGAAAGGACCACTTATACCAATTCCCAAAGCAGTACTTGAAAAGGTTATTTTTTGGACAAAAAACATGCTGGCTTGGAGATTAGGAGTTACAGACCCCAAAACTTAAATTTTCCAACCTCTGGTTTTCTTCTTTCTTTTGGAGAAAGATCATATGGTGGTAGCTGTGCTTTACATCCAGAGCATATCATTCTGGACATTTTTAGTTAACAAAAGAATTGGGTTGCAGCTGGTTGGGGAGACGTCAGCCTGAGGCCCAGAAAGTGGCTGCTGGGCAAAGCAGACAATACTGCACTAGGCTGGTGTTCTTGAGGCAGCTTCTGATGTTCATGCAGCAATATCCTCAAGCACCTTGGACAGCTCTAATCACAATAAAAAAATTTCTACACTTTTTACTAAATATTGTTTTTCACTTTTAGTGCCCTGCCTTTAGTGAGCAGAGTAAGTTGGTAAACTTACTAGATGCTAAATATGTTTTGCTGTAAATCTATTTGGATATTAAGTGCACTGTCCCTCAGGTGTTGACATGTTGTGTTCTGCAGGTCCAGACCAACACTTAGATTTGTCTTCAAATTCCCACTATTCTAACTCTTCAAATATTGGTGTCTGTCACAATTCTCAGGTGTTTTCAGTACAGATGAAATTAAATATGTCTTTGGAAAGGATGGAGCCACAACTCAAATGCACACACTTTGAATGCACTAGATCTCAGATTCAGTCCCTGACACTTTGTACAAAAAAGATCTCAGTCAGCAGGCTGGGGAAGACTCCCTCCCCTGTCTTAGACCATGGAGAAATGCCAAACAGAGTAGACAACACTGGTATGGCTGGACAACTGGTGTGAGATGCTACAAGGCTGTGCCAAGATACTTAGTTGCTGGAAGCAGAGTAGGAAATGACAGTGTCAGGAACAGAATCCACTCACATAAGATATAGTCTAAAGCTATACTTTATTGATAGTTGGATACATGTAATGACTTTAGTGACCAAATCAAAGCAAAGACAGTGTGTAGGCACTTAAAGCAGCAACATGCCTAACCTCCTCCACACGGTTCTCAAGGGAATGAGGGCTTGTCCAAAGAAGCTGCATTCCTGCGCTCAGTACCAGACACTGTTTATCTGACGGCTAACAAGCTACTACTACTGCATCATCATCATCATCATGTTGGGGCAAAGTAACTACTCTACAGTCAGTCACCACTCAAGTTAAGGCAAATTATTTTGGCAAAAGAAGCAGCAAACCTCTCAAGCATATTTCCTTAACAATAGTAAAAATACAATCACAGCAAATGAAATAATTAACTATTTGCTGCCATTCATGAGACCCAAAGTCTGCTGCCTAAAGTGGCTGCCTCACTGCCTAATGACAGGACAGGCCCTCTCTTGATATAAAAGATTCAGTGTATTAGAAACTATTCACAATATGAAACAGAGACTAAGAACATAGTTTTCACCGTAAGCATGTATAAGAACTTTGTTCTGCTAGCAGAACCTAAAAATAAAGAGCCATCTTATTAGGCCTATAGAAGCCCATGAAAGATTGATGATCTAGACTAGTCTACATACTTAACCTATCCTGGATGTACTCCTAGCTGTTCTTTCAGGTCCAAAACTCTGAATGCAGCAGATGTCTTATGTTTTGGCATATGAATTGTAGAATCAAAAGAGGTGGAAGGGGCTTCATGGGCTATCAAGTCCAACCTCTTGCTCAGTACATGTTCTCCGACTAAAGCATCCCCAGTAGGTAGTTGCTCAGCCTCAGAAGGAGATCCCACCACCTCTACATAATTGGTTCTATTGCCAAACTGCTCTTACTATTAAGAAGTTCCTTCTTATGTTCAATTGAAATTAGGGATGGGATGAATCCAGAATTTTCCGAATCCCTGTAAGGTTCTGGGAATCCATGAATCTCACGAATCTTGAATCTTTCGAATCCTTTTTTTTAAAAGGGGTTTAAAAGGCAAGGGAAAGAAGGATAATCTTGGGCAAGACACGCTCTCTTAGCTTTAACAAAAACCTGGGCAAAGGCAAACCTCCCTTTGAAGAAATCTGGCCAGGACAATTGTTATAGTTTTGCTTCAGGATCTCCTCAGATTGAAAATGACATGAAGGTCCTTTCTACACAGACAGGAAAATGTGGATTAATCCTACATTCTCCTGCCTGTGTAAATCGGGCCACATACTACAATACAGAGATAATCTAGGTCAATACTGGATTTTCTTTGCATAGCTCCTTATGGCATCCTGGGGCTTGTAGTGTGATGATGCACCAGCACACTTTGGCAGAGAAGGCTGTGACACCTTGTAAAACTACAAACTCCAGAATTGTGTCTGAAAGAGGTTTGCAAGGGAGCTACGCAAAGGAATCTTTCAGCTATCCTTGAAATCTCAAGACGACTGTACCTTCCAGTCAAGTCTCAAGTCCTGCAACAAGGCAGTTGAAAAAAACCACCAGCCTCTAGTCCAGTCCCAATTCTGCACCCTGCAGTCTCAAGTCAAGTCTCAAGTCCTGCAACAAGGCACTTAAAAAAACAACAACCCAGCTCTAGTCCAGTCTCAATTCTCTACCCTCAAGCCCAGTCTCAAGTCCTGCAAGTCAAGTCTCTACTCCAGTCTCAATTAATTCTGAATCCCTACCCTCCAGTCTCAAGTCAAAAGAACAGAGAATAATTATATTACCTTGCAGAGGAGGCAGCCATGGGCACAGGCAGCACGAGCAGACACAGGCAGCTGGGTGGATACAGGCAGGCAGCCCCAGCAGGCACAGGCAGCCCCAGTGGACACAGGCGGCGAGTGGGCACAGGCAGCCCTGAGGGCACAGGCAGCACAAGCCAGCAAGCACAGGCAGCAGCCCTGGACACAAGCAGCCTCTGGGATGTACATGGCTTTATGCTGTGATTTTTGCATGCCCACCAGCCACTCAGGCCTCTGGCGGGCCCCAGAGGCACACCGATTTTTAAAAACAATTTTTCCTTTCTGCTACATGTGGTTTGTCATGTGGCTGATGAGAAACAATGACAGACATTTCACTTCTCATCCTATTCTAGCTATAGGTTTACAACCAGGCACTGTTTTGTGGAAGGAGGTACACTGGCCTCCATGTGACAATCACTGGATGAAATTGTGTGATTTTGCCCTCTGCCCCACTACTTCTGATAGGTGTCAGACCCACTGACCACAGCATTTATATATGCCATTGATTTTCAGCACAGAAAACAATGCTGAACTTAAATATTAAGTGTTCAATTTAAATATATTAGAATACAACCCCAGATGTAATTTCTGATATTGTTAGCAAAGGCCGTTATTACTCCACAGGAAAAACTCATCTACTTGCTATCTCCCCTTGTGCATCCCAATCCACTAGGTTTTCAGGCATCCCAGTCTCCAACAAACTATTTGGTTGGTGGAATTGAAAGATTTGGTTTGCCTATTTTGGCTCAGGGATTCGGATGTGAAGAGATCCAGGACTTAAACCCAGAAAGCCAGGTAGAGAGCATTTGGGTAAGAATTAAGGCAGTGAGAAACAATAGGGATATTCTGGTGGGGGTTTACTATAGACCTCCAACCCAGGCTGAGGACTTGGATGACGCCTTCCTCAACCAAATGACTGCACATTCAAAGAGGAGAGATACAGTAATAATGGGAGACTTCAATTACCCCGATATATGCTGGCAGTCAAACTCTGCCAAGACAGCAAGGTCCAGCAAGTTTCTTGCTTGTCTTGCAGACAACTTCATGGTCCAGAAGGTGGAAGAGGCCACAAGGGGATCAAATATTCTAGATCTGGTCTTGACCAACAGGGATGACCTTGTGAATGAGGTAGAAGTGGTTGGATCTTTAGGGGGAGCGACCATGCCCTGTTGGAATTTAGCATTCAGTGGGAAGGAGAAGATAAGGGTAGCCAGACACTCATCTTAGATTTTAAAAAAGCGGACTTCTGTAAACTTAGGGAGCTGCTGGCTGGAATTCCGTGGTCAGGAATAGTTAAAGGGAAAGGAGTTCAGGAGGCATGGGAGTTCCTTAAAAAGGAGATACTGAAGGCACAGTCTAAAACAGTGCCATTAAGGAGGAAAAATGGAAGGCATCTGAAGAAACCAGAATGGTTGACTAAAGAACTCTCAGCTGAGCTAAGAGTTAAGAGAAACATGTATAGGAAATGGAAGAAGGGGGAAACCACCAAAGAAGAATTTAAGCAAGTAGGCACGAGATGTAGGGAGGAAGTCAGAAAGGCTAAAGCACAGAACGAACTTGGGCTGGCCAGAGACATTAAAAACAATAAAAAGGGTTTTTTTAAATATGTCCGCAGCAAAAGGAAAAAGAAGGAGACAGTAGGGTCGCTACGCAGAGAAGATGGCGAATTACTCACAGGGGGGAGAGAAAAGGCAGAGCTACTTAACACCTTCTTTGCCTCCGTATTTTCCCAGAAGGATACAAGCACTCAACCTGGCGGTTGGGGAGCAGGGGAGGAAGCAGAGGAAATGAGGCACATAATAAGTAGAGAGGTGGTACAGGAATACCTGGCCACACTGGATGAATTCAAGTCTCCAGGGCCAGATGAACTGCATCCTAGGATACTAAAAGAGCTGGCAGAGGTCATTTCGGAACCGCTTGCTATAATTTTTGAGAAATCTTGGAGGACAGGAGAAGTTCCAGCAGATTGGAGGAGAGCAAATGTTATCCGCATCTTCAAGAAGGGAAAAAAAGAGGACCCAAATAATTATCGCCCAGTCAGCCTGACATCAGTACCCGGAAAGATCCTGGAGCAGATCATTAAGCAGTCAGTTTCTAATCATTTAGAAAGCAAGGCAGTAATCACGAGAAGTCAACATGGATTTCTCAAAAATAAGTCATGCCAGACTAATCTTATCTCTTTTTATGATAGAGTTACTAGCTTGATAGATGAAGGGAATGCTGTGGATGTAGCATATCTCGATTTCAGTAAGGCCTTTGACAAAGTCCCCCATGACATTCTTGCAAAGAAGCTAGTAAAATGTGGGCTGGACAGGGCTACTGTTAGTTGGATTTGTAATTGGTTGACCGACCGAACCCAAAGGGTGATCACGAATGGCTGCTTTTCATCCTGGAGAGAAGTGACTAGCGGGGTGCCACAGGGTTCTGTCCTGGGCCCAGTGCTGTTCAATATTTTTATCAATGACTTGGATGAAGGAATAGAGGGCATGCTCATCAAATCTGCAGATGACACCAAATTGGGAGGGGTTGCTAATACGCCAGAGGACAGGATCAAAATTCAAAATGACCTAGATAGATTGGAGAGCTGGGCCAGGGCGAACAAAATGAAATTCAACAGAGAGAAATGTAAGGTCCTACACTTAGGCATAAATAATGGAATCCACAAATATAGGATGGGGGACACGTTGCTGGATAGCAGTACGTGTGAAAGGGATCTAGGAGTCTTCATAGACCACAAGCTGAACATGAGTCAGCAGTGTGATGCGGCAGCCAAGAAAGCCACTGCAATTCTCGGCTGCATCAATAGGAGTATGGTGTCTAGATCGAGGGAGGTACTGGTACCACTCTACTCTGCTTTGGTTAGACCCCATCTTGAATACTGTGTCCAGTTCTGGGCACCCCAATTCAAGAAGGATATTGACAAGCTGGAGCAAGTCCAGAGGAGGGCGACCAAAATGGTGAGAGGCCTGGAAGCCATGCCCTATGAGGATAGACTTAGAGAGCTGGGTATGTTTAGCCTGCAGAAGAGAAGGTTAAGAGGGGACATGATAGCCATGTTTAAATATTTGAAGGGATGCCACGTAGAGGAAGGAGGGGACTTATTTTCTGCTGCTCCAGAGACCAGGACAAGGAGCAATGGATTCAAACTGCAGGAGATTCCACCTGAACCTCAGGAAGAACTTCCTGACAGTCAGGGCTGTCCGGCAGTGGAATCTGCTGCCTCGGAGTGTAGTGGAGGCTCCTTCCTTGGAGGTTTTTAAGCAGAGGCTTGATGGCCATCTGTCGGGAGTGCTTTGAGGGTGTTCCTGCATGGCAGGGGGTTGGACTGGATGGCCTGTGTGGTCTCTTCCAACTCTGAATTTCTATGATTCTATGATTCTATGATTCGCAAATCTCAAATCCTTGCCGATGATTAGAGGATTCGGTTGGCCCATCCCTAATTGAAATCTACTCTCCTGTTACTTCAACTCACCACACCTGTTCCTACCCTCTGGGGCAGGAAATAAAAAGTCTGCCCCTTCCTCTCTGTGACAACCCTTGAGGTATTTAAAGATTAAAGAAAGCAATCGTGTCATGCCTCAGTCTTCTCTTCAACAAGCGGAACATGCCCAGCTATAGAGCAAATAGCAACTTGAATATGGAGCAGGGAATTGTTTTCACATGGAAGACAGCATTGGAGAGAAGCTGTAACACCTCTCCCCCATCATATCTCTTTTGTTTTCTGAGTCAAGTTTCCTTCACTGTTTCATTTTGTTGTGCCCTCAGCTTGGGCATCCATAGAGGAGTGGGTATACAACAGGAATAGTGAAAGGGAAAGGAGTTCAGGAGGCATGGGAGTTCCTTAAAAAGGAGATACTGAAGGCACAGTCCAAGAAGGAGGAAAAATGGAAGGCATCTGAAGAAACCGGAATGGTTGAATAAAGAACTCTCAGCTGAGCTGAGTGTTAAGAGAAACCTGTATAGGAAATGGAAGAAGGGGGAAACCACCAAAGAAGAATTTAAGCAAGTAGCCAGGAGATGTAGGGAGGAAGTCAGAAAGGCTAAAGCACAGAACGAACTTGGGCTGGCCAGAGACATTAAAAACAATAAAAAGGGCTTTTTTAAATATGTCCACAGCAAAAGGAAAAAGAAGGAGACGATAGGGTCGCTGCACAGAGAAGATGGCGAATTACTCACAGGGGGAAGAGAAAAGGCAGAGCTACTTAACACCTTCTTTGCCTCCGTATTTTCCCAGAAGGATACAGGCACTCAACCTGGTGGTTGGGGAGCAGGGGAGGAAGCAGGAAAAATGAGGCACATAATAGGTAGAGAGGTGGTACAGGAATACCTGGCCACACTGGATGAATTCAAGTCTCCAGGGCCAGATGAATTGCATCCTAGGATATTAAAAGAGCTGGCAGAGGTCATTTCGGAACCGCTTGCTATAATCTTTGAGAAATCTTGGACGACAGGAGAAGTTCCAGCAGACTGGAAGAGAGCAAATGTTGTCCCCATCTTCAAGAAGGGAAAAAAGAGGACCCAAATAATTATCGCCCAGTCAGCCTGACATCAGTACCTGGAAAGATCCTGCAGCAGATCATTAAGCAGTCAATTTCTAATCATTTAGAAAACAACACGGTAATCACGAGAAGTCAACATGGATTTCTCAAAAATAAGTCATGTCAGACTAATCTTATCTCTTTTTATGATACAGTTACTAGTTTGATAGATGAAGGGAATGCTGTGGATGTAGCATATCTTGATTTCAGTAAGGCCTTTGACAAAGTTCCCCATGACATTCTTGCAAAGAAGCTAGTTAAATGTGGGCTGGACAGGGCTACTGTTCGTTGGATTTGTAATTGGTTGACTGACCGAACCCAAAGGGTGATCACAAATGGATGCTTTTCATCCTGGAGAGAAGTGACTAGTGGGGTGCCACAGGGTTCTGTCTTGGGCCCTGTGCTGCTCAATATTTTTATCAATGACTTGGATGAAGGCATGCTCATCAAATTTGCAGATGATACCAAATTGGGAGGGGTTGCTAATACGCCAGAGGACAGGATCAAAATTCAAAATGACCTAGATAGATTGGAGAGCCGGGCCAAGGCGAACAAAATGAAATTCAACAGAGAGAAGTGTAAGGTCCTACACTTGGGTAGAAAAAATGGAATCCACAAATATAGGATGAGGGACACGTGGCTGGGTAGCAGTACGTGTGAAAGGGATCTACGAGTCTTCATAGACCACAAGCTGAACATGAGTCAGCAGCGTGATGCGGCAGCCAAGAAAGCCAATGCAATCCTTGGCTGCATCAATAGGAGTATGGTGTCTAGATCGAGGGAGGTACTGGTACCACTCTACTCTGCTTTGGTTAGACCCCATCTTGAATACTGCGTCCAGTTCTGGGCACCCCAATTCAAGAGGGATATTGACAAGCTGGAGCAAGTCCAGAGGAGGGCGACCAAAATGGTGAGAGGCCTGGAAACCATGCCCTATGGGGATAGACTTAGAGAGCTGGGTATGTTTAGTCTGCAGAAGAGAAGGTTAAGAGGGGACATGATAGCCATGTTTAAATATTTGAAGGGATGCCACGTAGAGGAAGGAGAGGGCTTGTTTTCTGCTGCTCCAGAGACCAGGACAAGGAGCAATGGATTCAAGCTGCAGGAAAGAAGATTCCACCTGAACCTCAGGAAGAACCTCCTGACAGTCAGGGCTGTCCGGCAGCGGAATATGCTGCCTCGGAGTGTAGTGGAGTCTCCTTCCTTGGAGGTTTTTAAGCAGAAGCTTGATGGTCATCTGTCGGGAGTGCTTTGAGGGTGTTCCTGCATGGCAGGGGGTTGGACTGGATGGCCCCTGTGGTCTCTTCCAACTCTACACTTCTATGATTCTATGATTCTATGGTTTGATAACACTGCTGATGGCCTCTAGAGGGCACAGTCTGCACAACTGTAGCAAAAGACCTGAATTGACCATTCTCTACATCTAGTTTGCTTGCTCAGCTCTCTCAAATTTGACATAGAATCAAAGAGTTGGAAGAGACTCCAGGGGCCATCCAGTCCAATCCCCTGCCATGCAGGAAGACCCATCAAAGCACTCCCAACAGATGGCCATCCAGCCTCTGCTTAAAAACCTCCAAAGAAGGAGACTCTACCACACTCCGAGGCAGCATATTCCACTGCCGGACAGCTCTGACCATCAGGAAGCTCTTCCCGAGGTTCAGGTGGAATCTCCTTTCCCACAGCTTGAATCCATTGCTCCTTGTTCTAGTCTCTGGAGCAGCAGAGAACAAGCCCGCTCCCTCCTCAACATGACATCCCTTCAAATTTTTAAACATGGCTATTATCTCCCAACTTTCTCTTCTGCAGACTAAACACCCCCAGCTCCCCAAGACACTCCTCATAGGGCATGGCTTCCAGATCCTTCAGTATTTTGGTTGCCCTCCTCTGCACACACTCCTTCTTGAACTGAGGTGCCCACAACTGGACATAGTATTGCAGATGAGATCTAACCAAAGCAGAATAGAGTGGTACCATTACCTCTCTTGATCTAGACACCATACTCCTATTGATGCAACCAAGAATCACATTGGCTTTCTTGACTGTTGCATCACACTGCTGACTCATGTTCAGCTTGTGATCTACCAAGACTCCTAGATCCCTTTCACACATACTGTTATCCAGCCATGTGTCTCCCATCCAGTATTTGTGCATTCCATTTTTTCTTGGCAGCAGCAGACATACTCTCTCCCTCGTCTTCTAGAGGCAGCTTGAGGAGATTCAAGGTGAAAACAGGTGACCCTTCCCAGTTTTAAATTAAATGATGTCTATTGTTAGCTAGATTATATAGGCTGTGGAGAGTGGGAATAATGCAGCCCTCCAGATGTGGTTGGATTGCAACTCCTAGCAGCCCCAGCCAGCATAGGTGGTAGTGAAGGATCCTAGATCTTGCAATCCAGTCACATCTGGAAGACTGCATGATTCCCACTCCTGAGAGACGGTGGGAGTTAGTGTATCTTACAGACAATGCTGCTTTCCAGGGGACTTAAATCGGTTACTTTTTTGGACAGCAACTGCGGATGGGTAATTCTGGGAGTGGCTGTTAAAAAAAAAAAAAAGCTTCCTCTAGGCGTAATACACATGCTTGAAGCCTAATCTAGTGTGGATTTGGTTTACTACTTAAGTCTATTCACTCCCTATTTTGTCCTATCCTCAGATTTCTGCTCTTTCCTCTCCCATCAATTTTGAATAGCTCACTCCAGGACAGAATTTATCCAAAGACGTCTTTCCCTTTGTCACAGTCTGTTGGAACTTGTTCTGTGGATGATGATGATGTTGGGACTACTCTGGTCATGCTAAGACTGCTATAACAAGCTGGAGTACTCTTGCCAAATAAAAAAAGAGATCTTCCTGGGGAGACGTGGTCTCTCCCTTCAGCCAAGAGAAAAGTGAAGTGCAGAGCTGGCTTAAACTCTATGAAATGTACCATCAAGTGAAACTGCAGACTTGAGTACCACTGAAAACCAAAGCCAGGATGCTTTGGGCTCAGCTGGGTTTTTCAGTGCTTGTTGCCTTCCTGCTGTGTGCCCCTTGCTTGCCCCTGGAGAATGCACTTGCAGTGTCTTGTTTCCTTCCCCCTACTGGGCTCAGCTGCTGAGAAGAATGTGGCAGCTGTCCCACAAGGTTGCAGGATCCCCGTTATGTAGCTTGCATCAGCGCCTTCGCTTTCTGATCCTCCCCAGGCGTGTTCCATACCTCTCCCCACCCATCTTGGCTCCAGGAACTCTCTTCCTTAACTCTCAATGGGGTTTCTTTTCACACTTGGATATCTTTGATCAGTGTGGGTGTTGTGGAAACTTGCTTGCTTCTATGGTCTGTCCGGACTATCTTCCCCTTCCTTCCTACACAAGTATTTAAAGATGGTGGGATTTCACAGGGCAACATGGCTAAACAATTAATGGGAACTGTAAAGAGTCTCCAGGTAGTTAATACATATATAGAGGCCAGACCCTAGAACTCTTATTTCCATGTTCTTGAAGGCTAAAAAGGAAGCCTTACATTCTTCTCTTTCATCAATCTGCATCTCTGTCTAAGATAAGACAAGGAGAACATTTCATTCTTTGTCCCTTTCTGTGATAAATAATAGTTCTTGCCTTTTTTTAAAAAATGTATTCTTAAAGTTTGGCTTCTCTCTCATAATTCCGTAAAGGTTAAAAAAAATGCAAATGTAAAACTCAGTCCTGTTAGTTGGCCCAGCTGTGCTAGCCCAGGTGGTATGATGATGAGGTAAAGGGGCTGTGGGTTCTGTGATGATGGGCAATGAGGGCCACAGCCAAGGATAGCAGTAGCCAACAGGGCAGATTTTTTCCTGGGCAGATATGGGTTTCTCTGCCACTGCTGTACACCACCCCAAAAAGTGCTTTATGCCAGTGAAACAGATAATTAAACCAGTACAAAGTGGATTGCAGCTAGAGTTTTAGAACGGGAAGGGATCTTGGATATCATCTAGTCCATCCCCTGACCAAAGCATGATTTGCAGTGCAGTATGCAAATACAGCATTCCTGATAGAGAGCTCTGTTTAAATATCTCCACTGAAGGATCGCCCACCATCTCCCAAGTTCTTCTATCAAGCATCACAAACTTTTTCAATGCTTCTATCAAAATCTGTTTCTTTCACATTTTCAGCTGGTCCTTCTAGTCTTGTCCTCTGGGGTAAAAGCATACAAATTTATCTGGTGTTTTGATATTTTAAGTCCTCAACATCTCTATTACCCTCCCCTGGATGCACTCCAGTTAGCGATGTCCTTCAGACACATCACACAGAACTGGACAAAGTGGCCTGGCTAGCATAGACCAATGTGACACATATTATCCCTTTTAGCTTGGGAGTAAGCTCCACTAAACACTGTGGGAGTAACTCCTGAGTAAATATACATGCAATTATGCTGTAAATCTTGGGGGGGGGTATGCAGAAGCATCTTGTCTCCAATGTACACCCATGCTAATGCATGCACATGGATATTCAAGAGACAATAGAATGCATGCTGTGGGCATAGTGTGCAGACACAAGGCCATCTCTAATGAGCATCTCTTCTAACAGGATTTTGAATTCTATTTGACAAGAATCATAGAATAATCATAGAATCATAGAATAATAATAGAGCTGGAAGAGACCACAGGGGCCATCCAGTCCAACCTCCTGCTATGCAGCAGCACACATCAAACCGCTCCCAACAGATGGTCAGCCAGCCTCTGTTTAAAAACCCCCAAGAAGGAGACTCCAGCACACTCCCAGGCAGCATATTCCACTGCTGGACAGCTCTGACCATCAGGAAGTTCTTCCTGAAGTTCAAGTGGAATCTCCTTGTCTGTATGTTTGAATCCATTGCTCCTTGTCCTAGTCTCTGGAGCAGCTGAAAACAAGCCCATTCCCTCTTTGATATGACATCCTTTCAAATATTTGAACATGGCTATCATGTCCCCTCTTAACCTTCTCTTCTACAGATTAAACATCCCCAGCTTCCCTAAGCTGCTCCTCGTAGGGCATGGCTTCCATACCCTCTACCGTTTTGGTTGCCCTCCTCTGGATGTGTTCCACAACCTATGCTCAAAAATGTTTTAGGCATATTTTTTACCATGAGACAAACATATTTCTGAAATTTATGTCAGTGTCTGAGATACATGAGAAACATACGTTGCACACAGGGCTGACACAAGGCCTTTACTTGCAATGAAGAAAAGCCTCCCCTTGTTTCATCTATAGATGCTGAGAGATGGTTGAATTGTTTGAATTCTAATGCTGAGGGAGTCTCCTCCATCATGCCTCAGCACAGCAGCCTAGCTGAGCATGCACAGTCTAGACTACACGGAACACCCATGCTGGGCGGGGAAACAGCTAGGAAGATTGCTGCTGCCGTGGGCCCTACCACATCAGCCATGCTATGCTGCCTGAGGTGACCACTTCACTCTGCCTAATGATAGGGCCAGACCCATCTTCATGCAAAGAAGAAAAGCAAACAAGCAGCAGGGGAGTAGTACGAGCTTGCAAAATGATCATTGGAAAAAAGAACCAGAGAAGAGTTTAGAAATATGTAAAAAAAATATAAGCTGTTGTGGATATGGGTTACATATGGATACAAGGTTACATTTCAAAGTGACAAAGGAAGTGGGGTAAGACCTCACCTGCTCACTTCTGCCTTGGTGGGTGTGGAACTTAGGCCATTTCTGCCCTACACTGTTATGGTGCTATTATTCCACTTTGAACATCTTCTGGAATTTTGGGGTTTGTAGTTTACTGAGGCCAAAGAGCTCTCTGGCTGAGAAATCTAAATGCCCCTCTCTAAACTGCAAACTCCAGGATTCTAGAGGATGTTGAAAGGGGAATAATAGCACCATAGTTGTCAGGTAGCCCTCCATATTTTAGTCATGGGACATGTAGTAGGAGTTAAGTAGCAGCTTGCTTGTAACAAGGTATGAGAACCAGAGACCGTTAGATAAACAAAGGTAGGAATGTAGTGATAAGCGCTGCCAGGCTAAACCAGAAATTCAAGGTCTCTTGCGGGCGGGATGAGAAACTCTTTTGCCTTTTATGTTTTGAATTTTGCTAATTGCCTCCAGTTCACTCACTGAAGTCCCGTACTATGTATCACACCCCTAATAAATAGTGTTTATGCACTGTTATATTTGTGTGTGTGAATTCAGTTCCTGAGAGTGAGTGAACTCCTGTAAAAAATATTAACAATATGTATAAAAAAAACTGAAGAAGAGCCTGAAGAAAAGAGAGCATCTGGCAGAGCTGTTGAAGCTCCAGGCAAAGGAATCGCCAAAAGAGATGAGACGGTCCCCAGCCAGCCTCCTGATGCGAGACCCGGGACACGGCCTTCAATTCCTCCATCCACCCCAACCGGAGGCCAAACCTGGACCTGGGGAGAGAGACCAGAAACTGCTCAGCGCCAACGTCGCCGGGCTACAAGATGGGACACATCGATTGTTGAGACCAGCTTGATGGAACAACTTTTGGCCAGAGAAGAAGAAATAGAAAAGCAGCGAGAAGAAATTTCTAAACTGAGAGCTCAGCTGCACAACTGGAGACTCCTGGTGCCTCAGGTTCAGTGTGCGCCACTCCAGGTTCCCACAGTGGCAGCTGCTGCGGTAGCTGCGGCACCTGCACCTCTTGGGATACCGGCACTGCAAGTGGGGCCCCAGCCTTTTTGAAAGTTGAAAACCACTTACGATGGCAATGGAGCCACCCTGACATACTTTCTCAACATGGCCTCTAATTATATGATCAACTACGGGAACAGTTTCCCAGATGATGATGCCAGAGTCAGATACCTGAGCCAGCATCTCAAAGGAGAAGCAGTGGAGTGGGTTGCCAGCCTGTTCAACTCACGAGCTGAAGAAACAGCCGACCTGCAGCTGTTCATGCATTGACTTAGAGAAAGGATCAAGGATCCTTTCTTTCAAGAACAAGCCAGATACCAACTGAGAAAATTGTGTCAAGGAAAAGGAACCATCGGCGAATATGCCCGAGAATTCAGAAAGCTAGCCACTACGGTCTCAGAATGGAAAGACGACATCTTCGTGCAATTTTTCTGAGACTGATTGAACTCCACCATCTTAGATTGCTGCCTGACCCAAGGGGATCCTGCCAGTCTCCTGGAATAGATGAAACTAGCCAGAGAAGTAGAAAGCATCATGGAGAGTATCCAGCTTGCCCGGCAAAGACAAGTGCAAGAAAGTGGTTGCCGAACCCCGGCACCCCGAAAACCCACTTTCCGAGAAGTGAGGAAAAGAAAAAAATGACTCAAAGAAGGCACCTGTTTCCAATGTAGGAAAAAAGGCTACACTGCGAGCAAATGCCAGGGATCAAAGAAACCCGCTGAAGAAAAGTCAGGCACCCCCACCACCCGGCTTGTATCTCGCAAAGCTGACACCCCAAAGCTGCCAACCAAACATCCCGCCAGTGGAACCACTGCTGGAACTTGCAATGGTGAGGCCAGCCCACTGACCACGTCCTGCTCGGACAGCGATGATTGGGATCCTGATCAACGTAAGTACAACCAAAACTCGTCATGTATATGTTACAGTAAGCTTACAAGGAAATGATGGGAAATTATGAATGTACAGGGCCTTAGTTGACTCAGGCTGCACAACTAATTTATTGAATCTCACAGCGGCCAAAGAACTTCCAGTGAAGTTTGAACCCCTAAAAAAGGCTGTCAAGTTATCTCAAATGGACAGCTCACCCATGGCAGGGGGCCCTGTACGGGAAAGGACCAAACCCATCCCTGTTCAAGTGGGAAACTTACAGGGGCAATTATGTTTCCTAGTGCCCACCAAAATCAGGTTTCAAGTAGTTCTTGGGTACAACTGGCTGAAAAAACACAACCCCCAAATTGACTGGACCCAAGGCTGGCTTAAGCATAACCATGATGTAAATCTAGTGCATGTACCAAATTCCTCGGACTTGGCATTTACTTTGAGTCCTGAGGAACTGCAGAAAATCCTGTTAGAATACCGAGACCTGCAGAAAGCTTTTGAAGACCACGAAGCAGACAAACTGCCCCACATAGACACTTTGATTACAAGTTCAACCCACTTTGGAACTCTATAGACTCAGAGTCCTGCCAAAACTGCTGTTTGGAGCACCATTGTGGGCTCTGGCCAATCTAGATACATTAGAGAGAGCACAAAATAAATTTCTGCACAGACTTGTGGCAGTTCCTACTTCCATAAAATTAGCATTGCTCCGTGCAGAGTTAGGTATAATGCCAATTAAAACAGAGGCTCTTAGATTAGCCCTCCTTTTTTGGTTAAAAATTATTTTTAAGCAGGTATCTGAGTCCCTTTTGATGTCCTTTGAAGAGCCTGGTCCGAATTCATGGATGCATAAAATGCAATCGGTTGTCATGAATTTGGGGTTCTCTGTTCCTTTTTTCTTGACTCAAGGGTATGATAAAGCAAAATTACTTATACTCCAAAGACTCAAGGATATAACAATGCAATCCCAGATGACTGAGATTAAGTCCTGCCAATCTAATACATTTTTTGTTTCTTACATTCTGCTGAACTTATCCCTTCCTCATTATCTGGTTGATCTTCCAACTTTTAAAATGAAGTTAGCCTTTCTGCATGCTAGACTGAATGTTCTCCCACTGGCAATTCGAATGGGCAGGTACAATAATGCTCCTATGAAGGACAGAGTATGTTTTTGCAACCCTGTTTCAATAGAAGATTTAATTCATGTTCTGCTTGAGTCCCCTATTTATAATGATCTTAGGAGCAAGTATATTTTTCCTTTATTGAACTCTTTCAAGGAAAATTCCTCCTTTGTGAATGTCTCTTTTCTGTTATCTGATACTATGAAATATGTGTCTTTTAGAACATCTAAATTTCTTGTTAGGACCTTACAGTTACATGCTATAAAGAACAAGGGGGGTATGGAAAGTGATTTATCTATTATTGATTATATATTACATGTAAATTGGCTGAATTATCCTTTCTCATTTAATTTCATTTTATTTTTGTGCACTGGCTGGCTGCTAAAATGCAATAAACTTGACTTGAGACTTGACTTGATTGCAAGCTCAGGTTGATAGACGGAGCTACAATTCCCAAACCCAAGATATACCCTATGAACAACCAAGAACTAGAGGCTCTAAAAAGATTCCTGAACAAAAACTTACAACGTGGATTTATTAAATCCTCATCTGCTCCCACAGCCAGTCCAATATTTTTCTGCAATAAAAAGGATGGAGGAGAACCAAGGATCATTGTGAATTACAACTTAATTAATCAGGCCGTATTGCCTAATGCGTACCTGATTCCTTTAACCAAGGATATCCTAAATCAATTGGTTGAAGGCAAATTCTTCACCAAATTAGACCTCAAGGAGGCTTTCCACAGAATACACATGGACCCTGAAAGGGAGCGGTTGAATACTTTCTTAACCCCACTGGGAAACTACCAATGGACTGTTCTCCCTTTTGGATTACAAGATGGTCTCGCAGCCTTCCAAATGTTTCTCAATTCTGTATTACAAGACCTCCTCTAAGAAGGTGTTGTTTAGCTAGATGACATTTTGATCTACTCAGAAACCCTTGAACAAACACATCGAACTCGTATGTACTGTGTTATAAAGACTCATAGACAATGAACTTGTTGTTAAACTCTCAAAATGTGAATTTCATGCTCAGACTTTTGACTAATTAGGGTACCGTGTTTGTCATAATACCCTAAACATGGACCTCCCCAAATTGACAGTATTTTGAACTGGCCTACTCCCAAAATTAGAAAGCAACTCCAAAAATTCCTTGGCTTTGCAAACTTCTATCATAACTTCATAGAGGGGTTTGCCACAATTGCTCTCCCTCTTACCAACCTCTTGAGAAAAGCAACTGATAACAAAACCAACCAATGCAATCACATCCTCTGGACTGAAAAATGCCAGACAGCATTTGAGACCCTCAAACAAAAATTTACATCCGAACCACTTCTCTTATTCCTTGATACTACTAAAGAATTCATAATTCAAACCGATGCCTCTGACTTCGCCATAGGAGCTGTTTTTCTTCAACACGACACAGACAGCCACCTTAAACCATGTGCCTTCATCTCAAAAAAATTCTTCACCACACAACGCAACTGGCCAATTTGAGAAAAAGAAGCCCTGGCCATCCATTTCACACTCACCTCCTGGCAACACTTCCTTGAAGGAGTTAAACTTCCTTTTCAAGTCTGGACTGACTACAGTAATCTCGAAACTCTAAAAACCGCCAAAAAATTAACTCCTAAACAAGCATGCTGGGCTGGATTTTTCCAGCGATTTAGATTCAAAATTGTTTTCAAACCTGGAAAAACTAATACTTTGGCAGATCCACTCTCAAGACTGCCGTGCCATGAACCGCACTCCTTCTCTTGTCCTACCAAGGAAAAACCTCTCTTCTCCCCAAACAATTTTGGATTACAAGTCACTACCAGAGCGCAACAGTGAGCCCGAGAATCAGCTTCAACACTGCTTGATTCTACCTTCCACACTCTCTGAAATCTGCCTACCCAATGGACACCTGGCTACAAACACACACAGACTCAATCACCTGGGTTAAAGATTCAGCTTTCATTGGAACTAAAATCTACGTACCACCAACAGAGGCATTGGTTTGAAGAGATACCATGATTCCAAACCTGCTGGACACTTTGGCTTCCTTAAAACTCTACATTCTATCAGAAAACTTTTCCACTGGCCCGGTCTCACAAAACAAGTCCAAGAATGTACAAAAAACAATAGCAGTGTAGTGCGGAAAGGGCCTCAGCCACAGTGGGCGACCTTGCCCTTATTTGCACAACTGTGTGATCCACTGCAATGATGCTGGGATAGATTTACAGCATATAGGACTCCTGAATGAAAAATGATATCTAGCTGCCTCCGGCTTGCCTTGCCAATTGATCTATCAATGGAAGTGGTGCAGGCTGGCTTGAAGCCCAAGGCATTAATGGGAAATTCATTTAAGCAAATGGTATAAACCAGCCAGCTCTGCCTTAAGACCTGCGTGGCAGCCAAGGCCAAGAAAAGATTGCACTGGCTTTTTAAAAGTGGATTTGGCCCAGCCTTATTTGGACTGCAGCTTCTGCAGGCAAGTACGGCCATGGCCACTCAGCTGGAGATAATGTAAGACTAAATGCATGGGGCATTCTCCTTGCAATAGGTGGGTCTCTGGTTAGAATGCAGAGTCTGAACCAGAGTGATTGCAAGGTAGGCCTGCGGTTATAAAGCTCTTTCCAGCCAAATATGGGGCACCTTTATAACTTGGAATTGTTTATGCTTCAGTCCCCAGAAACCCCAGCCAGCATGGTCAAGGGAAGAAACTATGGGACTGAAATCTGAAACACTTGGATGACCAAAGGTCCCTCACCTTTGTTTCAGTAGCAAATCACCAAATTTCTTTAAAATAACAGGGAAACATACAGTTCCTTCTTTAAGGTAACAGGGAAACATACTGTTTGCTGCTTTTCAGAGTTGAAGCATGTTTTATTTACCTTTTTCTGTCTTCAGGCTTAGACTGCTAGAGCTACTCCTTCTAGTTTCCAAAAAAAATTAAGCTTGACTCCAACCTCAAAGAGAACTCTAAACCTTAGTGGTAAAAACTTTTGTGAAGTTTCTGCTACTGTTACTTTTAAAAGTCTCCCTAACATGCTAATTCCTCAACAGTGTGACTGTAAACCAGACTGAGAAACTGTAATAAGTTGAAACTGTGCATATATTTTGTCTCTTTGTGAATCTGCCAAGCACAGCATTGGCCATTGGATCATTCTGCCACTAGTTTATTAATCAGCAAATTACTAATCTTGTTATATGTATTTCTGGAGTTAAAGAGAGAGCACAAAATCAGACTTACACTGGGGAAATGAAAATGCATTGGAATTTAGCATAGTCCTTTCTTGCTTCCCATGGTGAAATCACCATCTCTGCACCATTCCTTATTTGCTCCAAATCATTTCAAATTCTGAATGTGATAATCAGTATGAAATATTGCAAAGATAGAGATAGATCTTTTACATAACTGCACTGAATGTAGAACTTGGGATCCTTTCTCTTCTGCAGAAAAATATGCACAGGCTAAGTTATAATCAGGAAAGTTAGAAAGATTAAAAAAACCAAAAAACCAAAACCCATACAGAGTCAGATCTGTTTTGTGGGAGTTCATCTGAAGGTCATGGCCCTGATTTTCTAAACTGGGAATAAGCTCAGGAAAACCATTACAAGGGGCTCTATACTCAAGGAATGTCTTTTTTGTTTTCTTGTAGGAATCTTCAGGTGGCACCTCAGGGGCCATAGGACACTTGCAGATGGGCTGGGCCAGATTGGCTCGGGTGCTGCTGCCGCTGCCGCTGCTGCCATGGTTGCTAGCTGTACAGTGCTGGCTGCCGTGGAGACGCCTTTGCTTTCACTACAGCCAAAAACATTTCTCCCTTGCTCTGTTGTGCAGCCTGTTTGTTCTGTTCTTGGCATCCTCTCCATTCAGAATGAAACAATGCAGCATGTGAAAGGCAGTGACGGGTTGTACCGTCCGTTGACCTCTCTCACCCCCTCCCCAGTTTACTGCTTGCTTCTCTTCCCAGTTCCCCTCCCCGCCCTGCCTTTTGCCTCTGTAGCAACACTTTCATCTTGGATGTTCCCTGACACCCTGGAGATTGCCTAGATGTGGGCCTAAAGAGGCATTTTTGGACTTCAGTCCTTTTGGTTTCTTGAACAATTCTCCAGATTCCTTCTGGTGTAGGTCACCATTGACCTGCCATGCTCCCACCACTGCTCTCAGGCCTGGCTGGAAGCACAGGCAGCATGGCTTAATAGGCAAGAGACAACAATAAGGAGAAAAAGCAGAGTTTTGAGAAGTTCCTTTGGAGGGATGACAATTCCCAGAATATCCCAATCATCTGAGTAGGTAATTTTCCCAAACTGTGAGAGAAAGCTGTGCTCTTTAGGGTCAGGACTGTGACAAGGGGATGGAGAACAAGCCATGGGGAACTGTTTTAACTGAATAAACTCAAAGCTCAGGCTGAATGTCATTAAGCAGCGAGAGGTCGCAGAGCTGTGAGTTCCACCTACATCAGTTGAGGAAGTCCCTCTTTCTCAATCTGGGAACAAAATAAATGAGCTAATGGAGATTTTTATTCCTCACTGTGGGGAGATCTGACAGCAGCAGCAATTCCAGTGTCTTTGCTTAAATCTTCAGTCCCTAAATGCCTCAGTTCTGATTTAACAGCATGCAGTAACACCGAATGCCTCACTGCTGCATGTCTCTATCCACTCACCCATCCATCCACATTCACCCATTCCCTCTATTCACTTATCCAGGCACTATCTAAATATTTTTAAAAATGACATAGAGTTTGTCTTCACCAGGATCTGCCCTACATTAGGCAGAGGGAGGAAGGTGCCTTAGGTGGCACAGGCTTTGGCAGCACAACCAGTCTTTTCTCCTGAGACCAGCCTTTGGTTAGAAGACAATGCTATGTGGGCAACACTGCCAAGTCCAACAATCCCTAAACTAGCCTTTCGCTTTATTCTCTAAACGACAGGGCATTATCATAAATAATAAAATAAAATTTCAGCTACCATTCCCACTAGTTTCTGTAGGTGAAAACAGAATTGCCAAACTGAAAACTGTCGATGGCTCCTGCACCTGTGGTTGTGTAGAAGAGGGAATTTCAGCAGGTGTTGCTGGTTATATGGTCCTTGGTTTTGCAACACCTCCTGAAATTCCCTCTTTTGCCCAACCATTAAATGCACAGGTGCCAAACTGGCAACCCTAAGTGGCTGTGATGCATTTGGAGGCATAATCTTGCCCTTGGGCTGCCCCATCAATAACAGATTGAAAATTTTCCAGGAACTAACCTTCTTTAAAAAAACAGCCTACTGTTGAGATTACAGCCTGAACAACACAATGCAAAAGAAAATGGCAGAGAGAAGGAGAAGAAATCAAATACATTAGGGCAACCCCCCCCATTTACATAATGACTAGATTGGATGGCCTTGGAAGAGGAAGTTCTCTGGGAAAAGAAGTAAGAAATGGCAGCTAGCCAGAGCTAACAGAAAAGGCTGTGCTGTCATCTCTCCCTCCGCTTCAGCCCTCTCTGGGATGAACTTCTGGTTGCCAACTGAGTTTTGCCTAAAAATGGGGCCACGGCCCTAAACAAAAGAGCTACACAGTACATAGCTGGAAGCATAATATCTAAACAGAGAGATCCTTGCTAAGTTAGCCACAGCCTTGACTGGATAACTTGCATGTTGCCATGTGGGACAGAAGCTATTACAAAACAGAAAGTAAGTTCTGAAAAATCTGCCCCGGCTTGGGCTTGGGCTCGGGCTCCAGCGATTAATCACCCATGACACCAGAAGCTTCCATCAGCTGTTCCAACTTCTCTGTGGTCTCAGCAGCACAAGGCCACTGAGGACACTACCTTCAGTTAAGTCAGTGGTTTTCAATTTGCCTTTCAAAGGATCTTCGGTTTTCTTCCGAATGGGACTGCTTCAGGTTTATAGGGTTGTGGGGTTCTTTTTTTTCCCTTTGTTTTTGCAAAAATGGTCTCTAATGGACCCTCCTCTACCTAATAAGGATCAGCTAAAAATGCATGATTTAGAGGTCACACAGTGCAGGGAATATAAATAGAATGGTTTTTAAAAACATAATTTATTTAAAGGCTCTTAATCAGAGGTCCTAAAATGTAATTTGTCCTTAAACCCAGCACTGCTCCCAACTTGATGGGTCCAGCTATCAGGGAACAACAACATCCTTACGCCAGGCAGAAAAATCTGAATTTCTAACAATGCTCCCAACTGTATTTTTTTAAATCACTAACATCATTATCTTTTTAAAAAGTTACTGTTTTTCAGTTGATGTTCTTCTGCCATAAAGGCCTCAAAATGCAGTTTTCAGAGCAATAGTAAACATCCCCTGCCTTCAGGTTTGTGATTGATAAAGACAACAGAAAAGGCAAGAGTGTTGAGAGGGAGGAGGAAACAAACAAGCCCATCTACTAGTTCTGAATGACAAAGTTCAGCATGTCATGGAGTGCAGCTGCAGCTGAGAACTACGGGAGGGCTGCTGCTGCTTTTCTGGGCCATTTCTGCACTACACTGTTATAGTATTATCATTCCACTTTCAACATCCTGGGTTGTGCAGTTTAGGAAGGGGCCTTTAGCATTCTCAGCCAGACAGCTCTTTGGCCTCAGTAATCTATAAATCCCAGAATTCCACAGGAGGTTGAAAGTGGAATAATAGCAGAGTAAGAGTGTAATGCAGAAAGGCCCTCTGTTTGTGTGTGAGCTGCATCCCCTGCACTCTCCCCACCCACCACCCTGAGTGACATCATTGGGTCAGAGGGATTGTGAGCAATACCTGGCCCTCAAAGTGGAGCACCTGAAACTGAGAAATGAAAGGTTTCAAAGAAGATTGGGGAAGGTATCAATAGCCTGCCTCAGGGAGATATTGAAAAATGTTTTCCCTCTGGACCATAACTTCATTGGAACATGTGTATTAGTCAAGGAAATGTAAATAGACACCCTGTCGGGAGATAAGTATTTTATAAGCAAGTAAGTAATAGGTCTGCTTGTAAAAAAGAAAAGTGGTCTCAGATCTCACTCACTCACTCTATTCATGTGTCCTCTAACTGTCCCAATTTGGCAGAGTTCTGGTTAATCCTTTGCCATCTGATATTTAAGGCTGCTTAAAAATCTCTCTCTTCTCCTTCCACTTCCTCCTCTGTTCTCAGATCACTTCAGTTGCTGCAAACTGAGTTCAAAGTGCAAAAGTAGTTTAAACTCAATTAATTTGGAGGAGGGAGAGGAGGGGAAGAATTTTGCCCTTCCTAGTAGGCTCAGGCAAAAGCAAAGTGCTACAGCCTCTCCTGGCTCATGTTTTCTTAATTCTTCTTAAACTTTTGCCATCTTGATCACTCTGTGATGTTGCTCGGCAATACGTGTCATGGTTTTCATTTCTGAAATGTTGATGGGTGTATGTTTGATATATTGCCTTTCACTCTGAGCGAAGACTCAAGGTGTTTCACAACAAGATTGAAAAAAAAAATAATTCAAATAAATAAATAAAATAAATAAAAATTCAAAAAGTTGTGGTGTCAAAATATAATTAAACAACATATGCACATGGCCATTATAAGTCCCATCTGCAGCACAGTCATTCACCCAAAGCTTGCCCTGATTCTTTGCCACTAGGAAAAGGACAACAGGAAGAGGGCCAGCCCAGCACCCCTTAAATGTGCCTTATTGACAAACGCTTTAGAAATTCTTGATCATCCCTAGCACAGCACTTCAAGCATACAAAGCTGCCTTCTGGATGTACTGAACAGCCAATGATTACATAGTGGTGGACTCTGGAGTGGGTCGGTGGGTGGGTGGGAGGGGGTGGGGCTACAGCATGAGGGGCGTGGCCACTGTGCACAGGGGCATGGCCGTGGTTCATGGGGGTGTGGCCAGGGCATGTGGGGGCGTGACTTTGGGCCAGGACACCCAAAAACATTGCCGCCCAGGGTGACTCACCCCCCCACTCCTATGTCCCTACGCGATTATGATTACATCACAGATGGTGGCTGGTGAAGAATGATTGTTGCTGTAGTTGTGCCCCTTCCAGTTGTTTCTGACTTATGGTGACCCGAAGGTGAACCTGCCATGGGGTTTCCTGGGTCTGAGAGTGTGTGATGCACCCAGGGTCACCCAGTGGATTTCCATGCCAGCATGGTAACTATGATACTGTAGATTTTTGTTCACTCTGTACATTCTTCTACCTCTCTGCAGTACAAAAGTTAAACAAAAAAACCTCTTAATGTGAACACAATCATTCTGTTCCAGTGTTTACTCCAGTCATACATGGCAGAGGTCTCGGGTATTTGGAAATTTGATGCTTCATAGGCAAATTAGAACTGGACTTCACAGAAAGAGCGGGGAGAGAACCAGTACTTTGACTGTTGTTGTTTTTGTTGTGTGCCTTAAAATAATATTTGACGGATGGTCACAGCGTTTTCTCAGCCAGATCTGTTCACAGCAGATTTGCCACTGATTTCCTCAGAGAGAGTGTGACTTGCTCAAGCTCACCTGGTGACTTTCCATGACAAAGTATGGATTGGAACCCTGATATCCCAGAGTCCTGGTTCAACATTCAGGCCACACTGAGTGCACCACACTGGCTTCTTGTGCATTAACTACCAAACCCATAAACTCAATTTCAAGATGACTACCCATGAGCCACTGGAAACTCCACTCAGGATTTGCGTTTACTCGTCATGCATAGGTTTGAAAAATGTGTAGAACGCAAACTGAAAGTTAGAATGGATGAAGTACAGCTTGACTTGAACTTTCAGCCTTCCTTGCAACTATACTGGCTGGGACTGATGCAAGTTGTAGTTCAACTACATTTAGAGGGCTACGCTTTGCTCACCTTTGCCATAAACAATCTGCACAATCTGATTTTTTTTAAAAAAAAATAGGAAGCTGAAATCATTCAAATAGCAACTTTTGCACCCAATATAATTTCTGTACTTGTTGGCATATAAACAGCCTTCGGTATTGTTTTAAATACCCAGTGTTTAAAATGGCACAAAACTGGCATGAATCAGGCATTTAAAAGCTTGATGTTCAGATAAATAATCCAAAATAGCCCAGCTAATTCTGCAAGTAGAGCCACCATGTAATTTAATTGTGCCATTTTTATTTGTGCTTGTGAGATGACATTGTCAATAATACTATACTGGATTATTAGTGAGTCCAGAATACATCTGTGTGAGTGCCAAAGTCAGGCATCCCCAACAGATATGGATTTCCTATGTTAGGCTACAATTTTATGCACCGAGCAGCGGGAAACATTTGGCCTTTCAGATACTTTGGACAACAACTGCCATGGTTCCATTACCATTGGCCATGGTGGGAGAGACTTTGTGAACTGACACCCAAAGCAGCTGGGGGGCCAGAGAGTCCCCACGTCTGCTTTAGACTCTTACCTATATCCGTAGCATTTCACAGATGAAAACCAGGACAAACATGGCCAAGCAACATCAGAGTCAAAATGGCAGAAATTATGAATGAGGAAGAACAGAAAAGTTAGGAGAGGGTGCAGCAGTTTGCTTTTGCTTAAGTCTACTGGGAATGGCAAGATTCTGCCTCCTCTTTTCCGCCCTTCTAATTGAGCATGAGCTACTTAGACATTTGCACCCAGTTTGCAACTAAAGTAAGCTGAGGACAATGGGAGAAGTGGGAGGAGGAGAGAGAAAGTGAGACATTTTAAAGGCAACTGAAAAAAATAGGTCTGTTAAAGGCTATGGCCAGTTCTGCACTACACTCTTATAGCGTGATTATTCCACTTTCAACATCCTATGGAATCCTGGGGTTTGCAGCTGGCCCCTCCCAAAACTGCAAACCCCAGGATTCCATAGGATGTTGAAAGTGGAATAATCACGCTATATGAGTGTAATGTGGAAATGGCCTATGTCTTACCTGGAACTAAGTCTCAGTTAAATTGCTTGACTTTAGGTCTGACTTGTTTAAAGTATCAGCTTGTCCTACAGAACCTGAGTCTGCTTGTCTATATTATTTGGTAGCACTCAGGATGTCTCTCCTAAGCCCCACACTTCTATAACAAGCCTAAGAAAGCAAAATGACAAACGAGCCCAGCTTTGTTTGGGGTTTCTCTAACCCCTTTTCTCCATCTTTTGGATTATTTCTTCCTTTGCCAGGTATATATGTATGGAATGATACATTATAAAGGATATCAAAAATAATTTTCTCTCGCCTTAAATTCAGGACCCGCAGTAAGATGCAACTACAGCTTTCCAGACAGATTGTCATGTTGGCTGTGCTCCATGACATAATTGATAGTGTGACTCATCGTGACAACGCATGCCTGTGGATTATGCTAGTATAAAACATTGTTGTAGCAAGTTATCCTCTGGATGTAACATAAGGCCTGAATGAATAGCATGTGTTACTAGCCACCCTATGTTCCATGTTTAACATTGATTAAAATCTGAATGTTAGTTTTAACTGAGTATTCAGCCATGCTGTCAAGGCATAGCTCTCTTAACTTAAAAGTGATAGCAATCAACAAGAGATTTACTATGCATGAGCATTACAGTACCTAGGTTAGAGGGTAACAATGTGTTGTATATCAAAGGAAAGGGTCTAGGCATCTCATTCTAGTGCAGAGGGATCAAAGAGAATATTATTTATTTACTTATTTATTAATTAAAATATTTCTATCCCACTCTATACCCAAAGATCTCAGGGCAGCTTACAATAAAATCAACTTAATTCAATAAATAATAGCAATAATTTTAAAACACTAAAAATATATTAATTTGTCAGTTAAAAGCAGACAATTTAAAAACAGTTAAAACATTTTGAAACAGTGTAGCCATAATACATGCAGCTTGGACAAAAATCAATTAGGCTCAAAGGCTTTACTAAAAATACAAGTTTTGATTTGAAGCTTAAATGATACCGATGTTGGTGCCAATTAGGCCTCCAAGGGGAAGGTATTCCACAACTAGCTGTAAAGTAACAAGTTGGGGCAACACAAAGAATTCATAGAATCATAGAGTTGGAAGAGACCACAAAGGCCAAAGAGTCCAACCCCCTACCATGCAAGAATACACTATCAAAGTGTTCCCAACAGATGGCTCTTACTTTGGCCCAGGCCTACCTGGTGATAGCACATGATATCTGTTTTTGATATCAAGCCATTTGGCCTTCCTCTGCCACCCCGCTCCACGTGTTTGCGAGGCTTCCGGACAAGCACGTACACAGGCACGGCCGGTAATTGTTGGACATTCCATTCTCCACCTAGGCAGGCAAAACAAAGTCACTCCGTTGCTTCAGGGACCTCCCTGCAAACACCTTCTTGCTTAGGCGCGACTCTAAACAAAGGCACCCGGCTCCGAGCCGATAGTCTTACAAAGCCAAGCTAAGCACCTTGCATTTGCATACTGGCTACACTATTGTTGATTCAGCGCTAAGTCGATCATGTTAAACTTGACCTTTTCCCAAGCTTTGTCCCACTCCAAACTCACATTGTTCTTACCGAGTATGGCATGGCCTGCAGGCACAATTCACCCTATAAAAGCCCCCGATTCCGAGAGCGCCTCGGATCGCTCTGGACTTCCATCCAGCCTTGCTGCCGCTTTGTCTGGCGAGCTCCCCTCGGCCTCCATGCTGAGTTTCTTCCCTACCACCTTCCGCTTCTTCAGGACTACGAGAAAAGGTGTCATATCACCCATTCCCTCCGAAAATCCTTATTTCTAATTCTTCCAATTAGCTGTGTGATTGTGGTGTCTTTACTGTTTGTCCTTTAAAAAAACATCATTTTTGCTATTTTAAAAACTGACTGCTTGATTGACCTGACCCCGTAGACATTGGGTTGCAAGATCCCTGCTAAGTTACCCTGACTCTCGCTAGCTTTAGTGAGTGCTCCAGCTAATTTTCCCACCTTTGTGTTATTGTGTTTTGCTTATTTGGGCGCCCCTCCTGGGACCCCCAGAGAACAGGGTAACATGGCCATCCAACCTCTGTTTGACAATCTCCAAAAAAGGAGACTCTGCTACACTTCGAGACAGTGTATTCCACTGACAAACTGTTTTTTTTTGTCAGGAAGTTCATGTTAATGTTTAGATGGAATCGCTTTTCCTAAAGTTTGAAGCCATAGCTTTGTGTCCTAGTCTCTGCAGCAGAAAAAAACAGGCTTGCTCCATTCTCCATATGACATACCTTCAAATATTTAAACATAGCTATCATGTTGCCTCTTAACCTTCTCTTCTCCAGGCTAAAAATCCCCAACTCTCTAAGCTGCTCCTCATAGAACATGGTTTCCAGGCCTTCTACCATCTTGGTTGCCCTCCTCTGGACATGCTTTGATGGGTGTTCCTGCATAGCAGGGGGTTGGACTCAATGGCCTCTGTGGTCTCTTCCAACTCTATGATTCTATGTTCCATCTTGTCAATATCCTTCCTGAACCGTGGTACCCAGAACTGGACACACTATTCCAGGAGGGGTCTGACCAAAGCAGAATAGAGTGGTACCCTCATTTCCCTTGACCTAGGCACTATGCTCCTATTGATGCAGCCCAGAATTGCATTGGCTTTCTTAGCTGCCTCATCACACTGCTGACTCAGGTTCAGCTTGATCCTTTTCACATGTTCTGTGTTCAAGCCAGGTTCACCTATCATATATCTGTGCATTTCATTTTTGATGTCCAAATGTAGTACTTTATACCTCTCCCTGTTGAAATTAATTTTGTTAGTTTTGGCCCAACATTCTAATCTGTTAAGCTCATTTTGAATTCTGATGCTGTCCTCTGGGGTGTCATCTGCAAATGTGATAAGAATGCCCTCTATTCTCTCATCCAAATCATTGATAAAGATGTTGAACAGCACGGGGCCCAGGACAGAACCCTGTGGCACTCCACTAGTCACTTCTCTCCAGGATGAAGAGGAGCTATTGGTGAGCACTCTTTGGGTTTGGTCAGTCAACCAGTTACAAATCCACCTAACAGTAGCACTGTGTACTAGCATTTTACTAGCTTGTTTGCAAGAATATCATGGAGGATCTTGTCAAAAGCCTAAGCCTTACTGAAGCAGCCTTAACGCTGTGGATATGCTAATTCAACAGCATCCCTTTCATCTACCAAGCTAGTAACTCTATAAAAAAAGAAGAAGATAAGATTAGTCTGGCATTACTTGTTTTTGAGAAACCAATCTTGACTTTTAGTGAGTACAGCATTCCTTTCTAAGTGCTTACAGATTTTCTAATGATCTGCTCTAGGACCTCTCTAGCAAGCCCAAGCTTATTCTGTACTTTAGCTTTTTTGACTTTTTCCCTACATGTGCTGGCTACTTGTTTGAATTCCTCTTTGGTGATTTCCCCCTTTTTCCATTTCTTGTACATGGCCCTTTTAAATCTTAGTGCAGCTGAAAGTTCTTTAGACGTGGATCCTGGTTTCTTTAGACACCTCTCATTTTTCCTCCACGGTAGAATGGTAGAAACTGTACATTCAATATCTCCCTTTAAAGAAACTCTCATCCATCATGAACCCCTGACAGAGTTATATGTTTCCCACCCAGAAGTTCACTGATTCAGACTCTACCATCTCCAGTAGGGAATGATTCCCTTTGCCAGGGAACCACCATGCAGTCAGAGGAGACAACACCAGACTACATGAACAAACAGACTAACTAAAATAAAACAGCAACCAGGAATTAAACACAATGCGTTTTTTAATCCTAAGCACTTATATTGCGTAGGAGGAGTGGGGCAAGTAGCCAATTTCCAGAACCTGGAAAAATTGGTTTTTAACTACAACTCCCATAATCCCCTATCAATCTGAAACTTTTCTCTGTGCATATGTGCCTTCAAGTTGTTAGATGGTTTTCTTAAGGAAAAAATATTCAGAGATGGTTTTGCCATTTCCTTCCTCTGAAATATAACCTACAGCACCTGGTATCTGTTGACAGTCTCCCATCCAAGTAATAACCAGGGCTGACTCTACTTCGCTTCCAAAATCAGACAGGATCTGCTGCCCTTAGGGGCCCAGGACAGAACCCTGTGGTACTAAACAAGCAACGATTGTCTCCTGCTGTCCATCCCACTCCAGCTGTTCCATGGTTTACAACTGTTACTACCTCTCAGATATGTCAGAGCAAAACAACCACCAAATCTGGTGCGTTAAGCTGGAAAAAGAAATTAATTGTATCACCATCAATACTAGAGGAATACAGCAGTTTGCTCCTGTTCCCCTGATGTCAAATGCATTTTACCTGACAATAAATTCCAAACGGGTATATTTTTGAAATGTAGTAAAATAAGGATCTACACTCACCTATCTTCCTGGCCAGCTGTGCCTGGCTAGAAAGTGTTTAAAGATAGTGAGAAGAGAATGTTGTGGCAAGTGGTGCCCCACCAAGTGGGCCCCAGGGCATGCCCGGTCCAGCCCTCCTTGCCGCTGGTCCCGCCAGCTGGTGCGTCAGTGATAGATGTGGGAGGGCTGAGCTTCAGCCCTGGCCTTCACTGCCACCTGCAGCACTCTTCCAGGGAAACCGGACCTAGGCCATTTCCGCACTAGCCAGTTATAGCGCAATGATTCCACTTTCAACCTCCTCTGGAATCCTGGGGTTTGCAGTTTTGGGAGGGGCCGGCCGGCTCAGGGATTCCATAGGAGGTTGAAAGTGGAATCATCGCGCTGTAACTGGCTGGTGCGGAAATGGCCCTAGAGTAGGAAGAACTTCTTCACCCTAAGAACTGACGGGCGGTGGAATAACCGGCCTCAGAGGGCCGTGGATGCTCCTTTTTTGCAGGTCTCTAAACAGAGGTTGTTGCAAGGACGTCTGTCAGCGCTTTAGTGGCACACAGGGCAGAAATTATGGAAGCCCCACAGGGAAGAGAGCTGAAGGATTTGGAGGAGGGTCCTGCAGACACCTGCGCTGCCAAAAAGACAAACCACGGGGTCCCAAAGCAAACCACCGCTGAACGCTTTCTGGAAGCTAAGGCCATTTCCGCACCAGACTTTTATAGTGCTATGATTCCGCTTTCAACATCCTATGGAATCGTGGGGTTTGCAGCTCAGGGAGGAGCCTGGCGAGGCCCCTCCCTAAACTGCAAACCCCAGGATTCCATAGGATGTTGAAAGCGGATTCATAGCACTAATAACAGTCTAGTGCGGAAATGGCCTAAGATGCCTGAACAGAGGCCATTTCCGCACTAGCCTGTTATAACGCGATGATTCCACTTTCAACCTCCTCTGGAATCCTGGGGTTTGCAGTTTTCGGGAGGGGCTGGCTGGATTCCAGAGGAGGTTGAAAGTGGAATCATCGCGTTATAACAGGCTAGTGCGGAAATGGCCTGAGACTGGGTCCAAGCTCTCCCTCCCTCCCCCCTCCCTCCCCGTGATGCCGCTCATCCACAGTCGTCGCTAATGTTTCGGAACCACCAGCAGGGCTCGGCGCTAATGGCCCGCCTGGCTCCGGCCCAAGGACTGCGCAAAGGCGGCGGCGGGGGAGCGGGCGCCGCGCCAGCCTCTCCTGCGCGGAAGGGCGGCGCCCCGGCGATCCCAGCCTCGGCTCTTCCTCCTTGTTTGTCGCCCCCCCGCCGGCCCGCCCGCCGGCCCGCTGGCTCTTCCTCTTCTGCCCCCTCCCGCTGTGTCTCTGCGGTCTCCATGGAGACAGGAATCAACAGCGGAGCCCCGCCCGGGCTGCGGCGCTCGGCTTCTGTTGGCGCCCGCGGCTCTTAGACGGCGCAGCCGGGTGGGAGAAGGCGAAGCGGGGTAAGTGGCGGCCGCCCGGGGAAGGCGAGGTAGGGAGGAGGAAGGGCAGGGGCGAGCCCGGCCCGGGGCTCGGGGGGAGGTCTGCGAGCGGGGGGCTTTGCCGAGTCCCCGGGGCACCGCGGCGCACGCAGACCCGGCGCCGGCTTTCGCCTTGATGCTCCCCTTCCCGCGCGAGAGTGTTGTAGCGCGACGATTCCGCCTTCGACATCCTACGGGATCCTGGGGTTTGCAGTTTCGGGAGGGGCCGGGCGGCCCCTCCCGAAACTGCAAACCCCAGGATTCCATAGAATGCTGATAGTGGAATCATCGCGCTACAACACTCTAGTGCGGAAATGTCCTCTGTTGATTGCAAGCCCCCCCCCGTGTCTCTCTTCCTGGGAGTCCATGTAGTTGGAAGAGGGGGGATTTCTGCCTGCGGGATGGTCTTCGGGCGTGCAGGCGCTCTCCCTCTCCCTCTCTCTCCACTGCACCCACACAAGGACGGGCGACTTGGAGGCACAGAAGGCAAAATGACATCCTGGCTTGCGTGTGCCTTCAGCGGGCCAGCGGACCGAAGGCGAGCCCCTGAATTCCGTAGGATTTTCCTAAGCCAGGTGGCTTTGCCGGTTCCTTCCTCCGAAACAGAGGCGGCAGCACCGGGGGCTCTGGGGGCCTCCTCCCACCCGCCGGCGCTGATGCTGCTCAGCTTCCCGGGTCGGGGCCTTTAGGGCACTTAGGCCCGGCAAATTCGGAATAATCCCGCCCGCTTCGACGTCTTCCCGGAGGCAAAGGGGTCGCGAGGCTCCCGATAGGCCGTTTCCGCACTAGCCTGTTATAGCGCGATGATTCCACTTTCAACCTCCTCTGGAATCCTGGGGTCCGGCTGGCCCCTCCCGAAACTGCAAACCCCAGGATTCCAGAGGAGGTTGAAAGTGGAATCATCGCGCTATAACAGGCTAGTGCGGAAACGGCCATAGATGTGCATTGAAAGGGTCGGCCACTAGCAATACACGCAAATAGTAGCCCAGACGCACAACCAGCGTTACTGGGAGGAGACGCACTGAGAGGCAAAGGGACCGATTCTGCATCAGCCGGGCTCAGAGGTACATTTGGCTCCCGGCTTCCTTATTATTCCCCACATTCACATGTTACCTCTGAGGACTCTTGCTTGGATACTCGTGGTTAGCGTGTGAAACGTTGAAAATGGTCTCTGCTGGAAAGGCTCAGAGGCCACCCCCTGCTTTTAATGGTTAAACTGGGAGAGGAGGGACCTCCCTACTGGCTGAGGATGCGCTTGCGGTAACGTTTGACTGCCCGATGCATCACCTGCGCCCAGGACAAGAAGCTACTATCAGAACAGAATAGGGAGAACAGAATGGTTTCAAATGGGCAGTTGGAGAGGAAGGACTCCCCCTCTGGCTGAGGAAGAAGGGACTACAGGATGAAGGAAGATGGAGCCAGTGGTTAGATTTAATTCCTGTTAAACAAACATTGGGAAAAGTTTGCGCTGATCCTTGGACAGAAGTAGTTGGCTACAACCAATCCATTTGAAGAGACTGTACAAATACACTTTTACGTATGAATGTAACCATTGCTTTACTGGCTCAGCTGAAGAACATTATCTAGTCCTGAAACCTAAGAGTTCAAGCAAACTAAGAGGTATGTGGAGAAGCCCATAAACCTGCTAGCAGGCTAAACACCGAGTCGATTTGAAACAGGTGTAAGAATTGGAAAACGATGCTTGCCAGAGGTCCTGGGTTCAAGCTCTGGTACTTCCGGTTTAAAAGATCAGGTAATGTAAGATGTGAAACTCATTAATCTCTTCAAGGACAAATGAAAAGCAAAAGTAAAAGGCGACAGCAATAGGGTCAGAACTCTGAATGCAACTCTTCAGCAACTTGTGCTCAAGGATAAAGAGAACTACTATAGTAATCAAATGTACAGACACAGAAGATGACAACAGAAAAGGAATAATGAGACCTCTTCCACAAGATCTAAGAATTCAGAGGGAAGTTAAACCAAGAGGGGGAATGCCCTGTGACCAGCAGGAGAGCATACTGCATGAAGAAGAAGACGACGAAGAAGAAGAGGAAGAAGAAGAAGAGGAAGAAGAAAATGCACAGAATAGATATAGAAAAGACATGAAAGGATGACAGATTCATTCCAAGAAGAACCTTTTGAAGATGAAGGTACAATTTTAGAAAGTGAAGTGGAAGCTGTACTCGTAGTACTTGGGGGAAATTAATCACAAGGAACAGAGGCATACCAACACAGATGCCTCAAGCTACAGAGACGGAGGGCCTTTCCACCCTACACTGTTACAGTGCTGCTATTCCACTATCAACATCCTGTGGAATCCTGGGTTTTGCAGTTTAGGGAGGGGCCTTTAGAATTCTCAGCCAGAGAGCTCTTTGGTCTCAGTAAACTATAAACCCCAGAATTCCACAGGATGTTGACAGTGGACTAATAACACTGTAACAGTGTAGTGCAGAAAGGCCTAGAATCTACTCTGGTTCTACCCAAAATTTGTCACCAAACATGGAAAACAAAATAATGGCCCACAGATTGAGAACATTCAGTATATATTCCAGTCACTAAGAAAGGGAACAACAGGGAATGAAGTAATCATAGGACTATTGCACTGATCTCCCATGAAACAAAGTGATGTTCAAAATTCTACAACAAAGACTTTTTCTATATATGGAGCAAGAAATGCCAGATGTGCAAGCTGGGCTTAGGAAGGGAAGAGGCACTACAGATCATATTGCAAACATACATTGGATAATTGAGCATTCCAAAGAATTTCAGAAGAAAATTAGCATGTTCTTTATAGATTAGACTATGAAAAATCTATGGATCACTCTTAAAGAAATGGGTGTGCTGTAACATTTGATTGTCCTGGTGCATAGCCTGTCCTCGGACAAGAAGCTACTGTCCAAACAGAATATGGAGAAAGAGAATGGTTTCAGGTTGGCAAAGGGATCAGGCAAGGCTGCATTTTATCACCCTATCTGTTTAACTTGTATAGTGAACATATCATACATGAAGCAGGATTGGACTTGGAGGAAGGAGGCATTAAAATTTGAGGAAAGAACACCAACAATTTAAGATATGCAGATGACATCATTCTGTTGCTGTTCTGTACCTTCAGGTTACCTCCAACCTATGGCAACCCTAAGGCACACCTATCATGGGGTTTACTTGGCAAGATTTGTCCAGATTTGGTTTCTTGGTAGATCTCAAACAATTTGCCGTAGATCAGCACAGATTTCTGATTCTCTAACAATATTATTTTCTAACAATATTAAAAACAGCCCTTTATTCTCGCCTAAATTAGGATGACCAAATCAAGAAAAACTGGGCATGGAAGAAAATTAAATTTAAGTGTGAGAAAGGAAGTGTGTAAAAGTTCCTGTTCTGGAACTAAATATTAATTTCTGATCATTAAATTTGGCATGCAATTTTGAAATCAGAGCATGTGCCCTCAGGCACCTTGTTCTGCAGTTTAGTATCTGTCTTCATGAGGTACTGTTTTGCAGTGTGCTCCAGTTGCTGATCTGCTGGGTTTCTTTCCAAAACAAAGCAGGCCCACAAGCCAAATGTTTGCTCACTACTGGGCTAGTGGAGCAAATAGTCTGATGTTGAATGAAGCACTTGAACCAGAATGTGGAAATACTAGGTTTGTGGACTACAACTCCCAGAATCCCCCTGCCATCTGGCTACTTTTTTGGACTTTCTTGTAATCCAAGAAAGTAACTTGCTTGCACTATCTGATAATATTAACAGGCATGCCTTTTGGTAAAAGTCTGCATTACCAGTATGTGAGAGTACTGAAAAAGACTCTATAACGGTGCTTTTATCGTTATCAAAATTCCCTTATGTTCATTATTCATTAATGAATTATATGTACAGTGGCCCCTCCACTTTTGCAAGGGTTCATGGTGCAGAACCCTTGTGAAAGTGGAAAAACAGCAAATAACTCCTCATGCTCCCCCTCCGATTCCCTTCCAGGGCTCCCCCCTTCCTGTTCTCATGCAAAATGGAAGGGAAAGAGTGGGGGGAGCCTTGCACGAGTTCTGTGTGCCAGGGCAAAATGCATAGGAATGGAAGGGGAGCCCCGGAGGGGGAAAGGAAAGCTTACGTGAGGTTTCCCCTGCCCCCTTTCCTTCTGTTTTGCCTGGGCACGAGGGGGAAAAATACATGGGAATGGGAGGAGGAAAATGTGGGGGAAGGCATGTGCACCTGTGAATAATCAAAATCGCAAAAGTCAAACCCATGAATGTGGAGGGAGGACTGTTCTGCAAAAAAGAGTTCAGCAAGAAGTTCTCCTGTGAGTGTGATTGACCTTCATTCTGATCTGGCAATGTTATTCCTCAAGTATTTGCATCTAGTCATTTAAAGGAGTGGTTCTTAATCTTGGGTCCGCGAAGCCCTGCTGCTGGACATCAAGGAGACGCTGGTGCTGAAACTGCTCTCTTGTTTGCAAATGAGGGAGCAGTTTGGGTGTGTGCACATGCCTTCTGCTGTGTCCCTTTTGTCAGGGACAAGGCAGCAGGGGGTGGCACTGAGGGAAATAGCACCAGGCATGTGCATGCACCCAAACTGCTCCCTCATTTGCAAATGAGGGTGCAGTTTTGGTAACTGTACCACCACCATCACTGCCATATCTCTGACAAGCCCAAACTAGGACTCTAGAGACCAGGGTTTGAATCCCCACTCAGCCATGGAAATCCATTGGGTGACCTCAGGTAAGTCACATTCTGTCAGCCTGAGATAAAGGCAAAGGCACAAATCTTACCAATAAACCCCCCATGTGATGTAGTCATGTGTTGGAGGAAACCTCATTTTAGAGCTTAGAACAGTTACTTATTGGACTGTAGCCTCACAGTTTCCCAGCTGTGGTGGCTGGGGATTTCAGGAAGCTGCACCCAAACAATCACTTTTCCCAAACTTGGCTAAATTGTTGAAGAGGCGTCCGCTCCTTTCTGTGTCACCTAGGAAGGAATGCCCTTTCAAGACTGAAGGTCATCAACCACAGTTTTTATCATTCCTTGTAGTGAAAATAATTATATTAAAAATCTGTTACCTGATTAGTCAGACACACCTTTTGTCTACAAATTAAATATTTTAATCAAACAGTTAGATGATTCATTAATCAGAGAATATTAGGCCATTTCCACACTGCACTGTTATAGTGCTATTATTCCACTTTCAACTTCCTGTGGAATTCTGGGGTTTGTAGTTTTCTGAGGCCAAAGAGCCCTCTGGCTGAGAATTCTAAAGCCCCTCCCTAAGCTACAAATCCCAGGATTCCACAGGATGTTGAAGGTGGAATAACAGCACTATAACAGTGTAGTGCGGAAATGGTCTTAGAATGTATGGGGTGTTTGGAGGCCACCTAGACCAACCTGCTGCTCCTTGGTGCTGGATCTGATGTGCAGGAAGAAACAACAGGATCATCTTTGGCAGATAGGCATCTAGCTTCTGCTTCAGTTCCTCCAGCAACAGACAGCCAAGTCTTTGTCAGTCACTGTCATTGGTGAATATCTCTCTTCTCTCTGGATAGGTAAATATCACTCACTTTGCCCTGACTCTTCACTATCCAGTTCTTCTTCCCTTTTTCTTCAGCCAGCCTTGTAATTGTGAGACTGCTTGGATCTTGTGTGCTTGTGATTGTTAATTCCCCTCAATAAAACAAATATTCTTTGACTCTCCAGCTGGTGTTCCTGTATTATTACCGGCCTGCACCCTCTGAGTCGTGAGTTGACACATGCAGTTCAGGAAAGCAGACATAGGGAAACCTGTAGGGATTCCAATCAGACTCTATGTGTACATGTGTGAGTGGAGGATCTGTGTGCGAGTGGAGGATCTGATTAAAGCCACAAGGGCTACTGTGGGGTGAGATCTGCTCCCTTTTCCATCTTGGGCTGTGTCTGGCATCTGCCCCTACACAGCCACAAGCTTGGTTCACCATCAATGAGCTGCTGTAGATTGCAAGGGCTTGGCATGTGACTGTCCTGGGAATTGCTCCCTACCTCTGTGTCCATCATGATGTGGGATCCGAAGAGTTAAGGAATCACAGCTAGGAACATCCACACACCACAAAAACACTAGCAATTAAGGTTATAGAAAGCATAAGAATCAGAACCTTATAACCTCATTGTGTGTGGGCTGCATGCCACTTCTGTTAGATCAGTGTACTTTTTTGTAGTTTCTTGACAAGGAAAGTCAGTAGGGGTCAGAAGCGCTGGGCCTTTTTTGTGTCATATCCTTGCAGGGTAGCTCCCTGGGAATATACAGTTAGTGCATTGGTGGTGAAAGCAAGCAATTATTTGAGCAGTTTGTGCATTGGTGGTGTTGACAGCTGGCTCTGGGTTTAAGTGCTTTGCCTGGAAAAAGCAGCAGTAACAAGTCAGAACTCAGATAGTCAGAACTCAGATAGTTCCCTGATCTCTCATTCCCCCATTGCTCGGCCAAGCAGTGGTAAGTTCCACAGATTTGTCCCCCACACCAGCAGCTCTGCCTGGTATAGATGTTAGGCATTTCCTCCAAAGGACCCCAGTGGTCTCCCTGTAACTGAGTGCCTGGCCCTCTTTTCCCAAGTTTCAAGGCATTGTCCTGGCTGGTGGAGTCCTCTGATTGCGGGGAGGTTTAGAGAGAGTTGTCTTCATGCTGTTGAAAAGCCACAGAGGCATTGTGTTGTAGGCATGTAAGAAGACACCCTCACAGTTGTTCACTGTGAACAGTAGTCAGTTTGAATTCGGCCAGAATGTTCAAAGAACAGAGCAAATTGGACAAGCTTGAGAAGTGGGTTGTGAGTAAGGGAAGCAACCCATGCAGGAAGGCCACAGATCTCTTTAGCATCCTGTGCAATATCTATCATTTGCAATATAAGGAGAAGTCTATTTTTGGTCCCTCCAAAGAAGCAATGGTGGCTTGGGGGTTCTGGATGGCCCAATGCAAAACCTCAAGCACCATTCAGGAGCTCACCCAAAAGGCTGAGAAGCAGGCCAAAGAATTGGAATCACTCAGGGCCCAGAATAGCACCCTGCTAGTAGATAAATTGACCTTTTCATCTGTTATGCAGGAGGCCCATACTAAATTGGAAAGTTCTCAGTCCAGATCCAGGCACTCAAGGACAGGCTAATCACCCTAGAGGATGAGCATGCGAAGGACCAGTACAGTTCTCAGTATCTGGCCAGCAAAGCAAAGGCTCAGTCCAAAAATGCTAGCCACAATGCCTGTGGCTGCAGGCTCACTGAGCTGACCCAGAGACTGACCACCAAGGAGATGATCATTGCCACGGTCTGTCCTGAGACACTTCCCCACTCCCAGTGTACACTCTGGAGGAGCCCCTGGCAGCCGAAGTGCTCCAACATGCTCCCTGCAATCATGATTGGGAAGAGCCTGTACCAAATTACTCATCATGCTTTGAGCCGACAGCCAGACAGAGCAACAAGACTTGGCTATGGAAGCAAAGGGCATCTCTGAACAGTTAGGCCCTCTCAAAAAAGGGATTATGTGGCTCAACATGATAGCCCACATGCATCCCACAGCTAACAGACAGGACCTCACCCAGCTTGCCAGTCTTTGCATTTCCCTGTCAGACCTGCCAACCTTAGAATCAGTGCTAGTCACCTGTAATTGTGCCACTCTGGACATGTACCCCTGGAAGGTACATGCGAAGGGTTGTCCAGCTTTGATGTCGGTTCAGGTGGCGGATGCCCTTTATGTAATGGACCACCAGGCTCCAGGAGAAAATCCAGAGGCATTTGTAGCCTGAAAGAAGCTGCTGGCAATTCTGGCTAGGAAGGTGCAGCTCAACTTGGCACTGGGAAACTTTGACTTTTGATGATGATGAATTCAAGACTCTCCTTTACAGAAGCTTGAACTCTCAGACTGAAAGGACCCTTAGTGCCCTCAATGTGAGCAGGTCCCATAAGATGACCAATCCAATAGGATCAGTAAGGTAGCAGAGCTGCTGAGAGAGACAGGAGCTTTGAGGAACACTCAGGTCATGCGGAAAGGCACGGATCGCAAGTTGTGGGAACCAGTTCAGCTGGTGACCTACAGTAGGCATGGCCCCCATATTCAGTACAATGTGGTAGGTGGCCCAGGGAACCTCAACCTCTTCTTTAACTGCTTTTTTGGGGGGCCATAAGCCCCCAGGACTCTCCAAAGGGAGCCCTGGGTCAGATTGAGTTAGTAGCACTGGAGTCAAGAATGGCAATCTAAGCCCAAGAAGGGAGTTTAGGGAATTCTCCTGGAAGCAGTATGCCTATGGTAAGCCTAGACAGTGCTTTCCATATGCAAATAAGTCTCTCTCAGAAGGAAAGGGAACTGACTCCAGGCCAGCCATTCTGGCCCAGGGTTATTGGGGTAAAGGTGTGGCTGTCCTGTGATTGCAACCTTAGGCAGATGGTCATTCCTGACTCTGGAGAACCAGCCCACCTTGACTAGTGTACTCCTACTTTTCTTGGATTTGCTGATTCTTTCATACACGCTAAGGATCACAGTAAAGTTATGAAGATCCAGCACCTGGGAAACTAGTGGGCTGGTATACCAAGAGTCGTCCCCTCTTTTCCACGATGCTCGTGTTTTTAACCTGCAGTACTGGTTCTTCCTCTCTCAGGGCTGGGTACCCGTAAGGCATGGCAACCCTAATTTCCATAGACATCAGCACTTCTGTGTGGCATAGCCCCCAGCCTTGCCTGGAGGGCCCCATGGATAACCTCTCTCTAAGCTTCCTTCCTGAAAATACAGGAACCCTATTGACTTCGTTTTGGACCCCAAACCATCGAAAAAGTGTTGGCCTGGTCTACCATCCACTCAAGAACAGCCTGCCACTGGTGTATGCTGTTTCAACATGGAAGGTGACTGCCTGGAAAGCTCCAAAAAGCTAAAGGTCACCACTCTGCCCCTCTTCATTGCACCCTGATTGTTTTGGATGTGGGGTGATGGTGGTGGAACACTCACTTGAGCTCTCCAACATACCAAAAAGACTGTTACCTAACTATTCTGGACTTTGGAAGGGACGAACCTCCTCTCCACCCAAGCATTGGACTCTTCAAACTTGGAATCACCTGAGCTGCACCATGATTAACCTGCATAAAACTTTTCTTCATTATTGTTTTTTTTTTAAATTATTTATTTGTATCCCACCTCTCCATATGGATCGAGGCGGCGAACAACTTACAAATAGCATGTATTTCGATACATTTCTATACATGCCCCCAACAAGCTGGGTACTCATTTTACTGACCTGCGAAAGGATGGAAGGCTGAGTCAACCTTGGAGCCCGGCAGGATCGAACTCACAACCTTGTGGCTTGCAGTACTGGCATTTAACCACTGTGCCACCAGGGCTCCCTTTCTATTGATGGAGCATGGCTATTTTTGTATTTTTGATTACTTGAATGTTGCTGTATTTGCATTTGCAGTTCCAATTTTTTGGAACAATATTTCGTATTATATATATAAGTAACTATGGTGTTGAATGCACTTTCCTCTCTATGCTTCTCTCCCGCTTCCCACTTTTGAAGAAAGCACACTTTTGTTAGATTTTTCTGCACAACCAAGCAATTAGCTGACAAACCTGATGGAAGTAAGATAGCTTCTCACCCTTATCTTCCTTCCTATGCATTTTATTTCTCATCACTTCATGTATCCTATCTTCCAAGCCAACTGATTGTAGGTGTACAGCACCTTCCTGGAAAAATGGAATTCTGTGCTTCACTACAGGAAGTTGGGTTTTTTTGGGGGGAGGGTTGTTAGCATACTGTACACCTGCACTACATGGTATAATTGGTGAATCTCCTTTAATTGGCATACAATGTAAATTATATACTGCTGTGGCTGACTAAAAGAGGACTGGCTGAACATGTGCAGAACTAGGTCAGATAGGACCTCAGGGCATGGCCAGGTCATAGTCAAGGAACCATCATGAAAGCTCCAGTGTTAAGGAGCTTGCCAATGACTCAACCTTCAGAAACAATAACAACACAAAATACCCCTACAGAGTGACTGACTGTCGCCAACCCATTCTGTCTTCTCACCAAATTTCTCCTTTATTCCTCACCTGCCTAACCATTAAGAAGCTATCATCATTCCCATCAGTCCTTTGTCACCTAATGCCAAGACTGTTAACTCATTCTGGACTCCATTGTTTGGTTTTCAGGAGAGCCATTAACACCTTTGCCTTCAGGGCAGAAAGAGAGTATTTAAATTCTGGCTTTGAGCCAACCATCTTGTAGTACTTTAGCATACTGGACAGAGGCCATCACTCTGCTGCTCTGATTCCCATTTGTACAACCCTCGGACTCTTAGTCTGGGCCACATCACATTGTCTGTTCTGTCTAGATAAGTAAATATCACCCACTTTGCCAATTCTTCTCCCCTTTTCTTTCAACTAGCCTTGTGTAGTTGTAAGACTGTTTGGATCTTGTGTGTGTGTGTGATTGTTAATTCCTCTCAATAAAACAAAAATTCTTTGAATCTCCAGCTGGTGTTCCTGCATTAGTACCGGTATATACAGGTGTAAAAGATCCTGCTCGCTTACTCCCCTCTCACAGGCCCCCCTTTGAGCTAATATTCCCCACTGTTTCACAGCGGCATTGACTGAGTCATCCGTGTTTTAGGGTACGGTTCAAGGCATGGTGAGGAGAGTGGGCACCCAGGGTCCAAACCAGGTCAGGGAAAGGAGAAGGAAAGGGGGTATTTTGGCATGGTGACCCTATACTTCCACTCTCTTGCCCATCTCCTTCCTTGGGGGACATCAGGAGAGGGTTTAGGGTGCTGAGAAATCAGGCTGCAATCTGTTCTTAGCTGGCCAGGCCGTGGGTGGTGAAGGAGGAAGATGACTAGAGGCAGGTTTTTAAAGGGCTGTGTGGCCTGATCAGAGCCACCAAGAGAGAAGGTTCCCTCGAAAAAGAAGCACTTGAGGTGCAGGGAGTAAGTGGAGAAACCTGCAACTGATCAAATCCATAAAAGTGAGACCTGCAAATGTGGAGAGCCAAGTGTATGTGCATTATTTATCCATTTCCATTTGTGTTGTGATATGAATGAAAGACCAGTCATGCATCCCTGTTGCAGGTTGTTGGGGGGAAAGCTAATCTTGTTCCTCACGGTTTCATTTTAAAGAAAACAAACCTCTAGTCATTAATCAGAATAACAGCTCAGCAAATTATCTAGCTGGGTCCTTTTGCCTCGAGATTACTGTTTCAATGCATTCCAGTGCCTTTTGGATGTTTTTACTTTTGTTGCTGTTATTGTATGTGTTCAAGTCAATTCTGACCCTAAGGTGAACCTACCACAGAGTTTTCTCTGCAAAGAGGCTTATCATTGCCCTCCTCTGAGGCTGAGAAAGTGACTGCTGCCCAGTTGATTTCGATGCTGAGAGGGAATTTGAACCCTGGTCTCCTGAACTCCTAGTCTAGCACTCAAAGCACTACACCATGCTGCTTCTCCCCTTTTTCTTTTAGCGGCCTGTAAGTAAATGCTCTGCTCTGCGGCAGAGAAGGAGAACATGTGGGGGTTCAGATGAGCTGTTGCCTACAGATGATGGGCACTGCAGTCCAGTGACATCCTATAGCCCAGTGGTTCTCAACCTGTGGTCCGTGGACCTTTCGCAGGTTGCAGTGTCCTCACAGGGGGTTCACAAAGGCTTGAAGGAATGTTGTGAGCTTTTACAGTTAAGAAAGAAAGAAGGATGGGCAGAGAATGGACAATCATATATTGATCTCAAAGGGCAGGAATCTTTTGCTGGTGACAGACATTGTTTGTACAGAGTTTCATTACAATATCTCAAACCTTCAAAAACTGTGAAAATAATTGTTTGATAGCAAAAAATGAACTCAGCACTTGCTGCTTCTGCATGTGGTGACAACATGCAAGTGAGTGACACTGAATGACTGAGAGAAAGCACGTGACATTTCTTGCTACAGCAGTTTAGGATTTTAAATCTTGAGTTAAGTCTTGGTGGTCCATGGCAACAAAAGATATTTAAAGTGGGGCATGGTAAAGGAAAGGTGAAGAACTGCTACTGTAGTTGCCTCCCACTAAAGGGGGAAAGGCTATCCAGTAACTCTCTCTTGAAATGTAGGCCTACCTTTTCTCTTAAGTGGATGAACTGGAAGTATGAATAGTGCCAGTATGCTTTCTCCCTTAAATGCAAGTCAGCAAGTAATTGGCTTCTTAACTGGTTTGAGACAACATAGGCAGTAATTCAGCCCATCTTCCCTTTATGCTGAGACTGTAGGATCTAGGATAGCAGGGATCTAGTCTAGTTTGAGGATGGGGGTGGGTTTCAAAGGTGCAATTGTGGGCTGCTCTTCACTGTGCTGCTGTCTAGTTCATTTGCTCAGCATCTGTCTAGCTGCATGAGAACCTATCACGACATGTGAGTAGGGGGGTGGACTGTTGCTTAATTCTGGAATAATGCAGGGATAGACCAAAATTAGTAAACTAGTTTGCTGGTATGTAAGTATCACTGAGACATGATGACATAATCTTTTGGAGAGTCAAGCACATGTAAGCTTATTAATTTTGGTGGGCTAAAGCATTGTTAGATCTGTGTCAGACTGTAGTCAGTGTGGATGCCCAATCCTATTCATTGTTCTCTTTATTTCCAATGTTCAATTTGTGAATGCCATTTCTTATATAGCCAAAAAGGCATTGTCTGTGCAATAAGAGGAAGCAATCAACAGGCTTGGTGTGGACAGATTGATGAGGGTCAAGCAATTTCAGCTAGCACAGAATGTTGGTGGATGGGTATTTTGGGGGCAGAGATGGAAAACTGGAAAGGAAGAATGAGATCCTGAATAGCATCCCTTTACCTGCAATATTTATTCCCTCACTTTATTCACCTGTTCATTTGTCACTCAGGTGATTCTTGCAGGTACCTGGTTAACATAAGGCCAATGCGGGTGGGTGGATGTCAGTCTGAAATATATAGAAATGTAGTGTGGTGCCTGTACATACCTGGCCATTTCTAGGTATGGTCTTTGTTTGGATAGATGTGTGAAAAGGGAATGTCTTTGTCATTGGACCATGTACTTTCAGCTATATGAAAGAAAGATGGGATCAAAAGGTAATAAAATAAAAGATATACTTTGATTTGATCTGAAATGAAATATGAGTCACACAATTGTGCATAAACTCTGTATAATTCTCCATTATCTCCCTAGTATCTCCTTAGCAATAGATGGCAACTCCATTCAATCAAGATGCCAAACTACAGTGAATGAAGCTTAATTAAAGAATAGTGTCCAGTTATGGGCCAAAATGGCCCCTCAGTTTTGCATCCTCTTTTGTAAGATATGAAAACGGGAGCCATCTTGGTGGCTTTTGGCAACATGGGACTGAATTTAAGGAGTATGGGGCATTTGGCTAACAGTCCCCATTTTTACTTCTGCAACATGCTTGTACTGTTTGGGTACACTCAGGCCCCCACCAAAAGAGACAAACATCAGCTTAATGGAATTTGGAGGGGTGCTGCGGTGTTACCCTCATACAGCAGGGGAAGCAGTTACTTCTGATGCTTACCTTTTAATTCACTCCAGTGCTTTGTTCAGCCTTGTAACGGTCATTTTTTTAAAAAAATCATTATTAACAATGTATTTCGGGCACCCCATAAAAAAGATTTTTCTGGCAGCATACCAAAATGGTTAAAAATTCAATATAAGTAAAATTATCACATAAACACATTACATACAATCCATCACCACAGGGATAGATAATTAAAATCAATACAAATAGGTCTTAAAATTTTAAAGTCAAGGGAACTTAATATCCCAATAAAAGCCTCAGATATAACCAGGGGTTGAGATTGGCTGGCAAACTAGAATCAGAAACCACGTATTGAAGCAGACCTTGGGAAAAGTTACCTTTTAGCTCCCAGAATTCCACAGCTGGTATGATGAGTGAAATGCTGGGAATTACACTGAAATAATGTTTTTTCAACCCTCAAGTTTGAACTGAGTTTGCAAAGCATGGTTTGTGCTAACTGTGTTTTGGCACAGTGTCTGAATTAACAAGAAGTGGTTGTGGACATCATTCTGCAACCAGAGGCTGATGCACCTGTGAAGCAAAAATGAATTTAAGAAACTGAATGCTGCCAAGGAAAAAGTTGAAAGCAGACAGGTCATCTAATTAACGCTGATTTGCCTGTTGTATCTTAGGAAGTTGAAAACCTGCCTTGGGTTATTTGAAAAACTTCAGTTATTGTAAGTGATGGATTTGGTGTGGTGACTGAATTGAGTAAGTGTTGTATGAACATGTCTAGTGTGGCAGTGCAATTTGTGTATGTCGGTTTGTGTACGTATCCAAGACTTTTGGAGAGGGTGCAACCAGTTGGTCATGTGCAGTGCTTGAGCTGGTTAGGCATTGTGATGAAATAACCCCAGAATACTTGTGCAATGCTTGAGCAAATACCTTGAGCAACTGTTGAAAGATACAATAGAAGAAATGTTTTGAATAGATAAGAGGATTAAGAACTTCTGCCCTCTACCTGGTTGCTTCACAGTTTTGTATGTCAATCATGTTTGCTGTGGCTACCCTGGTGTTGCCTGTCATAAACATGTACAGTATGAAGGGCACATGAGCGTTCCAAAAAGGCAAAAGAGCATCTCTTGGCTTGACTGCTGTCAGAAGGCCTCTTATAGTCAACAGCAAATAAACTATGTGTCCCTGACACAGTTTGAAAAAGTTACTCTTTGGGACTGCACCCTCTAGACTTTCCTAGTCAGCATGGCCAGTGGGAATTCTGGAAACTGTAATCCCCCCAAAATAACTTTCCCTGGTTCTGCCAGTCACTCAGAAAAATGCAGTAGAGAGCCTTGATTGGCCGCAGAACATGAAGCCACAGCCAATCAGGGATAGTTCCTGTTTTATAGCTAATCAGGGCTCCCAGGACCATGTCTCTGAGTATTTGGGAGAACAAATTTTATGTGTAAAGTGAGAATCAGACCAGGTATAACTTGAAATGTGGGATGATTATTCACATCTGGGTCTCTAAAAACATAATAGTAAGCATGGCAAAGGTGGAGAGTTACCCCTCCTTCCTCTGTGTGCTCTAGTTCCCATAAAACTCCAGACTATGGAAAATTTACTTTCTTTGATAACATCTTCCGGAATTCCCCAGCCAGCATAGCCCCTGGAATTTTGGGAGCTGCAGTACAAAAAAAGTAAATTTCCAAAGTTCAGGGAAGATGCCTGTATATAAGCAGATTGTCTTCTCAGTCCAGTATTATTTCTCTAGGAGGAGCATGCTTTAGGCTTCTGAGATTTAGTTTTTATTTTTTTTAGAAACTGTACCCATCCCTATAGGCCTGATCCAGATCTTGCCCTTGCATGCTAAGTTGTGTGCAAAAAAGAAAAAGATATTTCACTGCACAGTATGTATTCACATGCTCCAATTGTCCCAGATCTGCAGGGATAGTTCCAATTAATCCTCTCTTACCCCACTTTTTCAGCTGCTGTTAAAATGTCTCAGTTTCTCTCTCCTCCTCCACTCCCCCCTTTGTCCCCAGTTTTCTTCAGCTGCTACAGACCAAGCTCATGGTGCAACAGTAGTTTGCGCTCAGTTACTGCAATAGAGAGGAGAGGAGAGGAAAGGAGAGCAAGGGGAGAAATTGTGCCCTTCCCAGTAGGTTCAGGCAAAAGCAAACTGCTGCAGCCTCTCCTAGCTTGTGTGTTCTTCCTCATTAATAACTTTGACCATCTTGATCACACTCTGATGTTGCCTGACTGCACGAGTCCCAGTTTTCAGTTGTAAAATGGTGGAGGGTAGGTGTATATTTAATGTAGTGTTTAGTTTAGCCCTGAATTGTGGTAGTCCAGTGAAAATGTTTTACTTGTAATGCAGCTGCTTTGGAAAAATGCCCTGCCAACAGACTGCTCACTAGGGAATATTCAGAAAAAGACTGGAAAAGAAAACAGCCACTATTGAAAGGACTGTGCTGTTAAGCAGATCTGGAGGATTATAAGAGAAGAGATATAGGCTGTGCCCATTGTTTCTGTCCTTAATGCTGTGTACCGTTACAGCCTTAATGCATGTGGGCAGCATGACCTATATGTAGAATATTTGCAGTACACATGAACTCTAATTAACAGATTGTGTGCTTGTATTTGGGGGTTGCTTGATATTTTATTTAAGCATACATTATTTCTTTCTGTTTCTTCTTGGTAATATTATGCATAAGTAAAGACAAACAAATGAAAAACAAAGAAAAACAATAATCACGCAAGAAAGAGATAAAACATAGTTAAATGTGATACTTGCAAGTAAAAATGTATGTGAAATCTGGAAATTTTCCATTAATTTTGTAGTAATAACATTTTGTGTTCAATCTCTTTGTATAAGATGTGTGTTTGCAGCCCAAGACTCTTTTGCTTAAAAAAAGAAAGGTGGCATATAGGTTTTGTGATTTTTAAAAAAATACATAGTAATCATTTAGTTGGATGTGCAAAATCTGGGGGGAAAGGATGAAATGGAGCCAGAGAAAATGTGGAGATGATTAGATAGCTGGGTCTGGATGTGAGAGATTTAGATTTGCATTACAGTTCAGTTGTGAAGTCACAATCTGTTCACCAAGACCACCCCTCAGGGTTGCTGTAAGAGTAACATAAAGCCAGATGTATTCATCTGATGAAAACTGGAACATAAATGCCTGGCAGAAAATTGTCTTTAACGTAAAGAAAAATAGATTGTTGTCAATGCATTTATGAGTGACTATTCACACAAACTCCTGCATGTATAACTGGGGATATATTTAAGGTTAAAACATATAATGGCTCCCATAGTTTAACCTACATACTGAAAAGTCAGGATCTGGATACAGTAAATTGCACATTTCCTTGGCAGATATGCACTGAAAGAAATCTCTTACTGAGGTGGATGGCTGGGGTTAATTTGAACCAATAAAAATGGACAACTATTCTTTTTAAAAAAGTCCAAGTCTCAGCCCTAAAGCCAAAGGTTGGAAAAGTTACTTTTGTGGCCCAGGACTCCCAGAATCCCCTAGGTTACAGTTCCCATAATCTCTTAGCCAGGACCAGCAGTGATCTTTCTAGTCTCTGCCTAAAATGTAGAAACATGCACAGAATGCTTTTCTTTCACCACCAAATAACTATAGCCTTCACACTGGGATTAGAGACCTAGCATGTGTAGTGGTTAAAATGTATTTTTCCCCTCTCTCTCTCAACTCTCTCAACCTCAGCCAGAGTTGTTGTGAGGATGGAGAGGATGACAGCTATTTATACCACTTTAACATTGTTCAAGGAAAGGTGTGATATACATGTAATTAAGAATAATGAATAGATTTAGGGGAGGCTTCTAAATATGAGGCAGGTCTGTTCTACTGCACTTCTTTTCTTTGAACTTAATCACTGACGCACACAGTCCTCAGCATTTGTGTCTTTGCTTTAGTTGATGCTTGTGCCTTTACAGGGAAATGAACTTTTTCATACTCCTGTGTCCAAATGCATGTCCATTTTCTGTGGATTTCCAATGCATAGATTTCCACGGACACATGTCCAAGGAAATCTAAGCATTCCCTCATTCCCAGCTGTCAGTACCTTTTTGTATGGTTTAAAGCAGGGCTTTCCAAACGGTGTGCCATGGACACATTAGTGTGTCGCCTGAAGCATGTAGGTGTGTCGCCGACAATCTTGGAAATGTATTTTATTATTTATAATTCATATATTTTTTTAAAATATATGAAAGGTTTTCATGAGACATGTTATGTCCCCATACATTTTGTTATTACAATTTATGTATGTGATGGTATCTATTATAAGGGGTTAGTTTAACCTCCAGTTTGCTAGTAAAACTGAATTACTGTTTTGCGAAATAATGCATGTCTAAAAAGTGTTGTCACCAACATGAAAAGTTTGGAAAGCTCTAGTTTAAAGGTTTAAGATTCAGAGAGTGCTCTGCTCTCACATACAGTTGTGTGTCCATGTGCATTTCCTGCAGGTGCTTCCACACACGTGACTGGCACATTCCATTATCCACTGTTTGCCTTCTTAAGCTGTGCTATCTAGTCTCCTGTTGTTCATTTCCGGGGTAACCTTGATCTACTAGAAAATTTTTAAACAGAGAAAATAAAGTTATATGTGTGTGAGAGTGTTTGTGTGTGTGTGTTTCTGTTGGTGTGAAGTACACTTGCTAATCCACATCATCCTCCCCACAGCAACAGCGTCCAAGTAGCACAGCCCTCCCCTAGCAACCGTCGCCAGGCAACACAAACTGTGGCCACCCCAGCAGCCAAGCCCACAAGCCTGTTTGTGTTTAATGTCAGGCCGTAACTAAGGTGGACCTGGCAACCCCCAGTTTGGCTGGTGCCCTAATAGCCTGCCCTCGGCATGGGTGGATACTGGCAGGAAGCCAGAAGAAGGGGATAACTAAGGGCATATGTCCATGAGAAACGGACAGCATTTCCCAAGAGGAGTGTTAAACCAAGGGCTCTGCTAAGATCTTGCAGGAAATGGATCCCTTGGGTAGGAACAGCCAGCTGGTGTTGGCAGGCTGGGGTCTTTGGGATTATGTGTGTCCCTTGCTGAGGCTGATGCTGGTGTCATTCCTGAGCAGATGCCACTGGTGTACCTCAGAGGTTGGTCAACCTTCTGTGGAAGCTACAGTCCCTCAAGGGCCTTTCCACACTACACTGTTGTAGCACTCTTATTCCACTTTCAACATCCTATGGGTTTGCAGTTTCAGGAAGGGCCTCTGGCTCACCTAGCTTCTAGTTCGAGCTTCTAGTTCCACCGAGGCAGAATCAGAGGTGGCCACTGGCCCCTCCCGAAACTACAAACCCCAGGATTCCATAGGATGTTGAAAGTGGAATAAGAGCGCTGTAACAGTCTAGTGTGGAAATGGCCCAAGATTCATAATTGTTGATTAGCTTCACTGATATCTTACTTTTTCTAAAAACAAGCTAATCCAGAACTTTGAAAGAGAATGGCAAGAAGTGTTGAATTGGATTAAAGAATAAGAAAGAGAAGAAAGAAAGAAAGAAAGATTGTTGAAAAGGTGCATAAGGTAAATTAATGTGTAAAAAATAAAGCATAAGCTGCAATGTAATAGTGTAAGATTGTTAAATAGAAACAATGTATGTATGGAATGTAAACTCAGACTCAGCTGGAAAAGAGATGCTTGGAAGCAGGGAGGGTGGATTTTTTATTTTTTATTCAAAATTTCAATAAAAATTAATTTTTAAAAAATAATATCTTACTTTTTCTCCAGGGAGCTCAAAGCAGTATATATGGCAATCCTCCTCCTCCTCCCCCTGGTTCCTCACAACAAACCTGTGATGTAGATCAGGCTGAAAGGAAAAAAGTCACCCAGACCAATGCACCCACACAGAATGGGCAAGATTGTCTAATGATAGGGTTGTCAGACTGAAAAGTAGAAACGGCTCATATACCTTTATTAGTTGTGCAGAAGCAGGAATTTCAGCAAGTGTTGCATGTCACACAATGTGGTAACAAGCAATATCTGCGGAAATTCCCATTTCTCCACAGCCATTAAAGGCAGAAGAGCCCTTGGCAGTCTTTATCCTGGCAACCCTAAGTAGTGAGTTTCGTGGCCCACTCCAACGGTCTAACCACTACACCACACTGGCTCTCTTTATTTGTGGTCTTGCAACATTTTCCTCCTCAGAGCTCAAGGCAGTCTTTCATAACAGCCTTGTGGTTCAGCTGTCCCCTGCAAAACACAAGCTGAGAGTGGCTGAATCTCTCTTGTCACTAATCACTCATTGGTCTCATTGTCTCATTGATCGGAGATGGGGAGGATTCGTCTCTCGGGTACTCCAGGGGAGGCAGGACTTCATGGAGGGTTTTTCTTGGGAGAATCTCTGGGCTTGAGAGGGAACCTTAGTGGGCCATAAGAATCCCTTTGCTGCTTTAGGAGCCGTACCTAATGGTAAGAGTTGTGGAACAGTGAAACAGCTTGCCTCAGAAAATGGCGGGGGGCTGCTTTAATGCTGTTATTGAAGCAGCAGTCGGGCATGCCAGTGTTGTATCATGCATTTAAGATCCTACATTGAGCAGGGGGGTGGACTAGATAAACTCTTAAGTTCTCCTCTACATCTGTGATCCCACAGTAAATATCCTAACTCAGTGCTTCTCAAGCTATCTGAAGTGGTAGACTAGCACTTTTTATATAACGTGCCAGGGTTTGGATGCCATATTTGTGCCCATTGTCTGCAATTATTTCTTTCTTTCCTGGAAACGCTCTACACTAAGTAGCATTATTCTAACTGACGTTTATTAATCTGACTCTGATAAAACCTGCTTTTCCATGGTTAATCCAGAATATCTGATAGGACTGTAATCTTATCAGTGACTGCTAAAACAAATCCTCAAGAGAAAGGTGTTGCTTGTTTCTGTGTCATGTTAGAATGATCACTCTAAGGCCATTTCTGCACTAGAGTGGAGGGGCGTTTCACTATGTGTCATGAACGGTGTTTTTTACTGACTTACCCTGATTCCTATTTGCATGTCCTCCGGTTTCTATTGAAGTAAAGCAGAGAAAATCATTTTGTAGCTTCTGCATTGTCAATTCTCCTGGAATTCCTGTTCCCCTCCCTCGCTTCACTCTGCCTCCGCTGATTGGTCAATTTAAAAAAAAAGGTTGTAGAAACCATTGCTATGTTTTAGCACAAGTGTGTGAATCGGTGTAATGCTTCTGCATGTAGGAAAAAATGCAGCAGACGTGGTTTGAGTTGTTTACATCGGTTTGATGTCGATGTTAACCACACTAAGACCTCAACTCGTGCGGAACCACAGAGGACAGAATGACATCAAACTGGTTTAACGTGCAGATGTAAAAGTGACAATACGACACTACTGCGATGTATCAGCCTTATGCGGAAAGGACCTAAGTGTATATTGATTTTCTTATTTTGCTAATCTTTTGCATTTGTAATTCAATATTTTAATGGGTTCAAGCTGACTTTTGGTTTTAAACAGACAAAAGACTGTTTCTCTAACTGGATTGTCCGAGGGAAGGAGAGGATCTGCACAGTAAGTGGCATGGCATGCTACAATTGGCATGCCCCAGCCTGGCTCCTTATAGCTATGTGGAGCTGATCATCCAGCATAGCTGCCAGATTTCAGCTCACTTACAAGATGTCAATAAATGAGTTTGAGGAAAGTTGATGTATGGTGTCGCCCCCCCCCCGCAAAACTCTTGATTGAAGCAAGAGGTAAGATACAAGTCAGAGCTTAGAAAAGTTCCCTTTTTTGGTCTGCACCTTCTCAAATTCACCAGCCAGTATGGCCGCTGCCAATAATTAATATTTCCGAGCTCTGATCCGCATGTTCTTTAGTAGGGGTGTAGCTGTGGGGAGAGGGAGAAAATGAAGGCATTGCCCCCCAGTAAAAATTCTACTCTCCTCCACAAAATTTCCCTTCACTCCCCATTTTCTAGCATTGCAGAAACTTAAATTTTCCATTGAGCATTTAAGAGATAGATAGTTTAGGCATCTGAAGAAAAGGGACAGGCAAGGTTACCAAAGGAATGTGATCATAGCAGATGTAAGAGCTTTAAGGTATTTAAAATTATTAATGGGTCATTTCACATCACACATTATAGTGCTATGATTTATTTATTTATTTGTTTGTTGGTTGGTTATACTGCTATAGTTCCATCCTATGGAATCCTGGGATTTGCAGTTTAGGGAGGGTATTCTGAATTCTCAGCCAGAGAGCTCTGGTAACTCCTAACCCAATTATACCATAGGAAGCAACCAAGGCAGTTATAGTGGAATCATAATGCTATAGTTGCATAGTATGAAACAGCCCAATGTCTCACTCTCTTGCAATGATAAAAAATCTGGGGGCTAAAGGAAAAATGTCCTGTGAGGGGACAGAATTGTTATTTAGGGAGTCAGTGCCTTCATTTTGCCTCCTCACCTTAGCTAGCTGCAACTCTAGCCTTTAGGAATTCTGTATGTGGCAGCACATGTAATCTCCATTGCTTGCAACTAAGCCTTTGCTGCCCCTGTTGTTTACAGAGCATCATGGCGGAGAGCACAGACATGGCCTCATTGGAGGAGAGTTTCCGGAAGTTTGCCATATATGGAGATACCAAAGCTACCGGCCAAGAAATGAATGGCAAGAACTGGGCCAAGCTATGCAAAGATTGCAAAGTCATTGACGGCAAAGGAGTCACAGGCACCGATGTAGATATTATCTTCAGCAAAGTGAAGTAAGTGTCTCCTCTTGTCCCATGACTTAGAAGAAAGGTGTGGTAGAAAACTTGGAACTTATTCTTGGACTGTGACTCCAAGATTCCTCCAACCAGCCTGGCCAGAGATACACAGCTATATAAAATTATTAATAGTGTGAAGAAAATTGATTCTTCCTCCCTTCAATCAAACTTCCTAAATGAATTCACTGACTTTTTGGCTTTTGACAGTGGGTGTTGGTAGGGAGATTCAACCCACAGTCAGCTCTCCACATTCATTAGGGCCAGGGGTGCAGGAACTCAGCAAGAATGGAAAAATTGCAAATATCAAAATGTTTGTGTTTGTCTGTGGGAAGGAGGTGGGGGCATGGTGGGGAGCACGGGCACCCAAGATCCAAATCAAGTCGAGGAAGAGACTGGATCAGCATGGTGATCCTGTTTCTTCTTTCCTTGGGTGTGGGAGAGGCATTGGGAGAGGGTTTGTGGTACTGAGAAATTAGACTGTGAGCTATCCATAGTTGACCAAGCATTGACTGCTGAAGGAAGAAGAAGAGGACCAGAGATGTTTTTTAAAGAGCTGTGCAGCTGGATCAGAGCCACCGAGAGAGAAGATTCCCCTGGAAAAGAAGTGCCTGAAGTGGGAGGGGGGAGCAGGGGTTGGAGAAACTCATAAATAATCACATCCATGAAAGTCAAACCACAAATGTGGAGGGCCAGCTGTATTTGTAATTATTGTTTAGGGTCATCTCTGGCCTAAGGTTTCTGGTCCAAAACTTGAAACCCAGAGACAGTCATTAAGTATAGCATGTTAAATACTAGCCATAATTGCTCACCAGGTGTCTTTCAAATGCATGCACTCCTAAATACATATAGAAAGAAAATGGCTGGAATTCATAATCACAGTTCCAGATTTCTGAATGTGTAACCCAGTTGCACATTCCTAACTGGTTCATATTCACAGTCCCTGTGTACTATTGTGTAGGGAATACATAGGGATCATGAAAATCCTCCGGTTCTGACTTATCAGGCAACAGCCACTGCAAATGATGGGAGTGTGTTGTCCTTTCAGTCAGGACATAGTAGACTAATAATTTCACTCCATTTTCATGAGAGATTTCTGGTGTGAGGTGGAATCGAGACAGGGATTCTGCTTCCGACTATCACATCAGAGATCACTCACAGGAAGAGGGTGGAAAGGTCAGTCTGCTGCATCCCAGCTGCTAGGAGAACAGACCCTTGTTGCTCAAGCAGATCAGGATGGGGGTGGGGGCAGGGGAGAGACACAGTTTAGCTACACAACTGAGGTAGGCCATTTCCGCACTAGCCTGTTATAGCGCGATGATTCCACTTTCAACATCCTCTGGTATCCTGGGGTCCAGCCGGCCTCTCCCGAAACTGCAAACCCCAGGATTCCAGAGGATGTTGAAAGTGGAATCATTGCACTATAACAGGCTAGTGCGGAAATGGCCATAGTCACATATGTAGCACATGTAGAATTCCTGTTTGGAAACAGAGACAGAAAACTAAAGAGGCTTTTCCTGGATTCAGGTGAAATGAGGAAAGAGCTTTTCCTCACACACTTAGGAGAGATGGGATAAGAGACATGTAATCTGCCTCTGTGGTTCTTACCTTGGGGTCCATGGATTTTTGGAGGTCTGAGGAGTTTTCACAGGGGGTCTGTGTAGGGTTGCCATTCATCCTGGAAAACAGTTCATAATTGTGAATAATAAGGAAGTGATGATAGCAGATGTAACTGGCATGTGGAACTTTCAGCCTTTCAAATGTTTTGGACTACAGTTATCGCAGTCACTTATACTTGGTCTTGCTGACTGGGGCTGTTAGGTCAAAATGCTGGAACAACTTATCTAGCCAACTTGCTTCTAGCCAGAAGGTGGATGCAGAGCAAAGCAGAAGGTGAGCCCAGGTGATACAGTGACTGGAAGGGAAGGAGGAAGATAACTAGGTACATTTATAGATGCCCCTTCCCCAACAGTCTTTGCAGGCTGCATCAATGAATAAATACATACATCTAAACAGAAAATTATAGCAAGCTCCTGTTCTGTTGAGTAATTGGAGAATTGCCCACAGCCCTTTCCTCTTGCCCGGAGCTGAGAAGATGTCCTGCAGATGACCCACAAAAACAGGAGATTCAGGGCTGACATTTGTTACAGTAAATTTTGTTTGTTTACCAAAGGTAAATTATACATGCTCAATAATATTTTAATAGATTTAGCTCAGTGGGTAAATTTCTGATAGATACTCTGATTAGAAAAAAGTCTTCCAGGAAATCTGATGATGTAGCAGGATAGAAATTCTGTGTATATTCATAATACTCATAATACCTGTCTTTAGTAATATTCATAATATTCATAATATCTGTCTTTAGTAAAGCTGTATGTATGTCAGAAAAAAATCCATTCCACAAAAACAAAGATAGAGAAAGTGCAGCGAGGAGCCAGGAGTAGCTCTCCTTTTTGTACGTGTGTGTGTGTGTGTGTGTGTGTGACTCCACTCCTCTAGATCCACTCATACTGTCCCTTTTTCTCATCAGGAAAAAAAAAGGAAAAGACAAAAGTAAATTATTTCTCCTAGAAGCCATCAGGAGTAACAGTTGCCTTTAAGGAGGATATCTCTATGAATTGTTTAGCATCAACAAAAATACCAGTTTTTCAAAACTAGAAATGAACTAACCACCTCTGGTTGTGGAGTCGTCCCCCCTACATTTTTGGTAGTCTTTGCAGCCCCTGGAAGGTCCTGGGGGAAGAAAATTGGCCCCCAGATCTGCCACAGTTGTTCATCCTTTCACAAGAGGCTTATGGTTCTGCAACAAAAAATAGCTTCAAAAACAAACATTTCCTTGTGTCAGTGCCAGTTTTAATTTGGCCCTTTTGCATATCACATCTGTACTTCTGGGACAACGAAGCATGCGTTGCTCGTTGCTGCCCAGGCTTGATTCAGCAATATTGGCAGGGACCCTTTTGTACTGTTTATTTGCTTAATATCAGCTGCTGTTTGAGAGATTTAGGCCTTTGGTTTTGACACTGGGCTACAGTGATTCAAGCTGTCGAAGATTTTCTTGCAGAAGAAAGCAGTTGGACTGAAGAAGTGGAATGCCCAGTCCTTGAATTAGCATCCCTCCCCAACTTCAAGGAAATATCTCTATTTAAAAAAGATAAGCAGATATGTCTCCACATTCAAGCAGATCTTGGAAAAGTTTCCTTTCAGACTACACCTGCCACAAACATCCAGCAACAGGAACAGCGTGAAAGAAAGAGTGTTGTGTCTACATGTACCAGTTTCACTCTCAACAATTTACAAAAGACAATGCTTAGGTTGCCTGTAACATCTTAATATTTTCATATTGGAATACTGGAATATGCTCCCTTTTGTTTGTATTGACTGCTTCTGTACCTTTATGATTATAAACTTCTAAAGGGTATTTGCCCTTTGGATAGCATATAAGTAAATAAGTAAACATGTAACTGCCAGTTCTTGCACACTACACAGTTAAAGCACTATGACTCAATTTAAATGCTGTGGCAACATCTTGTGGAATCCTGGTGTTTGGTGAGGCGCCAAAGTTCTCTGGATAATAATTCTAAACTGCATAAATTCCTAAACAGCAAATCCTGGATTCCATAGGATTTAGCTTTGATAATTAAAATGGAATATAGCACTATAATTGCACAATATGAACGAGCCCTCAGTTCGCTGCCCAGATTAGCACTGGAAGTCCTGACCTTTGGGTAGAGTAGGTAGCGTAGTCCTAGGTCCTGAAAACTGTTTCTTTTTCCTGAGGATTTTCACAGTGAAAAAACACTCTTCCCTCTTGGCTAGGCCCTGATACTAAATCTGGACTTCTTGTATATCAGTAAAGAATTTTGTGGAGAGTCTGTACACATTTGACTAGGAATTTACAGTGATTCTTCACTAAGGCCCTTTCCGCACGACACTCTTATAGCGCGGTTATTCCACTTTCAACCTCCTAGGGAATCCTGGGGTTTGCAGCTTCAGGAGGGGCCGGTTGGAGCTGCAAACCCCAGGATTCCCTAGGAGGTTGAAAGTGGAATAATCGCGCTATAAGAGTGTCGTGCGGAAAGGACCTAAGTTTCTTCTCAAAGATAGCAATGAATAATTTCAGCAATTTTCCTCCTGCTGCAAGGAGGTCTTTAAAAACTATGCAGTCTCTGAAGGCAGGACTTATTCTGCGCAAAATTCACATGTGGTTGCAAAGAAACCTGGATTTTCTGAATGAAAGGTAATATTTCAATGCAGAAATATCAACCATGTGTGAATTTTACACAGAATAAATCCTCAATTGCAGCATTTCTGAGCAGGAAGCAGCATTTTCTGCCTAGAAAATATTGTTTCAATGCATAAATATTAATCCTGTGTAGAAAATGCTGTTTCCTATACAAACCAAGGGTGTATGGGGCTGTGGCAAACACCAGCTTGGGAAAATAAAAGTGGGATAGACACATAAAGGGATTTATGCCTTTGTCCAGTGAATGTTTCGCATGCTGAAACTTGTACTGATAACCTAATCTGTAAGCTACATAAGATGTATGCTGTATGTATCCTCCAGTTTCAGCAGTTTCTGTGGAAGTGTGCTATGTTGCTCATACTTAACCAAAAAATAAATTGCTGTCTAATTCAGAGTGAATTTTTTGGAGTGTGAGTTTTCCAGTACATGGCATTCACACTCTTTCAGCCTCAGAAGGTGGCAATGGCAAACTTCCTCTGAATGAATCATGCAAAGAAAAAGCAATAATACAGTTGTCCTAAGCTGGACTCAACTTGAAGATGCATAATAAGAATGCTGTAGGCACAGTTTACAGGCCATATTATCTAGTGACTGTTTCTGTATATGTTTCCCTTCTCTGTGCAACTTGCAGTCAAAATAACGAGGGAAATAATCAGGAGAGACTGGTTCAGTGGCTGCCACTGCTGCCTTTCAGTAGATAGAAGCTGGTGCTTCACTCTGGCCCTTTTTGCACAGCATTTTCTATGCGAAAGAGGGCCTGGAGCATCGTGAAATTGTGAGGAGCGATCTGCACAATGCACTCACAATCACACAATGCTCCAGGGGCTGGCAGGTGCTGATCGCGTACCTTTTCATTTTCGGTTCAAAGCCGAAAATGGTGCACAATCACGCATTGCTTCTGGGCCCTGCGTGCACTTACCTGGCGTGTGGAGCCTCCAGAGCTGTGCTGATCGCGCTTCCTGCCCCAGCACAGCTTGGGAAGCTCCCAAGCTGCACTGCGGAAGGAAGAGGTGGGGCTCTTGTGTGAGCAAGCAGCTCGTGCGGAGCTGAAGGTCCCCGGACGCGATCCCCGCACCACCAGAAAAAGGTAAGGTGCGGAAAGGGCCTCTGCCTGATTGTAGGACTGGTCGTACTAGTGTTAGCTAGTGTAAGTATTTCCCTTCTTAGCAAAGAGGGATACATCATCTGGTTTAATTCTGTGCTTGTCTTGCTGCTTTTCCTTGCTAAGCATGGCTTATTTAGGCTTCTCCACCTCCAATTTTTGACTTTTTTAAAAGAGTCCTCTACTGTCCCACTTTTGTTGGCTGTTTTTAAAATGTCCCAGTTTCTTTGTCCTCCTACTATTTCCCCCCTTTGTTCTTAGCTAACTTCTGTTGCTGCAGACTGAATTTAAAGTGCAAAAATAATTTGTAGTCAATTCAGTACAGGGGAAAGGAAGGGAGAGGCAAGAGCAAAATGATGCCCCTTCCAGTAGATCCAAACAAAAGCAAACTGCTGCAGCGTCTCCTAGCTTGTCTGCTCTTCCTCATTAATAACTTTTGCCTTCTTGACCACAGTCTGATGTTGCTTGGCCAAACATGTCTTGGTTTTCATCTGTGAAATTTTGGAGGGCATATTATCACTGTGATTGCTCCCATAGGCCTATCACTTTGAGCCCATTAGGGTGATCTTGCTTGGAGGCCTTGGGGTGCGTGCAATTTATAGGCAGTTTTTTTAAACCATAAAGGGAGGGTGGGAGGGGTTGTTAGCCCACCTGTATGCATTCTGACGCTGTAATGAAAAGTAGGTTGCTGTGCAGAGTAGTCTCTTATGTTCTGTCTGTTGCCTATTCTGAACAGCAGTCAGAATATTGCATACAAAAACTACAATCTGAAATCACTGCACCATAGTATAAATATCCACTGGCGGAGTTACACCAGGCTAGCACTGCCTGTCTCCCATACAGAGTAGCAGCAACAAACAACATGTTCAGGAATGGGCCCTGATACCCAATGTGCAATGTCTAAGGATGGGCACAGATGAATGTACTCTTTTTGTGCATCTGGGCATGAAGCAGCTTGACATGAACAGCTCTGCTTCTTCTGCTGTCAGCTCAATACAGCCATTATGCAATATCAAAATCACAGCTCTGTATGTGTTGCGCAAATAATGCTTGTGTATGTCAGTGACAAGATGCCAATCATAGGTCCTTTCCACAGGAGGCCTGCATCCCATGAGGATATGAGAAGAGTGGGACTGTGACGATGCTTCTGTAAGACATCATCACTGTCCTGTCCTTCTCACTTCACCAGCTGGTATGATAGCAGGGTAAATCATTGATGGGTTTTCCCCATCATGCAACCATCCCCTTACCTGTTTGCATGTGGTTCCTCGATTGCATCAGCTCCCGTGGTCAGTCCAGGAGCCTAAAGCATGGGTGCATGCACGCACCCAATGATGGTCAATCAGAAAAAAGGCCCTGGAAAAAGGCAACCAATCAGGTACCGCAGGGCAGGGAAAGGGTTTGGGAGAAGGAATCACCGTTGATGCCTTAACACAGAAGGAGCAGCAGTGTTAATGCTGTTACTCCTCCACTGCTGAGGGATGCGTGTGGGAAGGAGAAGTAGAAAACCTCTCCTGTCCCGTAACTGGAGATGCCAGGATCCAAATGAAACATCATGCTATCAGGGGGTAAGGTGTGGAAAGGGCCAAAGTCTCTTAGCTCCAGAATGTGGAGCAAATAAATTCTTCCACCACCTCTTTTCCCAGGTTCTTAAATGAAATTGATTACATTGTTTCTGTGGTCAATAAATTTTTGTTTTGTTTTTTATTATTCCCCCTTTCAGTTGATTAGGGTTACCATATGTTCTCCTTCTCCCAGACATGTCCCCTTTTTCAGAGCTAAAATTTCTGTCTGGGTAGATTTTTGAAACGTCCAGTGGTGCGTGATCTTCTGCTTGCTGACGCTGCCTCCCTGTCACCATTGCTCCAGCTCCACGGAGAGCTCAGTTAGCAGAAGGGACAGAGACCAGCCTTGTGGAGCACACCAAAAGGCAGAGAGAAAGAGAGGGAGAGAGGGGGGTCGCGGGGGGGGGAGAAAGGGAAGCTAGACCCAGAGGAGGAAGGTGAGGTAGCTGCGTTAGGCAGCTGAGGGAGTCTTCAACCATGTGGGGACAATGGAACAGGCCAGTTTGTGGAGCAGTTGAAGTGGCTGTCGAATGAGGTGGAGAAGGGGAAAAGAAAGGCAAAATTGTTGTTATTTAAGTACAGTGTAGGTTAGGAATGATCCTAGTAGCAATAATCACTGCTTGTATAGTAGGAGTATTTAAAGTGAAAGTCATTAGTGATTTAAAGTGCAAAAGTAGTTTGCAGTCAGTAGTGATCAGTGGTTCCAAGTAGTCAGTTGTTAAATGTGGGGGTGGAAATTGTTTTTCAAAATACGATAACTGTAAATTTATTCATTTCAACTCTAGCCTCAAAGGGTTTATTATGATCTGAAGCGGTGAAGGCAGGTCCCATAACCAGTGAGCCAACTCTGAACCTCTTGTGCCTCTTCCATTCCAGGGGGAAGACAGCCAGAGTCATAAACTATGAGGAGTTCAAGAAAGCCTTGGAGGAACTGGCCCCAAAGAGGTTTAAGGACAAAAGCAAGGAGGAAGCCTATGAAGCTATCTGCAAGCTGGTGGCAGGCAAAGAGCCAGTCAATGTGGGCGTCACTGTGAGTAGAAGCTGCTGGAAGATGGAAGGGCCTTGTGTGGGTGGTGAGGGTCAACAGGAAAGAACCCTCCCTGGGGGAACCAAGGACACAGAAAGAAGGCAAGTTGTGTCTGAAACTAGAATGTGGAAATGCACTTTTTAAAGCTAAAGATGGGACCCAGGGTCTGGGCTGTCAAGTTGCTTTGGACATCTTGTAGTCCAGAATAATAATAATACTAATGACAGAAGTAAATTTCCCAGGCTTTTCTAGGAGCTGAGGAGCAGAGAAGGTGAAAGGCAAGAGACTTTTGGGATGGGATAGTCACTCTCTGTTTAAATGTATCTATTTGTTCATTGAAATCAGGAACGGTAATCATGTCCTCCATAGCTGTTTTTACAGCTTCCAGAGGGGAGAAAAAACTCTCCACACAATTTTGTTTATCTGTTTTTAAAACCATATAATCCAACCTCTAGATAGTGTGATTCTCCTCTAAAACAAAGTGTGCCCCTCATTCCTTCTTTTATACCTCAGGAACTTGCCTTCCCCTGCTTTAAATATTTGTCCCTCACCATGTCTGAGGATCTCAGGGCAGGGCACAATCAATGTATGGAACGTTAATGATAGAACAGTTGAAACTCTTTGACATAAGTGGACTAAATTAAAAACAAAAGAGCAGTCAAACAGAATAAAAGAACATCTCTGTTCCCTTCCCACAACAAAAACAATTCAGCAGGCTAGAACAAAGGCAGGCCTGCTTCCTGAGGCTCCTTCAGTCTGGTAATACTACAGATGAAATCCAGGATAGGGACTGTCCATTTTTAACTTGGTGCCAAGAAGAGGGCAAAACTAGGGCCAGCTGTGCCTCCAAGAGAGGGCAGTCCATAACTTGAGCAACAACAAGAGCAAACACCCCTTTCCTACGCCTGTGTGATGTGTTGCTCCCAGTAGTGAGACAACCTGAGCTTGCTGAGGGAGATTTTGCCAGTCTCCAAGGCTGGTTCTTAAATTTCTTACATTTGATATCACGCTATATATTCTGAGGTGGAAAACCATGGGAGAGTAGAACCACCCACAAGACTTCGGAGGGCTACACTCCCCACAAAAAAAGAAAAATAATTTTTCCTCTCAAATGCCGTCTTGGGAGGAAAAGGGCATTTTCACAATGCTTTTTTGGGGGCATGGGCCTGTTTAGGTCAAGAAATGGCTTTTTTAGCAACAGAAAGTGATTGGAAGTCACTTCTGGTTCACTTCCTGCTTCAGAAATAAGCCTCTCTTGGGCCTAAGTGCCTTTTGTGCCCACCAGATGGCTTTCAGATGCATTTGGGGACCACAGACTGCACTCCCTCCACTGCTGTAGTCATACCTGTATAGTCATACAGCAGTGTTGTAGTCATACCTGTACCAAGTATTGTTTCCTTACCACCAACGTATGTTAGATAAGGCTTGCCTCTTTAGAAACTATTTTGACTTTTATTGTTTCAATTGTTTAGCAAAGGTTTCTAGAAACAGCACTATATTGTCTTCCTCAGAGCTTGGAAAAGTCTTTTTTCTCCCCTTGAACTGTAGTTCCCAGAATCTACCAGCAAGGATGGCCACTGGATTCTGGAAACTGTACAAACTAAAATATGGAATTGCTCGGAACAAGCATGTAGATTTTTTTAAAAGCTAGAGTTAGGTTTTAGTGGCACGGTCCAGCTTGTTTGTCAGAAAGGATTGCTTTAGTTCATTGGCAGAGCTTCTGCATTGCGTGTGGAAGGCCCTGGCTTCATTCTTCAAAATCCGCAGGGTAAAGCAGACTCAAGAAGGAAGTCTTGTTCATGAAAGACCTCTGCTTGAGATCCTCTAGAACAGTATTTCTTAGGCTCTTTGGTGTGAGGGATCAGCAGTGATTTCTTCCCAGTGTGATAGAGACCAGCACCATATTTGTGCCCATTGGCTACAGTGACTTCTTTCTTTCCTGGAAACTCACCAGGGACCAGCAGTCAACAGCCTGGGGACTAGCAGTGGTCCAGGGACTGCCACTTTGAGTAGCTGATAAAGTCCGTTGGTGATACAGAGCTAGGCATACCCTCCAGCTGTCCCAGTTTGGCAAGGACAGTTGTGGTTAATCCTCCACTGTCCCAATTTCTCTGTTGTTTTTAAAATGGTGTGGTCATTCTTCTTTATTCCCACTTTGTGCCAGTTTACTTCGTTGCGATAAGCTGAGTTCAAAGTACAAAGCAGGAGGAGTAGGGGAGGGGTGAAGTCTTGCCCTTCCCAGTAGGCTCAGGCTTTCCTAAACTTAATACATAAATTCCAGGATTTCTCTCCTAAAACAGTAGTTCTGTGTGTTCTTTCTCTTTATAACTTTTCCCTTCTTTTTGCCTGGCCACAGTCTTTGGGCCATGCTCTGATGTTGCTCAGCCATGTGTGTCTGAAGTTTTCACCTGTGAAATCAATAACTTGACTACAGTAAGCCTTCTGGATGTTGTTGGACTCCAACTCCCATGATCCCTCCACACTGGTGTTGCAGGCGATGGGCTGATAGGAACTCCAGGCCAGTGCCCTTTGGGAAGCTGCAGGGATCCATCTTTGCTTTAGGATAGTAAAGGTAGATGTGATGTGGAAGCCATGTTCAAGAATGAGGAGATGATGAAGAAAGACTAGTTCTGGGCCTCCCTCATGTTTTTCTTTTCTTTTACAGAAAGCCAAGTCTGTAGGGGCTGTGGAGAGACTCACTGACACGTCCAAGTACACGGGCTCCCACAAGGAGCGCTTTGACGAAAGTGGGAAGGGCAAAGGCAAGAGTGGGCGGGAGAACATTGTGGACAACAGCGGCTACGTGGCAGCCTACAAGCATGCGGGCACTTATGACTCCAAGGTCAAGAAATAGCAGCAGCCACCTCCTTCTCTCGCCTGTTTGGAGGAGGGGCCACCCTAATGACACGCCTCCGGCATGGGGGTTCAGCTTTTGCTAGGCCTACTCCAGCCTCAGATTTATTGCTGGGAGGGGTGCCTGCCCCCAGGTGGTTGATACAGCTGTGCTCCAGCCTGGCCATGTGTTCACTTCCCAATGTTATGCAAAGCCAGAATTATATCTGCAACACCCTCCTGCTACACAGTCCACCAAGAGCTTTAATTACCTCAGATACCCCAGCTTGCCTTAGCCAGGCCTCTTCTGCTTGTGACGCTTCACCCAACACCCCTGCTCTGTTCACTAGCGCTAATGATGAGAGCATTCTGAATGACAAAAAAACCTCCATGTGTTGAACTTCTGTTTGTCCTGTACCTGTTAGAGATGCTGAGCTTCTGTCAAGGAGACAAATCGGAGGTCTTACCCTGGGCTTCTGCAAGTATCCCATACCCCTTTACCCAGCCCACTAACCATTGGTGAGGAGGGGGTTTCCTTCTTTCCTTATGGCAGCCTTCTCTAACCCACTGCCCTCCAGATGTGCTGGAGTACAACTCTTATCACTCCCAGCTGGTGCTGCTGCCGGCTGGGTTAATGAGAAGGACACACATCTGGAGGACACCAGGTTGGAAAGGGGTGCCCATTGGGCATTGTTTCCCTGCTTTTGAGCTGTATTTTAAAAAGCTGTGTATAAATAAAGTGCTAATTATAATCCTTGTGCCAAGGCAGTTGCTCCCTCTTAAGCACCATGCCTCATGGTGCACATTTCCCTCCTTCTTCTCTCAAGGAAAAACACACATTCTCAGTTTTTTAAAAAATATTTTTAATAGCAATTTACATATTATAGTAGTAGATTAGCCTGTGCCCACTGGCCCCCACTACAGACACATTTCATGATTTAAAGTGCATTCATTGCTGTCAAATGGCAGCAACAAACAGTAATTAGTATCCAAAGAGTGCTGCTCGTGATAGTTTTCAAAACATCGTATGGTTCAACGGTGGTCCTTTCTGGAATTTGCATGTGGCATATATATTATGAACAGATGCCACATACAGTTGGTCCTCCACATTTATGGATTTTACTTTCATGGATTTGATTATGTGTGAGTTTCTCCAACCCCTGCCCCCCCCAGTGCTTCTTTTGTGGGGGAACTTTCCTCTCAGCATCTCCAATCAAACCATTCAGCCCTTTAAAAATCCACTTCTGGTCCTATCCCTCCTCCACCAGCCACTGCTTGGCCAGCTAAAGATGTCTCACAGCCTGATTTCTCAGCACCACAAACCCTTTTGTGATGCCCACACACACACCCATGGAAGGAGATAGGCAAGAGAGAGAAAGTATAGGGCCACCATGCCAACTCATCCCCTTTCACTTTCCTTAACCTCACCTGGTTTGGACCCTGGGTGCCTGCTCTCCTCACTATGCCTCAGCTTTCTTCCCACAGGAACACACACGTACATTTTGATATTCATGATTTGTCTACTTTTGCAGGGATCCTGTGGCTCTAGCCCTAGTGAATGTCTAGGGCCAATTGTAGTTTCAAAATTGTCTTCAGCTATTTTGCTTCTGGCAAGGCAAAGTTTGAATGTCAATTTGTCTAACAATGTGGAATTCCAAACCTGGTCTAACCGGTGACAAACCTTATAGGTTCTTCTATATCCCTACTGTACTTGTCCTTGTTACATACAGCAAGGTAGATAGAAGATCTTTACATACGGCATTTCTCAGTTTTGAGGAAAGACGTTTCTGACTAGGGATAGGAAAACCAATCATAGTCTCATAGAGTTGAAAGTGGCCGTGTGGACCATCAGACCCAGCCCCCTGCTCAATGCAGGATCTCCAGCATCGCCAGCAGGTAGCTGTCCAGCCTCTTTTTAAAGAAATTTGGAGAAGGACACCTCAGCACCTCATCAGGCAATTGGTTCTATTGCCAACCAGCTCTCACTATCAAGAGGTTTCTTTTAATTTCAGTTGAAATCTACCCTACTTTTACCTAAAACTATTAGACCTAGGGCCCTTTTCACATGCCGTTTCTAAAGCGAAAGGGCCCCTTGAGCGTCGCGTAAATGGGAAGAGCGGTCCATACGATGCACTCCTATTTAAGTGACGCTCAAGAGCCTAAAACAGACCGCGCATGCATTTTTTTATTTTCAGCTTAAAGCCAAAAATGGTGCGCGGTCACGCAATGCTCCCAGGGCCTGCGCACACTTACATGCCCTGCAGAGCCTCGGGAGCTGGCCCGGTCGCGCTTCCTGCCTCAGCGCTAGCCTACAATTCCCAGGTTGCGCTGCGATAGGAAGGGGCGCAGCGTTTGCGCGGCGCTTGCGTGACCAGGAAGCACTGCAGAACTCAAGCAGCAGGGAAGTGGCAGCATTCCTGCTGAGACTTTTCGCACGAGATGACCCCCCAGCCGCGCGAACGGGTAACATGCGAAAAGGGCCCTAGTTTTGCTCTCTGAGGCATTAGCCTCAGGCATTAACAAGCCAGCACTTTTCTCTTTGTGGCAGCACTTGAAGTATCTGAAGAGTGCAATCATGTCACCCCTCAGTCTTCTCTTCACCAAGCTGGATGTGCCTACCTCTTTCACCCTCTTCTTGCATGTATTGTTCTCCATATGCCTTATCATCCTCGTTGCCCTTCTTTGAACTTGCTCCAGCTTGTCTATATCCCCCTTAAACTGAGGCACCCAGAACTGAATGCAGCACTCCAGCTGCGGCCTGATCAGTGCAGAATATAGTGGGACGATTACTTTCCTTGTCTTGGATACTATGCTTCTATTAATGGAGAGTAAGATACCATTTGCCTTCTTTGCTGCAGTGTCACGCTGCTGACGTACATTCAACAATAAGGTTCAACAATAAGGACCTAAGGTCCTTTTCATATGAAATACTGGTAACTAAGTATTCTCCATTCTATATGCATATATTTGATTTTGTTGGCCTAAAAGTAGAATTTTGCATTTGTCTGTTGATTTTCATTTTTTAAATTTCATCCCAGTTTTCTAGTTTATCAAGGTCCTTTTGAATTCTGTTCCTATCTTCCAGTGTGTTGGCTTCCCCTCCCAGTTTTGTATCATCTGCAAATTTGATAAGAATTCCCTCCACCTCATCATCTAAATCATTGGCAAAAATATTGAAGAGTGTCAGCCTCAGGACAGAACCTTGTGGCACTCCAATTGAGACCTCTTTCCAATTTGAAGCACAGCCACTGATGACAGTTCTTGGTTTTCCAACCATTTATGGATTCATTTGAAGGTGTTTCCATCTATGCTATATTTAGTCAGTTTACTAATCACAATACCACAGTGGACTTAATGAAATGCTTAGCTGAAATCCAGATAAATGATATCCTCAGCATTCCCACCATCTTCTAAACTAGCATCCCTGTCAAAAAAGGATATAAGATTAGTTTGGCAGGATTCTTTCTTGACAAATTCATGCTGGCTACTACTAATCACTGAATTGTCACCAGGATACTTGCAAACAGACTCCTGTATAATTCCTTCTAATATTCTTCCTGGATTGGGGTTGGGCTGATTGGCCTGTAATTTCTTGGATCTTCTTTTCTGCCTTTTTTTTTTTAAAGAGAGGGACAACATTTGCTCATTTCCAGTCCTCTGGCACTTCACCTTTCTCCAAGATCTCTCAATAATGATGGCAAGTGGTTCTGCAAGGATGTGAGCAAACTCCTTCAATACTCTGGGATGCCATTTATCTGGCTCTGTGAATCTGGACTCGTTAGGTTAACTAAGCAATTCCACATTAACTCCTTATCAATCTTGATTTGCAACCCCCATTCCTTGCCAAGGTCTCTGCTGATGTATGGAAACACATAGACTTTTTTTGGAGAAACAACTGATGCAAAATAGTTATTGAGCAGTTTTTCCTTTTCCTTATGATCTGTTAGCATTTTACCATGCTAAGCAGTTGTCTCATCATTCATCATTCTCTTGCTTCTAACATATTTGAAAAACAACTATTTTCTTGCTTGCCTAGTCAGTCTCAGCTCATTTTGAGCTTTAGTTTTCCTTACACTGTTCCTGCAAGCTTGAGCTACACATCTGTATTCTTCCTTGATGATTCATCCTTCTTCCCATTGTCTACACATGTTTTTTTTCACTTCTCCCTCCAGTTTACTTTGTAGCCACAGAGTTTTTGAAAGGTTTCTCTTTTTTTTCTTCCATTCATGGAATTGTTTGTAACTGCTTTTAGCAGTTTCTTCTTCATAAAATCCCACCCATCCTGACCACCTTTTTGCTTTAGCATCTCTAGCCATGAGATTCTATCCAGTATTTTCCTGAGCTTGAAAAATCAGCTTTCCTGAAGCCAAGGATCATGTTTGACTACACTCTTCTTTGGCCTGTCCTATAGTCGCGAATTCTACGTGCTCTCTATTGGTCATTTTTTTTTTGTTTTCTCATGCATTTCATTTTTTAAAAGCATCATCTTCATTCCATTCCAGATATTTATGAATTTTGGTAGATGCTTCAAAAATTGACTGAAATGAAATCCTCTTATATTTGCACTAGCTAAATGGTATCAATCATAGAATCATAGAAATGTAGAGTTGGAAGAGACCACACGGGCCATCCAGTCCAACCCTTCTGCCATGCAGGAACACCCTCAAAGCACTCCCAACAGATGGCCATCTAGCCTCTGCTTAAAAACCTCCAAGGAAGGAGACTCCACTACACTCCAAGGCAGCAGATTCAACTGCCGGACAGCCCTGACAGTCGATATAGCAGTCGCCATCATAGAGAGGACTAAGTTGTACCCGCATGCTGTACATATGTTGAATCTGAATTGCCTTTCAGAAAAAGAGGCTGCAACCCTAATTCAATACTATTGTAATTGATTACATTGATTCAATGCCAAACTTTTAAAAGTTAAGCATTCAAAACTGTGAGCCTAGAGGGATTAATCTGTGAATTTGAATTTCTCCCAAATTCGCATTTTATATATAACAAACTGTTTGCATCCTGAGTATTAAGAAATTTACAAATGCTGGTAAATTCTAAAAATGAACTGAATTTCTTACTCATCCACTTAAGAACTCCATGGTGTAAAATGGTGCTGTTGCAATCTGGTAGATTCCCACTGTATTGGAATGCAGTTCTGTATGTTGCACTGAGATAGTCCATTTCTGGACTATCCTCTTGTAGTGCTATTATTCCCCTTTCAACATCCTGTGGAATTCTGGGGTTTGTAGTTTACTGAGGCCAAAGAGCTCTCTGGTCAAGGATTCTTAGTGCCCCTCCTTAAACTGCAAACCCCAGGATTCCATAGGAGGTTGAAAGTGGAACAGTAGTGCTATAACAGTGTAGTGCAGAAAGGGCCATAGTCTAGCTTGCAATTAATTTCTTTCTGTTATTGCCTGGCTCATGTGACCAAAGGAAGGAGGGAAATCACAGGAAGGAAACATCAGGAATAATCCTGTGTAGTGCTTGGTTCATTTTCTTGGAGATGCCATAACCCAGCTATACGTTCAGAGAATATTTGAAAGAGCTTTATGAGTTTTGCTCTTCCTTTAGATTCTCCTGCCTCCATGGCTGCAAAGGAAGGAGTCATCTCCTGGCCTCCTCTCAAGATACCCATTGCTCACTATCAGGCTGAGAAGTGAAAGTGGTATGTGTGTCAGAAATACACCTCTTTGGGGAAGGCTGAGTGTGTCCTTTGCATGCAGAAGGCTCCAGGCTCAGTTCTTGCTAATCTCCAAGGCTATCTACAGCAGATGTTTCCTCATGCAATTGCTCTGCTTTATTTGCATAATATTATGGAGCAGGAGACATCAAGATACTGCCATTTTTCTACTTGTGGTTTTTTCACATGTCCTACATATACATACACACAGGCTGCCAAATGTCCCTTATAAGAGATGTCACTTATTTGATGGCCAGAAGTCTTTTCTCTTATGGGACTGGCAGGTGCACCCTTGTGAGCATTGGAAAGCTTTTCCTTTTTTATAGGCTGAACAAGAAGCCCCCTCCCCTCATAAAATAAAATATCCAGCATTTTTGGTGCGGGCTTTTCAAAAAGATAGAAATGTGCACATAATGTGAAAATGGACAGTATGTGATTATTGTAGAGAACACATGGCTAAATTAATGGGAATCTGGTATTTAGGTAGAACACAAACTTGTTAATATCTGTTTCCTGCTTGGTAACCCTACATCTGATTAATTTCAACTGCCCTTTATTGTTGATTTGAAAACCTGGCAATACTTAACACCCACACATAAGTCAAGGAGAAAAGGATGGAATAACTGCACCCTGTTTTTTGAATGGTAGTGCTAGGACACCCGCAAGGTCTGGAAATACTCCACACATGCCTGCCACAGCACTGCTGTCCTAAGCCAGCTAAGACCCACTATTGCTCAGTGCGGATGGAACTTCCTTAATCCATTATTTTCCTGGTGCACTGGACTATATAACTCCCAGTATCTGACCAGCACTGCCTGGGGATGATTGGAGTTTTTGTCCCACAAGTCCATAGGGTCCCTGGTTAGAGAAGGCGGGAGGAGACATTATATTGAACTAGATCTGGGTGAGTAAAGCATGATCTGTGTGCCAAAGACTGTTTCTGAGAACCTCCAACACTGCCTTATTTGTTTCACTTTCACTTTGTTTTATTCTCCCCCCCGCCCCCAAAATCTGATTTAGGCCTGAAAAATTGCCACTCAATCATTTCCAGATTTGGAAAAAAAGCTCTGCAGAATATGGTTCGTAGCATAACTTGGACACACAAGCAAATCCCACCCCCAATTGTAGCAGTGTTCTGTTTTTCCAGGCAAAGTGTTGCTGGGGTCTCCTCTCCTGGTGTTCAGTGTATTTTTCTGAACTGGGAGAGATGTGCCATCTGAGGAGTTTTATGGCCAGCTTGGAATCCGTGTTGCTTGCAGTGCTGGAGATGGCTTCCTGCCAGGCCTCTGTGTGGGCCAATCACTCAGCCAGTTGATTTTTATGGTCTTGCTGCTATTTTTCCCCTCACATTTGTCTCTTGTTATCACTTCTTCCTGTACAGGTTCCTCACCCCTGTTCCTGCTACTCCCAATATGCCCTTGCTTGTCTTTCTTAATTAGTCTTCCTGGTAGAAATGTCAGGCAGCTATAATAGCCCCTCTGTCTTGCCTAGCTGACACCACTGCTCACCTGCTGCTTGCCTTCAAGTGGCCATTGTGGCTATTATTCTCCTGTAGCTGGTGCCTGCTCTCCAGAGGGACATCTTGGCACAGAAAATCAAGGTAATATGTGCCTACTTTCTAGTGTGGGAGATGCCAGGTTCATACCTTCCAATTGTCACATTTTGGCAGAGACAGTCCCTAGAAATCTTCAGCTGAGCCACTTTTTCAGCTGTGTTTTAAATGTCTCAGTTTCTGTCTTATCACTCCCACTTTCCATTTTGTCCTCTGCTTATTTCAGTTTCTGAAAACCATGTTCAAAGTGCAAAAATACTTTGCATTCACTGAATTCATTAAGAGGGAGAGGAGAAATGAAGAGAAGAGGGAACAGTCTTGACCTTCCTAGTAGGCTCAGGCAAAAGCAAACTGCTGCAGCCTCTCCTAGCTTGTGTATTCTTTCTTGTTAATAATTTTTGCCACCTTGACCACATTGTAGTGGTGGTTGGGCACTCATGTCCTTGTCTTCATCTGCAGAATGTTGGAGGACATGCAGGTTGACAGATGTTCTCGACCCACTTATGGCTATTAAGAGACCAGTCTTCCCCTGAGAATTCAAGTGATGGTGGACAGTGAAAGACTGGGCATTACATGCTGGTGGTAGATGTGACTGGCAGCAGTGATGGTCATGGGCTCCTCCCACCTTTCATTTCTCTCATCTCTCAAACTCATATGCAGCCTCCCCTCCCATCTTACATACAAACAAAACATACACAGAAGAACCAGTGTTGTGTGGTTACAGCATTGGCCTAGAAGTTGGGAGATCCACATTCAATTCCCACTAAGCCATGAAAGTTGTTGGGTGACTTTGGGCTGATATTCTCTCTCAGCATGTACTACCTTGCATGGTTGTTGTAAAAGAAAAATTGTGGAAAGAAAATCTATGTATTCTGCCTTGAGAAAAACCAAGAACAGTCAGGGTGAAAGCCTGCTCACATGGTGCAAGCAAGTTCTTACCTGATCACTTCTGGTAACAAAGAATTGCATTTAGGAATTGCCTACAGATGAATGGGCTGGCAAAGGAGGGATAGAATGTTCCTTCCTTTGTTCACCTGCATAGAATCAAAGAATCATAGAATCATAGAGTTGGAAGAGACCCCAGGGGCCATCCAGTCCAACCCCCTGCTATGCAGAGGAACACCCATTAAAGCATTCCCAACAGATGGCCATCCAGCCTCTGCTTAAAAACCTCCAAAGAAGGAGACTCCACCACACTCCAAGGCAGCATATTCCACTGCTGGACAGCTCTGACCGTCAGGAAGTTCTTCCTGAGGTTCAAGTGGAATCTTCTTTCCTGCAGCTTGAATCCATTGCTCCTTGTCCTGGTCTCTGGAGCGGCAGAGAACAAGCCCACTTCCTCCTCAATATGACATCCCTTCAAATATTTAAACATGGCTATCATGTCTCCTCTTAACCTCCTTTTCTGGGAAATAAGCATATCCAGCTCCCTAAGCTGCTTCCAGAGCCTTCACCATTTTGGTCGCCCTCCTCTGGACACGCTTCAGCTTGTCAATATCCTTCTTGAATTGTGGTACCCACAACTGGACACAGGATTCCAGATGAGGTCTAACCAATGTAGAATAGAGTGGTACCACTCCCTCTCTTGATCTAGACATCATACTCCTACTGATGCAACCAAGAATCGCATTGGCTTTCTTGGCTGTGGCATCACACTGCTGACTCATGTTCAGCTTGTGATCTACCAAGACTCCTTGATCCCTTTCACATGTACTGCTATCTAGCCATGTGTCCCCCATCCTATGCCCAAGTGCAGGACCTTAGATAGAAATGCAGCTATGTCCATGGGAAGGATCAAGCCTTTGAGTTCTCTTCCACAAGCTAATAGCAATCTTAGTAAGCTGGTCACTTTTGTGAGTTCTTTTATCAAGCTCTGCCAGAGAATCAGTCACTCTACTGAATAGACAGCCTTCCTGAGATGGCATAAATGGGATGAGTGGGTTTGTTTTGTGCACTTGAGAGGTTGGGGCTGGAGGGGGTCTTTCTCTATAGCTTAGAAGTTGGGCAGGAGGCCTGATGCAGCCTGGAATCCCTGCCTCAGAGCTAGGGCACTAGGATGGAATTCTGTTAGTGATCTGCACTACGCTTCCATAAATACCATTATGCAAACAGTTGTACTTTCTAGGGTGCTGTCCTAAACAAGATTGCACAAGCAGAGTAGTAGCAGTGCAAATGATGATCATACAAATGATACAATGATCATACAAATACTTATGTTTTCTTGGAGGTTCCTCCAGTTCTTCATTTAATTTGGTAGTTAGCTGTGGTTACAATGTTGTGCAACAGGCAACCCTGAGGTATCATCAGTTGCACAAAGGAATGATAAAAAATATCCAATATTAACTCCATTGTGGTGTAAATTTGCAACCACAGAATAGGACGTCGGCCTTCGTCCATATGTAAAACCTCAAGAACATGCATTTTATCCTCACAGTAACCTTATAAGGTAGGCTAGGCTGAGAGAATCACATGCTCAAGTTCACACTGTGAACCTCATTGCTAAGCAAGAATTTGAACCTGGTTCTTGGTCCTTATTAAATCACTGCACCAGCTGAAGGCATGTCATAAGTAAGTACATGGAGCATCATGGAGGGCTATCCCTAAAGGATATATGTTCAGCTAGCTCAGGGAAGGTTAATATGATAGAGAAGAAGCCAAGGAAAGTGTGGGCTGGAGGCACACAGGCTCAGAACAAAAATAACAATGGCAATAAATTTCATGCCGTCTTTATTACACTGAAAAAGTATGAATCTCAATGACATGAGAAACCTAAAAGGTCAGTCACAGCACTGCTTCAGTGCCCTAGCCTTTTCGATTGAACTTATTTCTTGGACAGTTTGTTCAATAGTATGCTCAGAAATCTGGAATGTGATGCATAAGTAGAGTAAGATAAGACAGTACCAGAAGAGAATCATACAATAATAGAGTTGGAAGAAACCACAGGGGCCATCCAGTCCAACCCCCTCCTATGCAGGAACAGAAATCAAAGCACTCCCAACAGATGGTCATCCAACCTCTGCTTAAAAACCTCCAAAGAAGGAGACTCCACCACAGTCTGTGGCAGTATATTCCACTGTCAGATAGCTCTGACCATCAGGAAGTTCTTTCTAAGGTTCAGGTGGAATATTTTTTCCCATAGTTTGAATCCATTCCTCCTTGTCCTAGTTTCTGGAACAGTGGAAAACAAGCCCATTTCCTCTTCAACATAACATCCTTTCAAATATTCAAAAATATTCCTCTGGACACGTTCCAGCTTGTCAATATCATTCCTGAATTGAGGTGCCCAGAACTGGACACAGTATTCCAGATGAGGTCTGACCAAAGCAGAATAGAGTGGTACTGTTACTTCCCTTGATCTAGCTCTTATTGATGCAACCAAGAATTGTGTTGGCCTTTCTTGACCGCTGCATCACACTGCTGACTCATGTTCAACTTTTGGTCTACCAAAACTTCTAGATGTCTTTCATATGTACTGATGTCCAGCCAGGTGTCTCCCATCTTATATTTGTGCATTTTGTTTTTTCTGCCTAGGTGTAGGACCTTATATTTCTCTCTGTTGAAACTCGTTTTGTTAGCTTTGGCCCAGCTCTCCAATCTGTCAAGGTTATTTTGAATTTTGATGCTCTTCTCTGGGACATTGGCAATCCCTCCCAATTTGGTATCATATGTAAATTTGATCAGCATGCGCTCTATTCCTTCAAGTAATTGATAAAGATGTTGAATTGCACTGGGTCAAGGACAGAACCCTGTGGCACCCCACTAGTGGCTTCCCTCCAGGATCAAGAGAAGTCATTGGTGAGCACCCTTTAGGTTTAGTTAGTCAACCAATTACAAATCCACCTGACAGTAGCCCTGTCCAGCCCACATTTTACTAGCTTCTTTGCAAGAATGTCATGGAGAACTTTGTCAAAGGTCTTACTGAAGTTAAGACATCCACAGCATTCCCTTCATCTATCAAACTTGTTAATTCTATCATAAAAAGAGATGAGATTAGTCTGACATGACTTGTTTTTGAGAAACTCATGTTGACTTTTTGTAATCACAGTATTGCTTTCTACGTAATTACAAACTGTCTGCTTAATGATCTGCCCTAGAATCTTTCAGGGTATTGACTTACCCAGAAAACTCACCCAGAAATGAAACTGTTGTGAGTTGAGAAAGAATTTGTAGGGGACACAAGCGTCTGATTTAGAGTGGAAAGTAACAAAAGAATCTCACAATCAAATTCCTATTTCTGGTCACTGATAGAGGTCTGAAGCTACTGTTGATAAAGAGGTGATTGGAAGGTTTTGCTTCTGATTTTAATTAACTGCAGCTTTGAACCCTAAACTGTGGTTAGTCCAATCGTTTGTTAAAAAACAACAATTTCATAAATGACAACTTGGGAGTTAACCTGTTTCATAGAATCTTAGTTAAATTAGCCACAGTTTGTCAGACTGGAACATCACAAGTTGTATTTAATCAAAAATAGAAGCATAAGGGGCGGAGCAGCAGCACCGGAGAATAGAGGTGAGAGAAGACTTTATGAGCTGGACAGAGAGAGGCTGGGAGTATTTCCATGACAATTATTCTGAGCACTGAATGAAGGATAATAAAACACCTAACCCCATGTGCCTGCTTGCATCTCCAGATTTAACTATGCATGTTCTGAATCTGGAAAATATATATTGCTAGTGAAGGTTTACTTAAGATTTTTTCTATACTAGAACAAGTCCATGGAAGGGTTGCTTATGTAAGCAATTTGCCCTTTAGATGTTTTGGACAACAGTCTGCCATAATTCTTAATTTGACTAGAGCATACAATTTATAGACCAAAGCATCTGGAGTGCACTATCTTTTCTGTGCTTAAGCAAGAGGAACAGAACATTTGGCCCCCCAGATGTTGTTGGACTGAGGTTCCTATCAGCTCTTTGGTCAAGGGATGAATGAACACAGATGTAGTCCAAACACATCTAGAAGGCCACACATTGTTCATCTTGGCTTTTGCTGTGCTTGGCCAAAAATCTTAATTTTTTTTCTTTTGATGAAAATAATTACTGTGTCAGCTTGCCAAATCATATAATTATTTGCATTAGGAACCAAGATTTTTGAGCCAACTTAGTACAAATTTTAGGGCAATAAATGAATTTACTTATATTTAGGGCAAGAAGTAAGACTCTCTGTTTCTGTGTTGAGAGGCAAACTTTGGTCAGGAAGTGCTTCCATAGAACAATACTAGGTATTTGTCAAACTCCTTGACAGGGTGTGGCAGGGATGGGTGGAATAAAATGAGAATAATAAGAATCCTCCCCATGCAGCTTTGGGTGCAGTGACGGACACTGTCTCCATCATCAGTTAAAGCAAGATTCAACAGTCAAGCTGGTTGGCTTTGGTAAGCAGAATGGAGAAGGTGCCATCCCATCCCATCCCATCCCATCCCATCCCATTGGATTTGTAATTGGTTGACCGACCGAACCCAAAGGGTGATCACGAATGGCTGCTTTTCGTCCTGGAGAGAAGTGACTAGCGGGGTGCCACAGGGTTCTGTCCTAGGCCCAGTGCTGTTCAATATTTTTATCAACGACTTGGATGAAGGAATAGAGGGCATGCTGATCAAATTTGCAGATGACACCAAATTGGGAGGGGTTGCTAATACGCCAGAGGACAGGATCAAAATTCAAAATGACCTGGATAGATTGGAGAGCTGGGCCAGGGCGAACAAAATGAAATTCAGCAGAGAGAAATGTAAGGTCCTACACTTAGGCATAAATAATGGAATCCACAAATATAGGATGGGGGACACGTGGCTGGATAGCAGTACGTGTGAAAGGGATCTAGGAGTCTTCATAGACCACAGGCTGAACATGAGTCAGCAGTGTGATGCGGCAGCCAAGAAAGCCAATGCAATTCTTGGCTGCATCAATAGGAGTATGGTGTCTAGATCGAGGGAGGTACTGGTACCACTCTACTCTGCTTTGGTTAGACCCCATCTTGAATACTGTGTCCAGTTCTAGGCACCCCAATTCAAGAAGGATATTGACAAGCTGGAGCAAGTCCAGAGGAGGGCGACCAAAATGGTGAGAGGCCTGGAAGTCATGCCCTATGAGGATAGACTTAGAGAGCTGGGTATGTGCAGAAGAGGAGGTTAAGAGGGGACATGATAGCAATGTTTAAATATTTGAAGGGATGCCACGTAGAGGAAGGAGGGGACTTGTTTTCTGCTGCTCCAGAGACCAGGACAAGGAGCAATGGATTCAAGCTGCAGGAAAGGAGATTCCACCTGAACCTCAGGAAGAACTTCCTGACAGTCAGGGCTGTCCGGCAGTGGAATCTGCTGCCTCGGAGTGTAGTGGAGTCTCCTTCCTTGGAGGTTTTTAAGCAGAGGCTTGATGGCCATCTGTCGGGATTGATTTGAGGGTGTTCCTGCATGGCAGGGGGTTGGACTGGATGGCCTGTGTGGTCTCTTCCAACTCTGAATTTCTATGATTCTATGATCCCATCCTTTACTCTTGGTAGTGAAATACCTTGAGCCAGTCCTGCATGGAGTCTGGATCTGGTCATGGTCCTACAATGAATTTTGAGTCCAGAGTTCAAAGTAAGTGCCATGGTTTCAACTCTAGCCAGCATTTTTGCTCCTCCTCTGAAAGGGTATAGCTTGCCCCGCTCAAATTAGTACAGTGCCCCCAAATAAGAATGTTGGCCCTCAAATGAAGTTTTCCTTGAGTCCCCAATTTTTTAGCACTGAAGTAACTTAATATTTCAGTGGAGCATTTGGAAATACAGCTTAGGCACCCAAAGAAAAGAGCAGAGGCAGGAGAACACAGCAAAACAGAAGAGATCTACATGTTTATGATTATCACTGTCTCACTTTCTGCCATGCTAGAAATTAGAGGAAATTATCATTCTCCCTTGCCCCATAGCGACATCCCTGCTTCCTAACACTAAAGAAATACTTGCTTGAAGATATCACACAATGGGTAAAGGCCAAAAAGAAAAGCTGCTATTGGTAGGTGCAAATCTGCAGAAGCTACCCTGTCTATTTTATGTCCATCCATCACTTTATTTATGTCCTGCCATTCTCCAAGACTGGGACTCAAGGTGCCTTACAAAAAGACAGAAAATTACAATAAAAACATATACAGTTAAAAACCATACAGGTTTCTCCCACTTAGCTGACAAGTTAGGGACTGGGGCACTGTCAGTGGAAATGATGAACCCATCTACTGTAGTGAACACAAAGGACTTATGGAAGCTCACTTGGGACCGACCATGGGCACACACTGCTTGTAAAGTCTCAGCTGGCTTGGCGCCATTTCCCCACCTCTGAGCTCATTTTGCAAGCAGCACATGCACAGTCCCAAGCAAACCTCTGTAGCATGATGCCTGCTTTTTCAATGCTTGCAATACAGACCAGTTCCATTAATTTGACCAGGGAATGCACTTCTTCACAGGCAGACTTGGAACCTTGTGCACGTGCAAGTGGTCTCAAGCAAGCTTTCGTATGCTATGCAAGAAGAACTAACAAAATAGCAGATCACATGTTGAATTAATGGAACTAGTCCTTAATCTGGAATCACTGAAAGAGTGAGTTGTCAGATAACGTGTCAAAAGGTAGGGGCTTTCTATCCAAAATTAAGATCAAAACAGCATTAAACAGTATTGAACAGTAACAGAACTAAAACCATTTAAAATATTACTTTATAACAAAGATTAAAAACAGTCCAGCACCATAAAAAGCCTTTCTCTTGTTAAAAATCAGTTCCCAAAGAAAGATCTTGATCTGCCACTAAAAGAATGACAAAGAAGGAGCCATCCTAACCTCCCTAGGGAAGGAATTCCAAAGTGTGGGTGCAGCCACTGAGGAAGTTTTGGTCTGCATTCCCAGTAGCCATGCCTTTGAAGGCAGTGGAATAGACTGCAAGGCTTCCCCTGAAACTCCCTGAAACCTGAGCTTGTCAAACAGGGCATCCAAAAAGGATGAAAATTAAGAACTTGAATCCATTTAAGAAAAAGTATGATAGAGAATCAGTTAGATCAAAAGACCACAAGAAGCAGAGCAGACAATAGTGCCATCTGCTGGGGCAAAGAATCTGTGTAAACAACTTAGGCACTTTTGGTATCTCAGCCTGGTAACAGTGTGTTCCCACCCATGGCCTTGGAACTGGACCTTAAAAATGCTGAACGGCACAGATTATAGGACAAAGCCTCCCTATAGGTTAATGCCTCCCTCCAGATAATACAGCTGCTACATTTATCAGTACAGTTTTCAGTTTAGTTAATGTTTAAAGGCCAGCAGCAAACTGTTGAGTTATAGAAAACAGAGCATAAAAAGTTACTCAGAACATATAAAGAACAAAAAGTAATTGATATTTTCCCACCGCCTGAGAGAGACTGCAGTAAAGTTCCATCTCCTTCCGTTCACCAGATAACAGTTTTGACTTGATTTCAATTAATTTTTTTCACCTAGTGCAGCATGTAAAAGTAATCTTCTGTTTTACTGAGATAAGGAAAACAATGTTCCTTTGTGCTTCTGCTCCACAGGGGTATAGGGGTCAGAATGCCTCAACCATGCTACTAAAAAATAAAAAAGATGTGGAATGATTACTGAAGTAACTCAAGGGAGAAAATACAAAGCATGTTTCAGTTGAAAATTAAAAAAAAAACCTACAGATGATTAAAAGCAGATGATAAATACATTGAAATAGCTCAAGATTTTCCATACCTTGGCTCTGTCACTAATCAGAATGGAGACACAGTCAAGAAATTAGAAGACTAGAATATGGAAGGGCAGCTATGAAGGAACTAGACAAGAGCCTGAAGTGTAAAAACACATAGTTAGATAGTAAAGTTAGGATTATCCATGCCATTGTATTTCCCTTTCTATGCATGGTTATGAAATCTGGACAGTCAAGAAAGCTAATAGGAAGAAACTCAACTCATTTGAAATGTGGTGCTGAAGAAGATTTTTACAGATACCGTGAACTACTAAAAGGACAAGTGAATGGATTCTAGAGCAAATCAAGCCTGAACCCTTCCTAGAAGGCTAGATGACTAAACTGAGACTGTCACATTTTGGACGCATCATGAGAAGACATGACTCACTAGAAGACTCAGTAATGCTTGGTAAGGTAGAAGGCAGTAGGAAAAGAGGACAGACTCAGTCAAGGAAGAAGATGGATAGACTCAATCAAGGAAGCCATGGCCCTTACTCTGCAGGACCTGAGCAGGGCTGGTAATGAGAGAAAAGACAATAATGCTTAAGGAGGGAGGCAGTAGGAAAAGAGGAAGAGCTCATTACAGATAGGCCCTTTCCATGAGATGCATCCAACTCAATCCCAGACAGGGCTAGGATGATGCTTATGTGCAACGTCGTCCCGGACCTGTCCTCCCATCCTTAGGCAGCATGATCATGTCAATGACCAGCAATCCACACTTACTTTGCTTGTGAAGGTCCTAGAAGCACAATAGCTGCACTTCCTGCCCTAGCGCAGCCCGGGACAGTACCTGGCCATGCCGTGGCAGGAAAATGCATGGCCATCGTGCTTCCTGGTGTCCAGAGGCAGGTGGTATGGAGGGGAGTGCTCGACAGTGCTCCCTTTCTGGAAGAGTTGCCGCTGCCATCATCACCAGTCACTGCCGGGACAGAGGTAAGCTGCAGAAAGGGCCATAGATAGACTCAATCGAGGAAGCCACGGCCCTGAATTTGCAAGACCTGAGCAGAGCTTTTGATGATAGGGTGACTTGGAGGTCTCTAATTCATGGGGCTGTCATAAGTCCAAGACAATTTGACGGCAGTTAACAACAAAACCTCAATGAAGGCAATGGGGCAGATCTTAGGTTACAGCCGGTCTTCTTTACCTACAAAGAGGAAAGTAATGTAAACAGATATTTAACACTATTTTTCTTCACTGAGGTGCTCCGATTTCCATTTCTGAAGTCAGTCTGCTTGCAGGGACAATGGCTGTTGTACTGGATCAGATATTTGTCCCTTGTGTCTTCCTCCATTCCATAAATTTTTTTACCATTCATCTTGAAAAGGGGTCTTGGAGAATAACCCATCCCCCTCAACTTCTGAAATATTTGAATGATCCTAATCAAAGTATTACATAACCATAATTTTTGTACAAAACAAGAAGTGTCCATTATCAATGGTTGTCTCAGGCACCAATTTTGAGGAATATCTGGGTCTATTCCGGGTGGACAGTACTATCCTAAGCTACTATACACTAAAGCACACTGCTCTTGAGTTTAGGAGCGCAACGTACTCCCTCTAATAAAAATATTTAGTATTACAACCTTCAAGTATTATAAATGAAACTGGCTAATAAAGATGCAGCCAAAATGGCCCCTAGATGGAGCTGGAGACTTATGTGGATCACAATATATTTTATTTAGCTCTGTGAGTAAACACAACAGAAAGACTGAGAGCACTTCCATACGACACAGTTATAATGGTGTGATAGCATATTAACTGCCATGGCAACATCTCATGGAATCCTGGAAACTGCAGTTTAGAGAGAGGCATTTAGCATTCTCAGCCAGAGAGTTCTAATGCCTTGTAGTTGTTGCTGTTGTTCCATTGTTTGTCTTCAAGTAATTTCCAACTTTCCTAAGGCAAATCTATCATGGGTTTTCTGGGACTGAGAGTGTGTGATGAGCCCAAGGTCACCCAGTGGTGTCCATGGCCACTCAGGGAAGTGAACCCTGGGCCATTTCCGCACTAGACTGTTATAGCTTTATTATTCCACTTGCAACATCCTATGGAATCCTGGGGTTTTCAGTTTCGGGAGGGGCAGCCGGATTGCAAACTGCAAACCCCAGGATTCCATAGGATATTGCAAGTGGAATAATAGCGCCATAAAAGTCTAGTGTGGAAATGGCCCTGGTCTCCAGGGTCGTAATTCAGTGCTCAAACTGCTACAGCACACTGGCTGTCTCTAATGCCTTATGAAACTACAAATCCCAGGATTCCACAGGATAAAACCATAGATGTTAAAATAGAATCATAGTGCTATAAGTGGCTAGGGTGAAAGAGTCCTGAAAGAGCTGCACAAAAAAGAAATATTAATATTTTGTACAAATAGAAATATTAATATTTCTTTTGAGTTATTATTAAAATATTTCTACCCTGCTCTATATCAAAAGATCTTAGAGCAGCTTACAAACAAATTTAATAGAAATAAGTAAAAAAAAAGTTTAAATGATAAAAAATTTGAATAAAAAAAACACATCAAAACAATTTAAAAAGATGTTAACCATTTCAAATGATGCATATAAGCATTTGAAACAAATCAATGACACCCAAAGGGTTTGATGAATGGCTAAGTTTTTATTTGGTCCCTAAATGAAATGAGAACCAGAGTGGTGTAGCGGTCAATCTGTTACTGTGATCGATAACCATCTCCTGGGGTCTACAATTTATTAAACTATAATATCAAAATGATATCTCCACATGGCTAAAATTACAAGCCTCTCCACATGTCTGAAAGGGTCCCTGGACGAGCACGTACACAGGCGCAGCGAAATGGTCAATATTAGGAAAATCCCAGTCTGGCCAGTGACTTAGTCTGTCATGTAGCCCCAAGGAGCCCCCCAGACATAACAACCATTAGGCACACAAAGAGATCCTTAGCCCCAAGATGATAGCTTGATGGGATCAGCGCTCTTGACAATGGGCCTGTCAAGCCAGGACAATTTCCATACTGTCGAAGTCTTTGTCCAACCCTGGCAAAGTCAATTAAGCCCCATCAAAACCCATCAAGCTGGAGATGTCCATAATTAAGGGCTTTGTTTTAGCCGTCCTCACTATTGTTCTCCCCGGGAAAAGATTAGCCCTCCAGATACCTTTTCCCTTATAAAAATGCCCTGTTTCAAGCGGTTCCTCGGATCGCTCTTGGCTTCCTCCCCATTTGTCGCCGCTCCGTTTCCCGAGCGTTTCCCCTCAGCCTCCATGTGCTGAGTCTCGCCGTTCCCAACTATCTCCATTTTGGCTTCCCGGACGTCTGGATCAGGTAGAGTATTACCCCAAAGAGCCCTCTTCAAAGTCCCTTATCTATTTTCCTCCCTTTTTATTTCTTTTAGGCTCTGTGTGAGTGAGTGTGAATGGGTGCAAGTGTGCAGTGACTAACTTTATAAAAAAAACAAACCATTCTTAGACCTTTTTCGTTTGGTTTTCGTTTGATCCAGCCTGACCTGGTATATATTGGGCTCAAAGATCTTGCCTAGTTACCCTACCTCTCACTTTGCCAGCCTGTGCTCGGGCTAATTCCCAATCTCCATATAATATCGAGCACAGTGACCAGGATCCCTGGAAATCAGGGTAATCTACCCAGTGACCGGGATCCCTGCACATTAGGGTAACAAATCCTCTGCTCATCCATGGAAACCCACTGGGTGACCATAGGTGCATCACACATTCTCAGCCCCAGCAAACCTTGTGGTAGGTTTGCCTTAGGGTCACCATAAACTGAAATTACTTGAAGGGATACAACATAAAACAACTAAATGAAAACCCCACTGTGGCAGTACCTTTCCAAGGTGTTGGGACTGTGTGCTGCCTTGAAGGAAAAGGCTATGCTGATAGCAGCAGTGCTGCTGGTAGAATCTCCCGTGCCAGGCAGGCTTTTGCTGAGGACTCAAACCAAATGTGCCAAATAGCTACTGGGCAGCAGCTGTAGAGTATGTGTGTGTGTGTGTGTGTGCATGCATACGCGCGCATGATGCTGATGGACAATCTCTCAGAGACAGTGGCAGTGACACCATGACTAACGCTTGTTAGTACTGCAGGACACAATAAACCCCTTTTGAATATCTTTTGCTGTGGAAATCCATGATGAGACAATCCAAAACAAAACATGAAATAGTGCCTGATTGGCACTTCCAGATCAGAAGGCACTCAACAAGCTACTGAGGTACAGCAGAGGACAACCAAGAGTAGCGGTGTGGATAATGGTGCATCTGGACATAAGCCAAAAGGATGTTCATCTCAGAGGTGAAAGGAAAGTCCAAAGCCATGCCACTTTTAGAGGAACATGGAATGGGAGAAGCATGAATCAAGGGAATTTAGACATAGTAAAACAAGAAATGTAATGTATAAACATTGCAATACTTGGGGTAAGCAAGCTAAAGTGTACCAGAATGGGACATTTTGAGTAAGATAATTACACAGCGTTTTACTCAGGAAATGAAAATCTAAGGAGAAATGTGGTGGCATTAATAGTGAAATGTAGTAAAAGCAAAGTTTATAGTACAAATAATATACTGAATAATATCAATAACACTTCTGAAAAGCCTGTCAATATAGCCATAATCCAAGTTTATGCTCCAAATACAGGAGAAGGGGAAAAAAAATGAAATATCTTATGCTAAAATCCAAAAGGAAATTGATTATATACCAAAACAGGATGTTGTTAATCATAGGTTAGTGGATTGCTAAAGTAGGAAACAAAGCAGAATCAAAGACTGAAGGAAAATTTGGCCTGGGATCAAGAAATGAAGCAGGAGAATGTTTGGTTGAATTTGTGAGGCCAACAGTTTATTCATCACAAACACATTTTTTTAACCAAAGAGGTGACAGTATACACAGACATCACCTCAGGACCAATATGGAAATCATATAGACTACATAATTGGAGGCAGAAGGTGGAGAAACTCCATTCTCTCTGCAAAAACAAGACCAGGAGCAGACTGTGGCACAGATCATGAACTGCTATTATCAAAAATTAGAGTAAAGCTAAAGAGCACTAAACCAACTATAGTGTCAAAATCAAACATTCTCGTAGAATTTAAAGATAACATTAAAAAGGATTTTTTTATTATAATTTTATCAAATTAAGAAAAATAAAACATTCATTTCCATAATCAATTACAATGTTTGCATTTTTTCCAAGCATATTTTTTTTTAAAAAAGTAAGCACATATTAATATACAGACCTCTGCTCCTATTGTCCATCTTCCATGATCTAATTTGTTTAAGATCTGTATGTTTTCCTCTCGCCCTCCTCTTATCTTCTTATCACTTCCTTACTTACTCCAAGGTAAGTCTAATCTAAATGCATAAAATCAGGTTTCTCTTTAATTTCTATTAATAATTAACAGCTTCCTCGCCTCTTAAAGTATTGTCTCGTATCGTTTTTGTAATCATCAAACGCCCGTGCCATGACAAAATCACTTTTGTTAAATTTATCTTATTTTGGGAGCAAAAATTCCTCTACTTGCTTCCACTCTTGTTCATTGATAGCTTGATCTCTATCCTGAAGTTTCATTACTAGTCTGTCCATTTCTCGATATTCCATCACTTTTATTTTCCATTCACAGATTTGAGGAGTGTGTGCATTTTTCCATTTGCTGACAAAGAGAAGTCTAGCCGCTGTTATGATGTATAATAATATTCTCCAAAATTTCTTTCTTTTCTCTGTATCTATCTTCTGTAGAATATTTAATAGAAAAATTTCTGGTAGTAATGGGATGCTGATTTTTAAGGCCTTTGAAATCAATGTTTGAATTTCTTTCCAGTACTTTTTCGCCTTGTCACACGTCCACCAAACATGATAAAACGTACCATTTTCGTGATCACACTTCCAACATTTTTTGTCTTTTGTTTTATATATTTTATTTATTCTAACTGGGTCTAGATGCCATCTATGAAACATCTTAAGGTAATTTTCCTTCAAATTTTGGGCAACAGTAAATTTCTGAGTGTCCCGCCAACTCTTTTCCCAATGCTCCAACTGTATTTCATGGCCAATGTTCTGTGCTCAGGTAATCATTGGTGTTTTTATTTTTTCTGATTCAAGTTCTCTTTCCAACAAAAGTTGATACATTTTGGAGGTCATATGATTTTGCTCTGAAAAAATATTTTTTTCAAATGTTTTATCTTCTTTATCCAAGTCAAAGCCTTCCAACTTCATATCTATCTTGAATCTTTCTTGAAGCTGCCTATATAGGAACCAGCCGCATTTGAAACCTTCATTTTCTATTTCTTCTCTAGTTTTTATTCTGATTCCAGAGTTGGCTGTCTTGACTAGTAAATCTTTGTACCTTATTATCTTCTCCAGAGGCTCTCGTCATAATCCAAAAAAAGCATCATGGGTGGATATCCATAAGGGAATTTGATTGTAATATTTCCTCTTGAATCTAACATTAAAAAGGATTAAAAAAAAAAAGAATTTAAAGATAAAAAAAAAGATTTGGACTGTTCAGCCTAATTGACTAGGAGCCAGAAGGACTCTGGACTGAAGCCAGGAACATAGTCAGGGAGGAATGCAAAAAGACACTGTTTGCAAACAAAAAGACAAAACAAAATGAAATGCTTCAATGGATAACAGATGAAACTCTTCAAGTGGTTAAGGACAGAAAATGCAATTGTTCAAAGCAACTGTTAAGCAACTTGTGCACAGTGACAAAGAGAATGAGAATGAGAATTAAGGGAGAGAATAGAAGATGACAACAAAAAAGTAAGAACAATAGATCTCTTCCATGAGATCCAGGATCCACAAGATCCAAGGAAAATTTAAATCAAGAATGGGGATGCTATACAACTATCAGGGAAACATATTACATGACAAAATACAAATAAGCCGATAGAAACAATACAGTGAAGAACTTTGCAAAAGAGAAGAAAAGATGACAGATTCATTGAAGGAAGAATCATTTGAAGATGAACCTCCAATTTTAGAAAGTGCAATGGAAGCTGCACTTAGGGAACTTGTGAGAAATAAATCACCAGGAACGGATGGCATATCGAGAGAGCTGCTGCTAAGCAAAGGGGGTGAAAGATTTATACAATCTGAGGAGAAACCAGGGTATAAGCTATAGAGGCAGAATCTGTGAATTTCTTACTAAAATCTGTCCCCAAATATAGAAAACAATGGCCCACAGATTGGAAACACTCAATATACATTCCAGTTCTCAAGAAAGGGGACACCAGGGATTGCAGTAACCAAGAGAACCATCACATTAATCTTCCATGCAAGCAAATGATGCTCAAAATTCTACAACAAAGACTTCTTCCATATATGGAGTGAGAAATGCCAGATGTCCAAGCTGGGTTCAGAAAAGGAAGACACACTAGGAATCATATCGCAAATATATGGTGGATAATTGAGTGTACCAAAGAATTTCAGAAGAAAATCATCCTGTGCTTTACGGATTATAACAAAACCTTTGTAGTAGATCATAAAAAACTACGGCTCACTCTTAAAGGAATGGGTATACCACAACATTTGATTGTCCTGATGCATAATGCGTACTTAGGACAAGAGGACAGGACAGAATAGGGAAAAACAGAATGGTTTCAAATTGTCAAGGGGGTCAGGCAAGGCTGTGTTTTATCACACTATCTGTTTAACTTGTGTGCTGCACATATCATATGTAAAGCAGGATTAGGCTTGGGGGAAAGAGGCATAAAAATTGCAGGAAGAGACATCAACAATTTGAAATATGCAGATGACACCATACTGTCAGCAGCAGACTGGGAATGATTACAGAATAGTCAAGGCAGAAAGTGCAAAGGCAGGTTTACAGCTGAACATTAAGAAAACAGAAATGATAATCACTGATGATTTACATAACTTCAAAGTAGATGATGAAGACACTGAAATAATTAAAGATTTTGCATACTTTGGCTCAGTCATTCATCAGAATGGGGACTGCAGACAAGAAATCAGAAGATGATTAGGACTTGGAAGGGCAGCTATGAAGGAACTAGACGAGATCCAGAAGTATAAGGATATATCATAGAATATTAAAGTTAGGATTGTCCATTCCATTGTATTTCCAATATCAATGTATGGTTGTGAAAGCTGGAGAGCAAAGAAAACTGACAGGAAGAAAATCAACTCATTCAAAATGTAATGCTGGAAAAGAATTATATGGATACTGTGGACTGCTTAAAAGACAAATGAATGGGTCCCAGAGCAAATCAAGCCTGACCTCTCCCTAGAAGCCAAGATGAACAAACTGAGACTGTTGTACTTTGGCCATATCATGAGAAGACATGGCTCTCTAGAAGACTCAATAATACTTTGCAAGGTAGAAAGCAGGAGGAAAAGAGGACAGTCAAGGAAGAAGATGGATGGACTCAATCAAGGAAGCCACGGCCCTGATTCTGCAGGACCTGAGCAGGGCTGCTGATGAGAGAGCGATTTGCAAGTCTCTCATCCATAGGATCACCATAAGTCGAAGCTGACTTGATAGTAGTTAACTTGATAGTAGTTAATAAATGATATAATAAAACCACTGTTGGTGCCAATTGGGCCTACAAGGGGAAGGCATTGCATAATTGGGGTGCCACGGCTGAGCATTCCATTCCCCTATGTCCTCCCACAGTTTATAAATCTCACTGTTGGGAAGCAGAGGAGGGCCTCCCCAGCAGATCTTGGTCCTTGGTCACTGTCATAAAATGTTTGTTGGTTGTATATATACTATATATGCTATGCAGGATAGTTAGTATAGGGAAAGAGTAGGCTTTAGTTAGAGCATTACAAAGTACTGAATGCCTTTTGGGAAGGCAGGTGAGTCTAGGATAAATGCATGATCATCTTTGCCTATTTTGTTTTAAATAGCAGCTTCAGCCACACTCTTGTGATTGAAGTGGGACCATGCTGTGATTGGAAGCGGAGTTAACCCTTCAATTTGGCTATTTTTACTTGTGAAAAATCACCTCCCTATTGCTATGCCCTAGAAGTTCTGGGCAAATAGCAGAAATGTGCATATGAGTGTGTGAATCTGTACCTGAGTCTATGGTGGAGAGTGTGTGCTTTGCCACAGTACAGATCAGAGGAAATGGCAGCCATCACCATCTAGCAGTAGTAGGTCTAGCTCATCTGATTTGGATGGGGAGTCTTTGTGAGACAGCAGGACCAGCAAGAGGGCAAGAACAAAAAGGAGAAGGTGCACTGAAAATGAGGACTTGGATAGCAGGGGATCATCAGGTGAGTCTGGGGATAGGAAGGAGGACAGGAAGGGCTTTTGGAGAGCCACAGTGCATGTTCCAGGGCTCCTGAACTGGAGGAGGAAGAGGCATGGGAGCTTTGAGTGCAAGGGGCTAGGGTGGCATGGGATGTAGACTCAGGGAATGGATCTGTCAGTTTGTCAGACACTTTTTGAGACCATGAAGATCCCCCTGGCATACACCTTGACAGGAATAAAATACTCAACAGTTATTAGGTGAACATTTTTCCCTGCTTAAGCCTGAAGTGAAGAAGGGCGCACTCCCAGATTCAACAAGAGGGATAGGAAGGAAGGGAAGGTCTCAGTGGTTGAACACATGTTCAACCTGCTGGCTGGCTGGCTGCACGTTTTCATGGGGGTATTTCAGGCAACCTACCTGAGCAGGAGATGGCATTTTTCTGATCACCTGGGGAACATCCTTAGGGCTAGTACCCTGGTGGGGGACTCAGCAACTATTGAGTATGACATTGTGTTCAGAAAGAGGGCTTCCCAAAGCAAGTATGCTTGTTGGGACCTCATCAATGACAAGATTAGGCTTGTCTTAGCGGGTCCCCAAGGGAATCATCCAAGCTTTTTTGTTGGGCCAGGAAAAAGGATGCTAGAAAAGGGGTCTTCTGGGAGTTCAGTCAGGGAAAATGTCAAGAGAGCCTGGTGTAAGTTTGAGCATTCCTGTGAGATGTGTTTGGGAGCCCACCCCAAGATTTCTTGTTCTCAAGCCAGCAGCAGCCAGTAGACTTTTCATGGACTCCCCTCCACAGTTGCTGGCATCAGGAAGGGTGGGGGAGCCTCACCTGGGTCTAACTATGGGCCAACAGGTGGCAAATAGGAGATTTTGACTGTTAAACCAATATGCTGGCTTCTACCCCAATTTAGCTTGAGGCATTGCTTCCCCTCCAGGATAAGTACCCCAAACAGGAAGGCTGCCAGTTTCATTAAGGAAGGTTTTGTTCAGGATTCAGGACGCAAGTGCAGGGACCTCAGGTGGTATTCGAGTCGGGGAACCTTAAGTTGGCTAGGGAGCTCCCTGAGCTGGTGGCTGTAAAAACTGATAAGAAGGTCAGGGGTGGCAGGGTGGCAGGCTCTTTCTTGGCCCCGCCCACGGGTAACCTTGGGGTTTCCGCACTGGAAGTTGCTCCTAAGAAAACACCAGGTGAATTTAGGCTCATTCTTCACATATATTACCCAAAAGAAGCCTTTGATCAGGCAGTTCACCTCGTTTAGGCTTGCAGGTCTGGGGACCTCAGTGGCAAAGTACGATATTCAATTGGCCTTTCTCTTGCTCCCAGGTCATCCAGAGGATTTCTGCTTGCTTAGATTTAAGTTTTCAGGGAATTGGTACTTCGACAAAACCATACCCACGGAATGTGCTGTCAGCTGTGCTGCATTTGAAGCTTTCAGCTGCCATGACCTGCTTCCAGAACATGGACTCTGACTCAGAGTCTGAAATAGGGGGCATGCCAGAGGCTGAGAGAGGGAGGATGCCAGGACCTGCTGTACAGGTAAAGGTTACAGTGCCACAAACAGAACAGGAGGCAGTGCCAGCTCCAGCAGAGAATCCTGCCTCTTCTGAAGAATGAAAGAGTGGTAGTAATTTGTAAACTCCAAGAGACACTCCACATCATTGGGGTTGCGTAGATGCTGCCAGAACAAAATAGCCTCCACCTTGCTGGGGTCCATGGTGATGCCATTGGCCAAGATGCAGTGACCCAGGAGGTTTATCATAGACTGGTTAAACTCACACTTAGCAACCTTAGTGTAGAGGTGATGCTCCTGCACCCTCTGAAGCACAGTGTACGCGTGCTTTCATGGTCAGCAGCAGAGCTGGAATGAATCAAAATGTCATCTAAATAGATGATGACAAAGTGGTCAAGTAGGTTATGGAATGCGTTCATGAAATGTTGGAAGACAAGGGGTGTTAGTCAAGCTGAAGGGTATCACGGTATATTCAAAGTGCCTGCATTATATGTAGAACACAGTCTTCCATTCATCTTCCTCTTGGATGCACACCAGATTGTAAGCCCCCCATAAGTTCAGCTTGGTGAAGATCTTAGCCCCTTACAACCTCTCCAAAATCTTTGCAATGAGCGGCAATGGGTACCAGTTCCAGGTGGTGATCTGGTTTAACTGGCAGAAGTCATTGCAAAGCCTCAGTTCTCCAGACTTCTTTTTGACAAAGGGTACATGAGCAGCAGCTGGTGAGGAGGGGGGTCATGTGAAACCCTTCTTCATGTGTTTTGTGATTAAGTTTTCCCTGGAGGTCTCAGAGTGACAGATACCACCAGGTGTTTGGAGGGAATGCTGCATGAAGTCTGGACACTAGTAATACCAGCCGGTCCTCAGCTTAGTGGCCTTCCTACATCAGACAGGGTCCATTTCTCTTCCAGTTGGAAGAACTGCTCTTAGTAGGGCACATGGCTGCTAGATAACCCAGGCCTCCACAGTAAAGGCACAGGCCTTCTCAACATCTCCACAGATGTCAACTGAGGTCAGGCACCCCCAACCTGAATAGGCTCCCCTGCAGGTGGGAATTCCAGAGCAGGTGAAGATGGGAGGTGCAGGGGAGGGTCTGCAACTGGCCAGTTCTGGCCCTGGGATTTACGTTGCCACAAGTGGCCATGAGTCTTGAGGCACAAGTGAATCAGGCCTTGCAGATCCCCTGGGCACTCAATATGGGCTAGTTCATCAAGAATTGGGTCCGATAGTGCTTCTTGGAATTGATCCATTAGAACTGCCTGATCCTGTGCCAGCAGCTTGAAGTCACTGGCATACTCTGCTACTAACTGGTTTCCCTGATTTAGCTCCTGGATCTGGTGGTTGGTGGTCTGGACCCAGACTTGGTTCATATATATGGCCTGGAGCTGTTGGCCAAAGGCTTCAAACTTGTCCAATATGGGGCTCTGCTGCTGCAATAACAGTGTGGCCCGTTTGGAAGCACTGCTGGAAAGCAAGCTGATGACAAACCCGACTCTATGTCGGTCTGTTGGAAAGCCCTCTGCTCTCGAGTTCATAAACAGAGTGCATGCACATACCCCCCCCCCAAAAAAAATTCCTGAAACTTTGCTAGAGTTTCACCAAACTTCTCAGGGCAGGCTAGGGAGCACTTTTGGTGGGGAACTACTGGGGCTGGAGCTGCAGCTGAGTGGTTAAGTCTGCAAGTTGCTGAGCCAACAGGTTTCTTTCAGCAAACAGCTGTTCATAGCCTGAAGCAGGCTTCACAGTAGTGGCCAGCTATGTGGGTTGGTTCCAGACAAACAGGGGTCAGAAACAAACTGTTAGAAGGTCTGTCTGTCTGTTGTTACCCTGACTTCTGGGGTCCCTGGGAGACACCTGGATTTGCTTCAAAAAATACAAAGGTTTGGGGAAATTAGTGGAGCACTGCTTAGCAAAGCAGAGGGTAGGGCAATGCAGCAAGCTCTTTTATCCTATGTCTACAGGGTCAGACTGCACGAGAGAGACAAGGCAAGTGTCCAATTAAAGGCATTTTATTTAGCAAAATTGGCAGAATTTCCTCACATTCACACAGAACAGTCACTCACACAAGCACTACTGAATTTGAAAGTCTTAAGAGTGGGAAAAGTTAAGGGAAAGAAAGCAATTATACTATACTTAATCTTGAGGACTGTGGTTCAGGAAGAAACAAAGATAGATCAGCAGACAAAGAAAAAGACTGACAGGAGCCTTAAAAGTAGCAGACACTAGTCAAAAGTGCAAGTTCTCCCGAGAGAGTGAGTGAGCGAGAATCCCCAAAAGGGGATCCAATTATAGTGCAAAACATGCCTGAGGGAGGGCAGACCCTTTTCCTGAGAAAGGACAGAAACTGAGTTATGCAGATGGACCTCAGCTTTGTAGTTCCCACGATTGTAAGCACTAACTTCATCCAGGAGACACTTAGCCTCTCAAGGTGTCAAAATTGCTGCCAGCCCCTTTGATGTGTACATAAGGGCCTTCTGAGGTTTTCCTCTGGATATGTGACTGGAGGCATGTTGGCCTGACCTCACTAAAAATACTTTGGTTTATAGACCCAGATGTCTACATTCCTATCTAGTGAACCTCTGACTTAATAACTTTTTGATATCAAATATTATGCTTTCCCTGGGCTCTGCCTCTGGAGTAACAGAGAATGGGTATGTTCCATCTTCTGCATGACAACCTTCAAGATATTCTCTTCATCATCTTTTCTTCAGACTAACTATATTTGCCACCCTACTGGTTATTCTACTTGGAATACATTGCAGTTTGTCAATCTCCTTCTTAAAAATGTGACTCTCAGAACAGGATGCAATAAACTTGAGAGAGAAAAGAACAGAGGAGAACAATTACTTCTTGTGACCTGGACACTATGCTTCTGTTCATGCCAGCTTTAAATTGTGTTAGTTCTTTAAACAACAATATCACACTGGCTGGATCCTGTGAAGTTTGTGATTAACTAAGATGCTTAGTTCCTTTTCATGTGTAGGCCTGATTCTGTAAACTTGTTACCTCACTGGTAAACTCTGTCCTGGGGTCTACAGTTTTGATATTAAAATATGATTCAACGTGCCTGAGAGGTCACCTGAATGAGCACGTAGGCAGCAACAGTCGAATGATCAAAAACCATGTCAGGCCAGTACAATCCCCCATCACGTAGCCCCAGGAGACCTCAAGCTGTGCAAGCCCACAGTAGACAAAGGGTCCTCAGCCACTAAGGAGCCAACTTGAGGGGATTAGTATGTTTTCCCCAAGATGAGCACTGATAGCAATAAAGTCATATCAGGCAAGGACAATTTACATAAATTCACACCACAGCCTGAAGATCTGAAGATCCTGAACTGAACTGAAGATCCTGAAACTTTGGCAACATCTTGTAATCTCATCATGCAAAGGGAGTTGCCATTGTGGAGCTTCTTTTCCGTTGTAACGCCCTTTGTTCTCCCCAGGAGAGGATTTGCCCTCAAGGTACCTTTTCCTCTACAAATAGTCCCAATTTTTGAGAATGTCTTTGGATCACTCCCAGTCATACCAGCAGACCATTTCTCCGTCCATTTCTCTGTGCTGAGCTCCACTTCTTTGCTATTTTTCCCGGACCAAGGACTTCAGGAAAAGGCGCAGTATTCCTCTAATATTTCCCCTATCAGTTTCCTCTCTTTTGATTCTTAGTAGGTCTTGAGTGAGTGTGTGAGTGATTGCATTGGTGCGTGAAACTTTCATTCAATAAAATCATTTATTAGACATCTTTGTTTGGTTTTTGACTTGGCCCGACCCCATAAAAACTGGGTAAAAAGACCCCACTAGGTTACCCTGCCTTTCGCATTGCTATTGTTTGTGCTCTGTTGAGTTCCCATTCCCTACCATGTGGAGCACATTAAGGCGTCCCCCACAGGACCCCAGAAATCAGGGTAACATCCTGTCATATGATTTCTTTCTGTCTGTATTCTGTCATTCTATCTTTCTTTGGTAACTAAATGCAGGACATCCTCATAGGGCTTGTTTTCTAGACTCCTCAATAACTTTGTTGCCTTCTTCTGAATAAGCTTCATAGAATGACATAATTGGAAAAGATCACAGGAGCCATCTCGACCAACCCCCTGCCATGCAGGAATATGTGGTGAGCAATGCACAATGTTTTGTCTATGTGTGCATGTCCAATGGTAATGAGTAATGACACTGCATACACACCTTGACTTCCTCAGACTTTCATTGAAAGCAGACTTCCATGCTGGACAAAGACATTCTGCCTCTTTTGGAGGGAACTTACATAAGCATTTTGTGCCTCAGAATTTCTACTAGTACAGTTCCTGCAAGTTCAAAAGTTGCACATCAAAGAGAAAGATTTACTATAAGACCTGTCCTCTGAGGGAACATGTTATGAATGGAAGCATTTAGGAATAGGCTTGCCTACCTCCAGCCTGAAATGGTATGATCCAGGTGTCAAATTGTACCTGCTTTCTGTATGACATGAGGGCAATTGTTGATGTTATTAAATTAACATCGCCTCTTCCTATGAATGTGATCTATTCACACAGCATTGTCTGGAAAAAACTGGTATTATTTGCTGTTGCCTAGATGCTTATATGTCAACTCTGGAAAACTAGAAAATCAAAAGACATATTATGGAGTTGTACATTGTCTTAACCCAACCATTCTGCTTAGGAAGAATTTTTAGTTATTAATTCCTCATCAACAACAGGTGCCTACAACCAGGAGCAAATCTAGTGAACAGTGAACAATGCTATGCTGATTACATGTGCAGTTAGACAGCAATGACTATGGTGATTTCTTCTTCCTCCCACCAAATCCTGAACAGATGGAATGACATTGCATTATATAGTGCATATATATATATATATATATATATATATATATATAGTGAGTGAATATTGGAAAGTCCCTTTCATTGAGACCAACACATGGAGACAGAGCACAAGAACACTGAACAAACATTTCTTGGAGTACCCACTAGACTCCATGGGCAATAAAATCCTCATGGGAAGCATTCCATTTGACCTTAATGGCATGAGATTAGAATCTGGGAAGCATGTTTTTTTGATTGACAGCACAGGAGGCAGATAGCAAAATAGAATGCATTTTGGGTTGACTCATCTCAACAGGGTTGGAACAAAAACTCTTTCTGGAGCTTGATACAACATTCCAGACATTCCAAACCAAATAGCTTGTTAAAGTTTGGGAGCTTGAGTTTTGATTCTGCACTTTTTGTGAAATCTGACTTTCAATTCATGTCTGGTAACTGTTTAAAGGGAAAACTACAGAGCCTTCAAATAGACTAGAAGGCTGGGAGATCTATGGGCAATCTATAGGAGACCTATGACCTACCACATGCATCATCCCTCCCCATGCATCATCCGTCATGGCCATGCTGGCAGGGACTGATAGGAGTTGGAGTCCAAGGTTATCATGATTCCCCAGGCTTAAAATATATCTACAGTCAACAGGTTGGATCCAGGACTTCTGGTGGCAGAGGGGCTCCTGAAAAATGGAAAAGTGCCTCTGCATACCCTCTGACATTTCACAGATGAAAATTAGATAGAGAGATAGATGGATGGATGGATAGATGGATGGATGGATGGATAGATTATTATGGTCATAGACCAGAACAATAAAATCTGAATAAAAATACATATAAATATACAAAAGGATACAAATACAGATATATATTTATCTGTCAGTTAACAGAATCCAACTAGTCCTAACAGAGCCCAACTAGACAATCATTATACTGATCCATGGTACAAGTCATCACCAGCCAAATTTTAATTGCTGCTGCACAAAATTTAGCCACTTTACAGGTCAAAATAGGATTGGTATCGGAAAGCAGCAAAGAAACGTATAACTGTTCTGAAGGTCCTAGATATTTGTGGAGTATTGATAAAATAAGATCAGTATGTAGCTCTCTGTAGTATAAACACTTAAAAAGCACTTGTTCCACTGTTTCTATTTGACCAGAATCACAGGGGCAATGTCTCTCCAAATATGGGATCTTCCTACAGTGTCCTTCCAGAATAGCTGAAGGAAGAGCACAATAATGTGCCAAAGTAAAGGTGTTACAGTGTTTGGGCACTTCTAGATCGCTTATATGTGCCACAGGAGTTGTTTTTGCTGGCAAAAAAGGAAGGGGATGCTCTATATCAGTAATAAGTTGTTTAACAGGTATTTTGGCCTGATCATATCCCTTGCTGAGGGATACTGTGACTTGGAAAAGCCCAAAGATAGAATTTTAGTTGTAACTCTTTGATCCCATTTGGATTGAACCTTGTCCTTCAAAACTAATGGGGTAAGACTGGACTCGAGCAGCTGCTTGCATTAGTGGCAGACACTGTTACCCTGTATTGTGGGGGTCCCGGGAGGGATGCCCAAATAACCAAATAAAAACACAAGATGGGGAAATTAACTTGAGCACTCTCCTAAGCTAGCGAGAGGAAGGGTATGTTATTTCCGCTATGGCACTCCCGGTGAGGACTCCCAGATATCCTTTTGATATCATTTAATTTGGCCTTAGCTGGACTGGTTGCGATTACCTCATCTCACGTGTTCGCAAAGTTCTCCGGATAAGCACGGACAGAGAGCGGCCGTTAATGGTTTACATTCCATTTCTCTTTGTAGCCAGCAACCCAAAACTCGCCCGAAGCTTTAGGGAACTTCCCGCCACAGACTCCTCAATAGCCACGTGGCTCTCAGTCAAATTACTCTTGAGAGTTGGGCCATCAACGTCTTGGCCAAAGGTATTGTCTCTACATGCAAATTCCCTCACGTTAAACCTGACCTCACCAAATCCTTTTGTCCAGCACCGAAACCTCTTTTGTTCTCCTTTGGGACTGCCATAGCCGAAAGGCACGATCTTCCCTATAAAAACCCTTCATTTCTAACCGATCCTCAGATCACCTTTGACTGCCATCCCGCCCTGTCGTTGGTGTGTTTAAAGGACTCCCCTCAGCGCCCCATGCTGAGCTTTCTTCCTTGAATCTCCAACCTCTCTCCAGGACTACGGAACAGGTCGTATTGCCTCCCCCTGCAACTCTCTTTCTTTTCCAAGCTAGTTAGTTTATGTTCATCTTCTGTGTTTTGTTTTTAATAAAGAATTGTTCATTGTTTGGAAGCACCTTGTCTAGCCACTCTCTAACCCGACGCTGTAGGCATAGGGTGAAAGATCTCGCTAAGTTACCCTGCCTCTCGTTAGCAAAATCAGTGCTCTGAGTTCTAATTTCCCCATCTTTGGTATAGTAATTGGCAAAGCTGGGCGCCCCTTGCGGGACCCCCAATTTTCAGGGTAACAGGTAACTTTAGCTGGGATCTTTTAACCCTATGTATACAGCATCAGGTCAGAAGAGCAGTCAGACAAGGCCTTTAAAATAGTAAAAGGAATAGTAACTTTATTAAAGGACAAACAACATAAAAGATACCACATGCACACAGCTAACTAGAAATTAGAAGTGAGAGTTTTCAGGGGGAATGGGTGATACGACACCTTTTCTCGTAGTCCAGGAGAGAAGTGGAGGTTGCAGGGAAGAAAGCTCAGCACGGTTTGCTGAGGGGGTGACTCGCTGGACAAACCAACAGCAAGGCAGGATAGCAGTCCGGAGAGTTCTGAGGAGAGAGACAGACTCAGTTATTGGGAACTGAGGGAACAACTTCACTGGACAGAGCAGCAGCAAGGCTAGATGGAAGTCCAGGGCGATCTGAGCGGTCCAAGCAGTCTGAGGAGGACTTGGAAAAGGGAACTTTTTATAGGGTGGATTGTGCCTACAGGCCATGCCATGCTCGGTGAGAACAAAGAGAATTTGGAGTGGGACAAAAGCATTGGAAAAGGTCAGGTTTTACATGATTAGCTTAGCGCTGGATGACAATAGTGTAGCCAGTATGCAAATGGCTTAGCATAAAGAGAGTGCCGGCTCAGGGCCCTGCATCTTTGTGTAAAGCTGCACTTAAGCAAGGTGTGTCTGCAAGAAAATGGTCCCTGAAGCAACAGAGAGGAATTAATCTGCCTGCCTAAATGGGGGTTGGAATGTCCAACCATTAACGGCCACGCCTGTTTACGTGCTTGTCCTGTGGCCCTTGCAAACACATGGAGCAGGGTGGCAGGGAAAGGTCAAGTGAAGGTCAAATAAGTTTGATATCAAGAGATAGCTGGTGCTATCACCAGGCATGACAGAACCGTGGTAACGACATGACCTAGCAAGCTGTGCTAGATCACGGTCCCAAGAAGTGTGCTTGACAAGGAGGGTCTCCCTCTTAAGCTAGTGGACCCCCCCCTTTATGGGAGTCTGAAGACTCCATAGAGCCAGGATCAAGACCTGCAAAGTGTCTGCTCAAGAATGGAGTGGCCACAGTAGAACCGAAGGCTCTGGAGAATCATGCACTTCGGTTGAGCCAGGGGTGGGGTGAAAGCTTCACACACACTCCATATGGACATTACGTTCTCTGCGTCCAGGCCTTTTGTCAAGTAAGAAATTTGGAATTCTGTTTTTTACTTATAATATGCAAGAAGCCCTTTGTCTACAGCAGTACTAACTTTTCCTATAAGTTTTAAAGCCTTCTTACTAAGTTTTAAAGTGATAGTACTTCTTTTTTTTCTTGGAATTTTTTTAGAACATTTTTGAAAATAAGCTTTAAATATTTAAGTATCTTTTTTCCTTCTAGTTATTGTCTTTGTAAGGATTTAAGTATTTTTTAATATATATATTTGGATTTTGTTCAGGACTCTGAACTAAGCTTCTTTTTATCCTGGATCTTTAAAAGACTAAGGGTTTATTTTGGACATTTGACTGTCTGACCTGTTTGGATGTTGAATAATTTCCTTTTGATACTTTTGATATGAACTGCATTTTTATCTGAATGATTTCAAGAATGGGTTAAGACTTATGTTTACTAATAAGAGCCCAGTGAATTTACTACATTTTTAAAAATATTGGATTGTCTTTTGTTGACCTTGACATCGCTGGGAAACTTGCAATGAAACTCTTTACTACCAGCTGTTTTAGGAACATAACTTCATTGTTTTGGAAACACTGAACAGGATTCATCATGGCCTTATTTGTTGATGGTGACACCGAAATTAAAAATGGTTCAAGAAGCTCTGAGGACATACCCAAATATTTTTTCACTTTTCTTGGATGAATTTAACAAGTTACAGCATCTACTGAGGAAAAGTATAACAAACTTAAAGGACAACTGTTATTATTGTCACAAAAACTCAATGTCAGATTTAAGAAAACTGAAGACAAGGACTATAAAAAAACAACAAATTGATGAAATGGCAAGCTCTGTCGAAAAAAGAAAGGAAGATGGAACACATTTTCTGCAAGACACATATTGCAACTTGGAATTCAAATCCACACAGAAAGCTGTAAATATTAAACAGGAGATGCAAGGAGTTAATATTCCTGATTTGGGAAATGTGAAGAATGTACAAGATGTTACAATGCAAGCAGCATCTTTCAAGTTAGAAGTCCAAAATGTGCAGTGAGAATTTTCATCATTCAAGGAAGTTCTGGACAACTGGCCTTTTAGTCTACAAGATGTGTCTTTTGGAAAGAAAGAGAATAACAATTTGATCATGAACCTATTGATGGACCAACTTGTTAACAAAAATGTCTTTTTTCATTGGGGTATCTTTGAAGTTCTGATCTTTATCTATAAAGATGAAAGGCACTGATTGTGTATGGTTGTTATAAGAGGTTTGCTAGGAATATTCAAATATGATTCAACCTTGGGAAAAAGAAAGCAGAAAGATTAATAAGGAAAAATATGTCTATTAAACAAAAGGTTTATGATTTATAGTTTAAGAGAATGGATTATGATTAATATGGAATAATGGTTTTTGATTGTAACAGAAAATGTGTTATGGTTTATGACATATGAAAATGATTTGTAACTATGAATTACTAGAAAAAAGAGTCAGAAAAGAACAGAAGACATTTGCTGTTCTTGTTTTTCCTTTTTCCTTTCTTTTTTCTTTGTAAAGTGTGATTTGAATTATTAATTTTACTATTGCAGGATGAATAACTAGATATCAATTAATTTATGTTTTATCTGTTGCTTATAAAATTTATCTATGATATAAAAATTATTGTTTTAAGAAATATTAATTTTATGTAGATGAGAATAAGAATAGGTTATTAATGTCTAATACAATTGGAATTACTATTAACAATTTATTAGGAATTATTTTATTACTTACTTGGAAGTATTTTTGTAGATTTAGATTTATGATAAAGCAATTAATAAGCAGCAAGTTTTAATTCTTATGTTGTTGTTGTTATATTATGTTAAATGGTTTGTGGTTACTGTTAGATTACTATTTGCTACTTGTAGCAGGAGCTGGAATCAATTTTTAGTGTGTAGTTTATTTTGACTATTTGTTGTAATTTGTTCTTTGTAGTTTTTGTTTTGTGTGATTTGTTTTGTTTGTGCTTGTCCTATTGTGTTTATTTTTTATTTTCATTTTTTATTATTTTTTATTATTTAATAAAAGATATTTTAAAAAAAAAACTAATGGGGCAAGACCCATAAATGAAAATGATAACCTGAGCCAATAATTGAGTATGTACATCTGTACTCTAGCTCCTACCTCCATAAGGTCTGCATTAGCAACATATTTTGGGACCTGAAATACTGATCTAAGAAATTTAGGTGTTATAAGTTCTAACGGTACAAAATTAGTGAAAGGTCCTAGTTGGGCACCATATAGGAGTTGTGCTATTGACTTCAAATAATTTGAGAGCTGCCAGAATGTGATGGCTTCCTCTTGCCCTAAAAAAATATTTGAATAGCTAAGAAACTCCTCTGGGCTGTGTTGGCAAAATAATCCCCATGAGCTTTCCTCCTTCCAGTAGAATGGAAAACTACACCAGATATTTGAAGCAAGTAACCTGTTCAATCTTGTGGCCATCTATATTCCAAGAGTATTCCCTAGGCTATCTGTGGGTCCTTAGAATATCCCTGAGATGGCATTCTTGCAATGCCTCTAAGCTACAGGAAAATAACTGAATGCTTCAGTGCTGATCCCTCCCACTTTTTGACAAATGGCCATATGAGTGGGGCTTCACAGCTTACAAGATGAGTTTTGCTGAGGCTTTGGTCACTGAGTAGTCAGGACAGAATTTCAACTTCTGCAACAACTCCCTCCCAAAAAAGGTTAAAAAAAAACACACCAAAAGAAGCAAATTGCGATGGTGTAAGTGGGACTTCACACCATTGTCAATTACTGACAAGATACGGACTAGAATAAAACAATGAAAGTCAAAAATATTTGCTGATAAGAATTTATTTATTAAGAAGGAAGAAAGAAGGGAAGAAAGCAATATGAACAATTCAGATGATACAATTATAGCTTCAAAACAATACAGCATAGATCAGGACAGGATATAATATAGATATTCTCTTAGGGTCTTAGCCTGTCTCCTGTTACAAAGCCTGATGCCAGTGGTATCATCCGGCCACAGAGCTGGTGTTCGTGGAAGGCTACATTCAGGCATCAGCTGTGGTTCTGTCCTCTATTTTCTTCTTATGGTGGTTTTTATTCACAAAGGCCATTTCCGTACGTGGCGAGGGAAATGCTCCCTGCCACTACTCACCGCCTTTTTGGTGAGTCCGGGCGAGTCCATCGGGACGAGGAGCAGTGCGAGCTCATCGCTTCGCACTGCTCTGGCGTCCAAAATGGTGGCTTCCAGTTGGAGGAGGCTCTCCACCAATTGGGGAAGCTAGCCAGCTGAAAGCCCACCCCCAGCAGATCTGCAGGAATGCACTAGTGCGCGCCCGCAAATCTGCACCGGAGCGCAGAGACGGAGCGACACAGGGTCGTGTGCTCCGTACTTTTTAAAAACCTCTTAAAAGAGGTTTTTAAAAAGCACGCTGCATGACCAGTTCCAGTCGCTCTGAAGTGGACTGAGGTGCAGAACTATGAAAAGTAGTCCACCCCAGTCCACTCCATGGTGCAGAAGACCTCCGCTGGAGGTCGCTCTGCACCGTTTTAATAGGCCCGTGCGGAAAGGGCCAAACTCTCCCAGTCTCTTTCCTCCCTGATTTTCTACTCTCACACATAATTCCACTCATATACAAAATACCTCAGAATTTCTACTGCAACTTGTTATGGACAAAAGAAGTTGTGCTCCATGCAGGCTGTAAGGAGATAAATTTACCAGCTTCCATAAATTGGGTCTGTATTCATCTGTTCACACAAACATTTGACCCACGTACAACTCCACCTTTGATCTGTACTCTGCATTTCAGGCAATTCTTTGTTCCTACACAGAAATCAGGAATGAATAGGTAATAAGATTCTCACAAACATGTGTGTATGTGTATAGATGATCTGAAAACATGTACAGTGTAATATGTGAACAACCCTCTGATCATACTGTCTACGTTTTTGCTTTGAGATGTTACAGGAAATATATGTAGATGAAAAGTAAGGCCACTCCTATGGCTGTTAGATAACTGGGAACAAAAGCTGTTGAACAAAAACAATAAAGTTTGGCTTCTCCATGTGAAGTTACAAACCAAATTCCTCCCTCCATCTAGAACCAGAATCTCAAATCACAGGGCCTAGATCCTCTTCTCCAGCTCTCAGGATGGAGAGGAAGAATTTCAGGGTGAAAGCACTGCCTTGAAAAGCATGTTTGTATATATTTTCCTCTGTCATGTACTGCATAACCCACACTCCACAAACTTCACTCTGAGGTAGACAGTAGCTTTATTTGTAGGAATATAAGCAAAACAGCACACTTCCCCTGAATTTGCTGAGACTAAAGCATACATGGAACTTACACCTTTTTATATGTAACAATTCCAAAATTCAGGTGTGCAAAGCTATGATTGGCGAGGGTCATAAATCCTGGTATCATACCACTTCCCAGTCAGTTCCCAGACCTGTTTCCGACTTCTCTCCATCCTTGGCTGGTTTCACCTGAGCACATATTTCCTGCCCCTTAACTTAAAGACAGCAGGTTCCCAAAACACATAGTGTCTTCAGACTACACTTACATTTTTTTAATCTCTGTTCTTTCCCCCTCACACCAGATACAATGTAGCAGTAGGCAATGAAGCAGTTAGCCACTGATACACTGTAACAAAACTAGCCAAGCCCAGTATAGATACATTGTTGCAATAATCAAATAACACTGGATACTTTGTAGCAATTACAGGCATGCTTAATGGGGCTCTGCTCTAATGGAGCATCTGCTTCTACCATTGTTAAAATACAGTATTTCAGTACACATTCAGTAGACCCAACTCATTTGCATGGCAAGAGCTATGCGTCCTGACATCCTCATTATTTAGATTGTTTGGTTATTTTTAAGAATTTATTGGAATACTCTACGTAACTATGGTTGATGCATAAGTTATCCTGCTTAATGACATCATCAGTGGCTACCCCTTCTAGCATCACTAGGGCCCATCTCCTGTGACATGACCTGAGGTCATTTCCAGGGGCTCATTCACATTACAGAATTATGCCACTATTATTCCACTTTAACTGCCATGGTTCCATCCTAAGGAATCCTGGGATTGACAGTTTAGGGAGGGGCTCTTAGAATTCTCAGTCAGAAAGCTCTAGTGACTTACCAAACTGAAATCCCCAGGATTTCATAGGATGGAATCATAGTAGATATGGTGGGATTACAGTGCTATTATTCTGTAGTGTGAAAGGGCCCCAGGTCTTAGTTTTTGGCCCTGAAATTTAAGGGCCTAGGATAGTCCTGATTTCCAATCCTACTTGAGAAAAGTATTTGCCTCTAAGCTAAAAAGGCACGGGTAAAGTACAAAAAATAATAAAACGCACCTGAACAAATTGTAATATGAAAACTCAATTGAATTAAAAGCAATTGAAAGCACAGCAGTAAGGAAAGCAACACACCAGCTTCTTAAAAGCCTTTGATCAGGAACCAGTTAATGGCCCCAAACCAGTTTGAATAGAAGGGTGTTTGCCAAGAGAAGGACCTCATGAAGGGAGTCAGCCTAACTTCCCTCGAATACAAGGGAATTCACAGTCTAGAAAACAAAACCACATCATGGTTTCATTAGGAACTATTTCTCTGACATTTAGGGACTTTCTGCACTATGCTGTTCTAGTGCCATTATTCCACTTTCAACTTCCTGTGGAATTCTGGGGTTTGTAGTTTCCTGAGGCCAAAGAGCTCCTTGGCTGAGAATACTAAACTGCAAACCCCAGGGTTCCACAGGATGTTGAAAGTGGGATTAAAAGCACTACAACAGTGTAATGCAGAAAGGCCCTTAGTGATGGTATACCCTCTGACTGCGGGCCAGCATGATGTAGTGATTTGAGCAGTGGCCTACAACCCTGGAGGCCAGGATTCAGCTCCCCACTTAGCCATGGAAACCCACTGGGTGACCTTGGGCATGTCACACTCTCAGACCCAGAAAACCCCTTGATGGCTTTGCCTTAGGTCTTTATAAGTTGGAGATGACTTGAAAGCACAGCAGCAGCAGCACCCTCTGAGTGTCTCAGTTTGGCAGCGATAGTCCTGATTAATCCTCCTCTTTTTTCCAGTTGCTTTTCAAATGTCCTAGTTTATCCTCTTTCCATTTCCATCCTCAACTTACTTTAGTCACTGCAAACTGAGTTCAAAGTGCAAAAGTAGTTTGCATTTAATTAATTCAGCAGTGGGGAGAGGAGAGGAGGGGGCAGGAGCTTGCCCTTCCCATTTGGCTCAAAAGCAAACTGCTGTGGCCTCATTTAGCCTGTATGCTCTTCCTCATTAATGACTTATACCACACTCTGATGTTGCTTGGCTACAATATGTCCCAGTTTTCATTTGTGAAATGTTGGAGCTTATAGAATCCCAGACCGTTAGTCATGTTGAGTGGGGATTCTGGGAACTGAATTCCAACAACATCTGTGAATATTGGAGGGCATCTGATGGGCAGTGTATTTAGATGTCTGAGTGCTAAAATCAATGTGTAGAAGTTGGGGGAGGAGGAGTAACATGTCCATCAGGGTTGGCCCAAGACATTTTTCTGCCCAGGGTGGAACACAAAATACCTTCACCACAAAGCCAGTCAAGATACTTTGATACACGAGACAGGAAATCTCATAAATATTGCAGTAACAATACATTAAATAACTAAGGATTTGCTAACTGTCCAAAATAACTCAAAGCAGCTGCTTGAGGAGGATGCCACACTCTGTCTGAGGGTAGGGCCAGTCATGATTGCAAAACCAGAGTGAGGCCAGAGGTAAAAGGATGGGAACAAAAATACTGGCAAAATTTAGGTTAAAGCTCTTACTATCTGTAAATAAACCTATAAGTAAACCTTAGGAGAAGAACAGAAATATTTTAGATGGGGAAACACTAGCACAAAAGGTGGGAAAACCCCAAATTGTGTCATGGATGAAGTGATGTCCCATCAAGAGACACTGAGAAAGAAAGACTGGGATCTCATGACAGCTAGAATAGGTCTCAGAGCCTAATTTTCCTTGGTTTGTTTGATGAGCGAGGTAAGATGGACAGTAAACCTTCATTCATATTCTGCCTAAACCAGAATGCAACTCTTAAGCATTTGTAATAACAATATTCTTTGCTTTCCATTCATCCTTAAGCCAGAGCTGATATCTATTCTGCTGCCAGTCCTAACCCTGAAATTGTATATAAGGAAATAAGAGGGTGGAAAAACCCAGTGCTGAGCTCATCTTCTGAATTGGTTCCAAACCTGAAATTCAATCTGGACAGATGGATGATCACATTCAGTCTTGCTCATGAATCAGCTGCCCCAAATTCCAAGGCATCAGCCAGGAGGCTTCCCAAATTCTGACACTGTTGTGGGATATCATCTGGATCAACATGCCATAAATAAATACATAAATAAGCTAGATCCGAATACCTGGTTTAAAAATAACTGAGTTCTGGAATTAGAGGATGACACACTTGCTTCCTAAAAGCTTTGGAAACCAAGATAAGCAGCCATTCGCTTGCAGTTGTTTCCCGCAGCTGAGTACCCAAACAACAAATATAGATGTAATTAGCAAGCCCTTGCAGGAAAATGTTGCAATGTGTTCTTAGCTCCTAAGAGGGGCAAAGCCCAGAAAAATGGACACTTTGGACTTCCAGAACCCCCTGACCAGTATTGGGCAGTGGTCATGCTGGCTGAGGGATTCTGAGAGTGGTGATCCAAAACTGTAACTTTTCTAAGCTCTGAATAGGCAAACTCCTCTTTAGTGGTCCAGGTGGGCAGGCAAGCAAGTAGGCAGGTAGATGCATTCTCTTCTAGGGTACTTCCTCCTAGAATGTCTCCGCTCCATTCATTTTAAATTTTTTTCCTAACCACTGTTCAACATTCATGGCTATGCAGTCTGCTCAATATTCATTGGACTTTGAAAGCATTGTAAGTTTTGAAAGACAAAAGTGAAGAGAGGAAGAAGAGAGAGATGTACACTGCTTTGAGCTTATTGGAGGAAAGACAGGATATAGACAGAGATTCTTTTTTTAAAAAAATTTTATTATTATTTTTATTAAAATTCCATATAAGCTAAAATGTATATATATCACTTGTTGTTTACAATATTACATATTGTACACCATTCTTACATAACTTTACCATTAATATTAATATTTTCTGTACAATATTAAATAATTATTTCCTTCCTTAATATATTGTTCAATCTACCCCTCCTTCCACTCCCTCTCTATCCTGACCCCCTCCATATTAACAATATATTATATATTGGCAATGTATTTTTGCCATCAATTAATCCTTCCCCCTCCCTTCTCTCTCTGTATCCCTTCCACCTCCCCCTCTAGCCTTCCTTTCCTTTTTACACATTTTCTCTCCAATCTCTTTTTTGTTTCTTATTCTAAACCTCCTTAGTGTGAAATCTCTTTTTGTTATTGTAATCTACCTTAATTTTTCCTACTCTGTCTATATTCCTGCCTTAATATAAGAGTTACCCTTATCAATCCTTTATTCAATTCTATACTTTCATCTTACTTCTCTTTCACCCTTCTAATAATTTGATTCCATTGCTTTTCGAATTGTTGATTTGAGTTATCTTTTAGCATGTTGGACAGTTTTTCCATTTCAATAATATCCATCACTTTAATCTTCCATTCTTCGTGGGGAGGCTCTATTCCTTCTTTCCAGTGCTTTGCATAATTCAGACTTGCTGCTGTTATTAAATTTTATAATATTTTCCTTTTTGTCCTCATTTGGCTGTTCCTCATGATCATATTTAATAAATATATTTCCAGAGTCATCTCAAATTTAATATCAAACAGCTTAGTGATGCTATTGTGAATCTTTTTCCAATATTTTTTTGCTATGGGGCATAACCACCATATATGAAAATAAGTTCCTGTTGTTTTTCCACGTTTCCAACATTGACCATTCCCTTTTTGTGTTATCTTCATTAATTTTTGAGGGGTCATATACCACCGATGCATTGACTTATAAAAATTCTCTCTTAAACTCAAGCTTTGAGTAAACTTTATGTCTTCGCTCCATGCTCTTTCCTATCTTTCCAACTCTATGTTGTGACTGATATTTTGGGCCCACTTTACCATATAATCCTCGATCCCTTCCTGCTCTAACTCTTTTTCCAGTAGAAGTCTATAAATTTTTGAAATTGTTTTTTTCCCATTTTTCATTAGGATTTTGTCTAATTTATTCTCTTCTGTCTCCAACCCGGTAGTTTTATATCCATTTTGAACCTTTCTTTAAATTGTTGGTATGGGAACCAATTCAATTTGATGTTCTGCTCTTTTAGTTCTTCTCTAGTCTTTAACGCTGGTACTCTTCCTTCCCATTTTATTAGATCCTTATATCTTAGTATTCCTCCTAATTTTGGTTCTGATATTCTGAAGGCTTTTGGGGTGATGTCCACGTTGGCAATTTACTATAAAATTTTTTGTTGATAGTCTGCCACATTCTAATTAGAGCTCTTTTACCCTGAAAATCTGGGGGTCACAGAGGGACACCTCAATATGCTCCAAATGATGGGGAAAGTAAGCTCAATGGAGCACAAGCAACAGCAATGCGAGAGGCAGGATAACCTAGTGAGACCTTTTATCCAATTTTTACAGGCTCAGGCTCAGTCAGAAATCACACAAAAAGGTCCGATGAATGAGTTCATTGAACAGTACTGGCTCTCATCAACACAAACACTCACACACGCATCCAAGGGCGAAAAGAAATAAAGAGTGGAAATAAGATAGAGGGACTGTTGAGGGATTCGTAGCTTGGGTGATACTGCACCTTTCCCTGAAGTCCTTGGTCCGGTAAGCATCGATCGAACCGGAGCTCAGCTAACGGATGCTGAGGAGATTGCACGGCTATCGGGAGGGGAGATTGGTCAGTTGGTATGACCAGGAGACATCCTCTTCTCTCTCTTTTTTTCTAGTCCAAAAACAGGGACTATTTGTAAGAAAAAATTACTTTGAAGGCAAATCCTCAGCTAGGGAGGACAAAAGGGGACAGCAAAGAAAAACAACTCCACACTTGGCACTGTCTTTGATATCGGAAGATAACAAGGTGTCATCCAAGTAACAGGATCTTCTGCTGCTTTGAGGCTGCAGTGTGAGTTTCTGGAGATAGATTTGATAGATTTTATTGCTTCCAGTGCCCAACTTTATAGGAACACTCTTACTCCCTTCAAGTGGCTCCTTAAAGGTTGATGACCTTTTGTCCACCGTGGGTTATCACAACATGAGGTCTCCTATGGCTACGTGACTGGGGAGTTTCCTGGCCTGACCTTGTTTATTCGATCGTATGACTGTTATTGCCTATGTGCGCATCTGGGTGACTTCTCTGGTGGGTTAAATTAATTTTACATCAAAGTTGTAGACCACGGGACAGGGTTTATCAAGGGGACAACACTCTCCTCACATAATGTCTACATCTGCTTTGTTATAGCAGAGGTAACCATGCCAGCCAAAGTTAAACTCTTCTAATTCTAATAGTTTATAATTTTTCAATTGAATCCAATCTATAATCCATTCTAGGCAGCATGCTTGATAGTATACTTCCACATGTGGCAGTCCGAATCCTCCTCTCTCCTTACTGTCTTGAAGTATTTTCATTTCATTTCATTCAGGTTTCCTTCCTGCCCATATAAATTTTGATAGTTCTTTGTTCCAACTTATAAATGTTTTTTTTATTATTATTGATTATTGGAAGATTTTGGAACAGGAACATTATTTTTGGAAGTATAGTCATCTTTATTGTATTTATTGTATTTATCTGACCTAATAATGAGAGGTTGAGTTTATTCCATTTCTGTAAGTCTATTTTGATTTGATTCCATGTTTTTTGATAATTATTATCATAAAGTTCTGAATTTTTCTTTGTGATGTAAATTCCTAAAAACTTTTTTATCTATACTAAATCCTGAAATCTCTTTCAACTCTTCCTCTTCTTTTTTTGTCAGGTTCCTTGTCAGTAATGATGATTTATTCTTATTAATCCTAAAGCCAGCTACCTGGCCATATTCCTTCAATTCTTCTAAAAATCTGGGGAGAGTGTCTTTTGGATCTTCTAAGAGCACAACCATGTCATACGCAAAGGCTCTTATTTTATATTTGCTCTTCTTAATTTTTATCCCTCTTATCTGGTTTGACTATCTGATTTTGTTTTTTGATATTTCCAGTGTCATAATAAAAAGAAGAGCGGAGAGTGGGCAACCCTGGCCCTTTTCGCAGCACCGGTGCTCGCGCGACGGAGGAGGGCGGCTCGCGCAAGAAGCCTTCTCCGGGAGGCTGCCACTTCCCCCTTCCTTCCTTCCGCAGGCGAAGGAACGAGCAGGGAAGCGGCAGCCTCCCGGAGGCGGCGGTGGCTCGCACGTCCGTCCATCCTCCCCTCGAGAAAGGAGCTTGCCGCGTCCCCCCGCGCACGTGCGCGCGAAGCAGGACGTGTCGTGTCCGTTGCGCTAGTGCCCCACCCCGCCCCTTCCTTCCGCAGGGGCGGAGGGAAGGAAGCACAACCTGGCTGGCTCTCCGACGCTCCGCACAAGAGGTAAGTGCGCGCGGGCGCTGGGAGTGTTGCGTGAGCGCGGGTGATTTTCGCTTCGCGCCGCTTCAGCCCCGTGAACCCGGCAGAAGTGGGAGTGCGTCGTGCGGAGCAACGCTCCCACTCCCGCGAGGTTCACGGGGCTGTCGCGCAAGAAAAGGCCCGTGCGAAAAGGGCCCCTGTCTCACCTCCTTAGATATCTCAAATTAGTAGGATCTTTTCCCATTAATTATCAAATTTGCTTTCTGATCTCTGTAGATGATATCTATCCATTCTTTAAACTTTCCTCCACATCCATATTCTTCTATAATGTTTTTCATAAACTTCCAGGAGATGTTATCAAAGGCCTTCTCTACATCTAGGAATGCCATTGCAAACTTCTTTCCTGGGTTTTTGTCATAGTGTTCTATACAATTAATAACTGTCCTTATATTTTTTTGAGACTTCTTCCAGGTGAAAAACCTGTTTGGTCCTCATGAATGTAATCTTGGAGTGTCTTTTTCAATCTTTTATTTAATATTGCTGTAAAAATTTTGTAATCAATGTTCAATAATGAAATTGGTCTATAGTTCCTAACATCTTTAGTATCTTTCCCTTCTTTGGGGATCAGAATTATAATTGAGTCTCCCCAGGTACTAGGTCTTCCTTGTGATGGTAATGCTTTTAACATATAAAAATATGGTGTTACCAATTCATCTTGTAATTTCTTATAGTAAGTTGCCATAAATCCGTCGGGGCCTGGGGATTTCCCCTCTTTCAATTCTTTAATTGTTTCTGTGACCTCACTCATTATGATTGGAGAGTTCAAATATTTATGATGTTCTTCCAAAATCTTATTAATTATTTGCTTTTTTAAGTATGACTCAATTCAATTTTTTTGTTGAGGGGTTATCTCTTTCTCTTGAAATAGTTTCTCATAATACTTTACAAATATCTGCATAATTTTATCCTATTCTGTAATCAAGTTCTTCCCTTCTTTTATTTCTGTGATTAAGTTTCTTTCCCTCTTTTTCTTCAATCTATAGGAGAGCCACCTCCAAATTTTATTAGCATGTTCAAACTGATAACATTTCAAATACAACAATTTCCCTTCTATTTCCTCTGTCGTCAATTGGGAGATTTCTTCTAATTATTAGAATTTTTGAATTATTTTAATTTCATAATTTATTCTTTTCTTATCCACATTTCCCTTTAATTCCTCTTGTTGTTTTTTTGCAGCTCCAATGACAGTCTTCTAAATTTTCCTTTTTTCTTTTTTTTGTAAATATTGCTGCTGTAAGAAGAAGCCTTGCATTACTACTTTGCTTATATCCCAGATGATGTTCATTTTAGTTCCTTCTCTAATGTTTTCTTGAAAAAAAGAATTTTAGAGTCTCCTTTGCTGTTTTAAAAACTTCTTCATCTTTTAACAGATTATCATTTAATCTCCAATTGAACTGTTTTTTTTATTTCTTTGAAAGTCAGAGATACCGGGTTATGGTTGGACATTAATTTTGGGAGTATTTCAGCTTTTTAAATTTCTTTTAATGAATTCTTAGATACTATAATTAGATCTATTCTTGTTAATGATTGATGTACATCTGAGAAGAATGTATAGTCTTTATCCATTGGGTGAAAAGTTCTCCAGGAATCTACTAACGTTAAGTTTTGTGTCATTTCGAAAAATGTCTTTGGCAATCTCCCCTGAGATTTCCTCTTATTTTTCTTTGTTGTTTGTTTATCTTTTTCCTTATTCAATACTCCATTCCAGTCTCCGGCCAAATCAAATTCTTGTATTCATATTC
>CAOLHI010003426.1:0-176751 GCA_948474755.1 Ctenosaura bakeri
GCAAAAGGTATATGTTCAGGAATTATTTTCATTTTTGGTTTGCAGCAGTTTGAATAAGACATTACAATGGGTAGGAATTACACAGTTCTTTTTTGTGGTCTCTGTGACTCACACTGTCCATTTGTTTCCACTGCACGTCCAAAGGTGAGGACTGGATGTCCATTTAGACACACAAAATTTGCTTAACAATGTCTTGGCTCAAGCACAATCAGTTGGGACAAAAGTGTGTGTTTGTGAGGGGGGGGCTTCTCTCTTGCCCAAATTATAGAATAGTTTGTTAGATGGGACTTGCTGAGCCCTTTCTTTGCTATTTATTAAAGGTTCACTCTACTAGCAAGTACATGATTTTCATGCACTTGAGCCTTCATTGTAGAATGTTTTTCTATATCAGTTTTTATGTCATTTTCATTTTCTTTCTTTTTATGCAACTGTTCTGTTCTTAATTTTTGCAATATGCCTTGCATGGTAGAGGTGAAATAGAATGATGGAGTATATGCTTTCTAAACAAAGACTTTAAAATATGGAAAGTCACAGAAAGTCATAGAAAAAAAAATAAGTTTCTTATTTGTTCATATATGTATGATCAGTGAAGCTACATTACAGAATAAAATGTCGTCAGAAAGCGATTGGTGAATTCTTTTGGTTAGTCTCCACAAGATTAGACTCACTGAATTTGAATTGTGAGGTCAAGGTAAATTCCATTGAGTCAACACTTCTACCCCAGTCAGGATTCACAAATAGAATTCAGAATACTTCTGAATCTAATAATGCCTAGATTTTAAATTAACAAGAAGAGAACTCAAGGTCTAACGAGATTTGTTTCTGATGCTTTGAAGGAGAGACATGCGCCATCAACATAGATGAATGCACATCCCAGCCATGCCAGAACGGAGGGAGCTGTGTAGATCTTGTGAATAGCTATGAGTGTCATTGTCTACCGGGATACTCAGGTAAGAGCAAAAATGAATTACGTATTTTTATGACAGGTGAAGTACAGAATAAGTTTCTGACCAAATGGGGAAGAGACCTTTTGTAGTATCACATCCTTGGAATTTTGGAAAGGATTCCCACTTGGCCTTCTTCATTTAGCCCTCTTGTGTCACAGGCTGCCTCTGAAAATGAAAAATTGCATCAAGTCTGAGTGTTGGAGATATTGAGACTTTGCTCTAGGGATTTTTCTTTGTGGAATTCTTTGCACAAGTCAGTTGTGAGTTAGGTGGATGAATTTTATGTTTGCTGTTGTGAAGACTTGGATGTTTCTGGGATCACTGTGTTCAGGACATGAGCGAGCAGCAGCCTACCAGGCTCTGTAAAGCAAATCCAGACTTGTCCCCAGTGTACAGATGTAAGCTATAATGTAGCTAAAATGGCGTTTTGTGCAGTTTTATCGGCAGTTAAACTCAGGTTCTTTGCTTTGGCTTAAAAATTCCAGCATGCTGTCAAGGGCTACATCCTTTCCTGAAGTTTCATCTGGTTGTGTGGCACTAAACTCTCATCCACTCCCCTTGATCTTTCCGTTGCATCAGAGTTAGTACAAGTATAACTCTGTTTTTGCTCTATTTGTAGAGGAGCTTCTGTCATTCTCTGTCCTGTACTAAGGAGCCATCCCAAGTGAAACTCCCTCTGGTTGTTGTTGTTTTAACTTTTTGATTGCCTAACAATATTTGGGAAATTGTGCTTCGTGGGATGCAATGCTTTCTGTGATCCAATAGTGTTGTGAGGCTGCCATCTTGTGGATGGAAGAGAAATCTCAAAGTCTGAGGTTTCACGCTACATCATTATAGCACTTTGATGCCACTTTAGCTGCCGTGGCTCTATCCTGTGGAATCCTGGGATATGTAGTTTGGAGAGACATTTAGAATCTTCTGCCACAGAGCTCTAGTGTCTCACGAAACTACAAATCCCAGTGTTCTATAGGGTCCAGCCATGGTAGTGATGTCGGCTTCTGAAAAAGTAGAAAATCTGAAAAACTGAAAAACAGTTATCTAGTTCAGAACATTTAGGTTAAATATTAGATTCAGACACATTCAAAGCTTTATGTTTAAATTATTTTACTGGGATATTTGTAATAATGTGAAAGAATAGTGTATACTTCCTATTTATTTATTTATTTATTTATTTATTTATTTATTTTATTTATATAATTGCGCCTGAAAGAATGCCTTTTTGGAGATCGCCTACTTAAAGAGAGCTGAGCTGTGCTGATGGATCTTATATCAATGTTTAGCTTTCTTTTGCTGTAGCCCTTCAGCTTCATTCACTCGCCCTGTGCAGTACTTTTCAGTTGCATTTCAAGCTGAGAACAACTGATTCCATACAAGCAGCTGAGCATTTTATTTTGCTCATAGATGTATGTGAGTTTGTGGGCACAGGTAACTTGCCAGTTTTGGCCAGCATCCTTTTAATGACATACCCGGACCTAAGTTGGTGCTACCCATGCAGAGTTATTTTTTTTTAATTTGTGTTATTTTTTTATTTGTATATTTGTGTTTTATATGTGTTAGGCTTCAGGGCAGCACACTGGAAACCTAAATTATGTCCCTGTTGGGTTAGGATACTAATTTCTTCATGTCCTGCTTGTGGCCTTTGCTTTGGAGCATCTGGTTTGCCACCATGGGGAGAGAATGCTAACCTAATGTAGACCCATTGAATCAAGGATAACTTACCTGGACTTCATTGATTCAGTGGATCTGTTCCAGTTGGAATTAATGACAGGATTCATGCCCATATCATTAGAGGGGAATGTGAAATAGAAAGAGTCAAAACAAAGACTTGGCCTTTTTTTGGGGAAGATCAGAATCCAGTGGTTGGTCTCCTTGGTCCTCATAGACTCCTGAAATCTTTTACAGAACGAAGGCTGCAGACAGCAAGTGGGAGAGTCCAGTTTTGCATCTCCACAAGCTCAGTGAGAAGTGTGAGAATCTGTGGAGGAGTGAAGCTGACAGGGAAATAATAGCAATTAATCTCTCCTGCTTTGTCAATTAATCCCGGTCTAGCCCTGCTGCGCAAACAGCTTATTACTTCACATTAGGATCACAGAGCAACTTCGTGAAGCTTTCCACCATGTTCCTGCTACGCATGTCTGTGGCACCTCTGATCTGCCTTGAGTCGGGGGCTTCAGGGAGCTCCCGTGAGGAAAGGCATCCTGCCGCTCTGCTCCGGGCAGTCGTCTTCCTCTGTGAAACCTCTCGGCAACTCAGGCAGGGCTGAGGGAAAGCCTGCCATCGGGAGAAGCCTGGCTCGCCTGCTTCCTCAGCAGCTCTGCTCTGCTTCCCTGTGGAACAGATTTCTGCAGGAACAGGCAGGAGACCGAGAGGCCGCTCGCTTCCTTCGCCTCTCCAGAATATTGGGGGGCTGGTTTGGAGGAAGGGATGTGCTGCAAACACATTCCCGAGAACTCTCTGGCTCCAGGCGACCTGCTTCCTCCGGCTGGGAATTGTACACACATTCTGTATGATTAGTGTGTTGCCTGCCCTGCAGCATGTTTTGACTCACCTGGAGCTGGTTACTCTTTGCTTGTGGCCTGCTGTGGCCTTGATTGCTTAGTATGATGTGTGGCAGGGCTGATGGGTAGATTAGTCCCCTTATGCTTGTTTGGGCTACACAAGTACCTCCGCAGAAGTGGAACGCACTTCCCTTCTGTGCATTTGTGACCCTCGATGCCAGATCCGTGCATAAGCCTGCTTCTGTGACGGTCCTTCCTGATTCCCAGTGTTTCTCTCAACAGCTCTCTCCTGAACTGGTTGAAGAAGGGAGTTGTCCCGGCTGCTTCTGTGGGGCCAAAGGGATGTAGCACCCCCTCTTTTTGAGTGGAAGGGCCCATTTCTGGGCCAACCCATTTGGCACATGCTTGGCACGAACCCCCCCTGACGTGGCGTGTGTGGCCAAGCAGTTCGTGGAAGCACACACATATCCTAAGCCCCACTGCTTTACCAGCCAGCCAGCTTCGGGGAGACCGACAGATTTCCCTGCCACTAAAAAAAATACGAGGTTTTGAGAATAAGATTAAATAAGGACAAGGCCTGCTGTGGAGAAGGGAGGGGGCGCGGCACTGATGGAGGCCCTTGCCTGCCACCCTCTCCCCCCAGCGCACACACCCTGCAGGGGAGGTGGTAGGCAAACATTCCTGTCAGCAGTGATAGGAGCCAGCTGGGGAGGTTTAGAGCTGAGATGGATTAGGTCTTGCTGCTGCTGCTGCGCCACTCACTCACTCAGTCACGGGCTTTATATTGGCTGGCTTCATCTCCAATCCCCTTTTGCCTGCCCAGCACCAGGCGCAGGCACACGCCGCCGTTCCCAGTCCAGCGGAGTGTGGGCCCCACCGCTTTTCCTGCTGGGACCCTCACCCATGCTTTCAGGGGAGCAGCCATGAACTCCATGTTGGTTGGCATCTTCATGAGTGGAATCTATCTCCTGACAGGTAACGACAGCGGGGGCCGAGGCAGCAGGTCTGCTTCTCTCAGGGGTGGGTGGGGGTGGAGGCGGATAAGTAGATGGAGGAGAGTCCCTGTGGGAGAGGAGGTGCCTGGGTGCCCAGGACCTCCTGGTCTATCAGTTGCTCTTGCTTTGGGAAAGTTTTGTTTTGATCTCGCTGGGTATGGCAGGGTCTCCCCCCCCCCGCCAGCACAATGATCTTTCAGCTTCATGCTCAAGTGCACTTTTGCCTCCCTCGTGATGTCTCGCATACCAGCTCTGGGGAAAACTTTCCTCTTTCCAGGCAGTGGGGTCTGTTGAAAACAGCGCACTCACCGTGGACTGAAAGGAGCAGGCACTCACTCGCTGGCTGGAGCCCTGAAATGGCTGCTTCTTCCCTGAGGCCTGTAGGAAGAGGAGGTCTGGGTGCAAGGGGAGGGGAGGGGGTGCACTTCTTGCCTTAGAGAAAGTCAGGGTGGTGCTGTTGCTCCTTCCCCTGGTTTGTATCTCACTGGAAGTAGTAAGAACCACAATTAGGTTTTACTTGAGAGTTTCCTTCAGAGTGGGAGCGGGGCAGAAAGGGATGGAGGGCCGGCCACTTCTCTGTTGAAGTGCTTGTCAGTCCAGACTTTTAACACTGCCTGTCTCTTTTATGTGTGTTGTACACTGTGCCATTTTCCGTTTTTTGTTCAGAGCTAGAACCTCTGCTTTCAAACCAAACATGTATGGGGACTCACTCATTTTTTAAACCATGTTGTCAGTGCTGAGGTTGAAACCCAGTGGCCTAGAAGGTGGCGTGCTTTTCTGCTTAAGCAAAATAGCCACCTAAGGCTGCGAGAGTGATTTCTGTCAAGCGACTCCCCTGGCAAGTATATGCTGCTGTTGTTGTTTAAGGGGAGATACTCAGCAGAGTCTTCCTGCCTCCTTGTCTGCACCAAGCGTCCAAAAGCTGCCTCCCACCAAAGGAGGGAAGTGTAGGTTATTTCCTGGCATGTCCCAGCCCACCTCATCCTAGCTCACTGCAGAAGCCTAAAGCGGAGTTATTTCCGGACGAGGGAAGGCGGTGGGGGTGCTGTCCAGAGGCTTTGTACAGCAAATGAATATCTAAATGCAGGCCAGTCCACCAAGACCTCCTCCGCCTCCTCCTCCACTACTGAAACATCCAAAAAATGAAGTGACCTGGGGCCTCTACAGATGATGTTTATTCCAGGCAGTAACGGTGCAGCAGCTATTTAATTGTTGCGTGTGGTTCCCCTCTCTCAGGGCAGCAATGGGCAACTGCCATGTTTGCTGGGCAAATTTTCTGCCCCTGAAAGAATTGAAGTGGCTGGGAGTCCACATCTGGCTTTGGAAAATGGCTGATTTTTTCCCCATAAATGTTAAGCTGTTCAGTTTGGAGCCTTTAATCTATTTGAAAGGTGAATTTCTGCTCTTGGGGTGCTTCCAGGAGAGGCGATGAATATTATTTCTGCCAGAAAAAGGTCAACTTGGGCAGTCTGAAGGAGTTAGGGTCATAAAAACAGTTTGCCCGTTCTTGTTTTAGGAGTTTTTGTGCATTTGCAGAATTCAAACACTACTGTTTATACTGGGAACCCTCCCCCCCGCCATACACATACTTTGGCCTAATTCCCGTTAGTCCCAGCTAGCACACATCCACTGAATCGATGGAATGTTTAGAAATGCTGACCTACCAAGCTCCCATAGATTGAATGGATCTATTCTACCTGGGATTAACAGTAGGGTTTAGGCCTTAATGTGTGTGTCTGTTACAATATGTGCGGCGTGAAATCTGGTTGTGGAGGGCAGGCACCTGTTGGATGGTGCTCGTGGCCCACATCGTTAGAGAGGCTGCCGAACCCTGGCCCCTGCTCTCAATGCCTGCAAAGCTGTGTCGCTTAAAAGAAAAAGGATAGAACCCTCATTTGTTGGACAACACAGAACATAATCTACTAAGAAATTCTCTTATGCAGACCCAGAACTTCAAGGGAGTTCTGCAAAAGCACAGCCATAGTCTTGCTCTTCCAGTGGTGGTTCTTCCTTCCAGATTCATATATTGACCATATTCGTGTTGCAATTTTAACAGGGTGTGTAGCAAGTGTGAGCCCTTGTCTGCCTCCTGGAAGGAAAACCAGCCCTCTTAGTATACGTGTGGGAATGAGAGGAAGTCTAGCTCTGTCAGAGAAGAGCACGGGTTCTGTGGCACTTTTAAGTCCAGCAGATTTACTGTCTGTGCGCATACCTACACCTGCATCTGAAGGAGTGGGTGGATGTCCACAGAAGTTCATGCTGTAGTAAATCTGTTGGCCTTAAAGGTGCAATGTGACTCTTTGTTGATTCAGCTAAAACAGACTCAAAATGTAAACCTTTGCTTATTTCATCCTTACATGAAAAGCTGAATAATTTCAAAAGCTTTCCCCCTGGTGGGACACAGGACAAAAACGTTTTCTGTGCAAAATATTAAATTGTCCTCAGGTTCAAAAACTCTTACAGCAGTTGGTCATTTTCACCATGTGGTCTCAAAAACCACTCCTGGTCAAGAATAAGAAACTTTAGCAGCATTTTTAATGTCACTTCAAGAGACCAATAGGAAATAAGGATTTCCACAGGTTTAGTTGTGTAGGGCCATTTCCGGCCATACTAATCCTGCCTATCTGTCTGTTACTACCATTCTCCCAATAAGAGACCCAAGGCAGCTCACAGTTTTTAGTTCAGCCAGAATGGAAGACAAAAAGAACGACTCTTCTAATTCACTTATTTGTTGGAGGTGCACTTGTGTGGGACTCTCTCTCTCTCTCTCTCTAATGGGATGGCCAAGCAGGCAGGGCAGATGAAGTCTGTAGACACGGTGGCAACTTATATCTCCTCTGCCATCCAAACAAACAAGGCAGGAATCAAAACAGCTCCCCTCCCTGGGGGAAGCTCTGTCCTTAATTAGCTATCAACATGAAGCTGCATGATCACCAGGAGGATTAATTTGCTGCTTGGCACACTGTGCCTTTCCCAGCGGTACCATCCCAGAACCCAAGCAGTAGCAGGGAGACAGACAGCGTGGTCCTAACAAGAACTTGGCCCCACAGAGGGAAGGACTCGGAGCTTCTCATTCTCCCCTCCAGATCCCTGGCCAAATCCATCTGTTTGCCACCCTGAAGTTGAGACCACTGGCTTTAAAGAAACTGCCATTTATTAGGAAGTATGTCTCCTCCCCATTACTCCTGCTTCGCATCCCTGCCAGGGCACCAGGAAATTATTTTGTGCTGCTCTGGTTGCCCACAAATTGAGCACTGTCACAGATGTTTTTTCCTAGGACAGTAACTTACATATAGCTATTAGATGATAGGAAGGGCATGATAATACAACAATTCCACCCTGAATCATGCCTGACTCAGAAGCTAAGCAGAGCTGGGGCTGGTCTGTATTTGGATGAAAGATCATCAGAGAATACCAAGGATCTCCCCGTATGGCTAGGAAAGGTGCCTGCCTAAAACCTTGGCAAGCCAGTGCTGGAGTTAGAGCTGACAGTATTGGACTAGATGGATGGTTTTGGACTCACTATAATGCAGCTTCCTTTAATAAGTGGGTTGTTGCCTTTGGAAGCCGTTGAGGCCTGGGTTGGTTGTATTAAATTGGTTGAAGAAGAACCTGCCTCCCCTCATACTGTTATGAGTGAACATACCATCTACTAACAGAAAGAGCTCAGTCTGTACATCGGTTCTTCCAGTCATGCCTCCATGCCTGGCTGCCTCTGAGAGGAAGGAGCAAATTCCACATTCTCTTTGCACTCTGGTTCCTGCCAGACCCGCAGACTGGGGGTAATGCTATTAAGCTGAGTAATCCAGACTTGTTTATCTGTGCAGCTGTCTTGGAAGATTAGTGGGAACCTGTTTTAGGGGCCTGGAGGAGCAACAGGCTTTTTAATCAGGGGCTTGGTCCCTTTATCAATCCACAAGTACTTAAGGACACCCACTCCTCTCTTTAGCCAGGTCTTCCTTCACCTTCCTGGGCCCATGGAGCCCAGGGCAGCAGAAAGTACAACTGGTTTGCTGCCATGAGATCACACTGCGGGGTGGGGGGGATATCCCACTGTGTACACTGATTCCCACTTTATCTTGCCTGCCCCTGATTCTCTGTGCACTAGGTGTGGAATGTGCCATTGACATTGATGAGTGCGAAGGCCACCCATGTGAACACGGAGGTGCCTGTGAAGATGGTGTAGCTGACTACATCTGCCATTGCATCCCAAGTCCAGATGGCATTGCCTGGGGTGGGAAGAACTGCTCTGTGGAGCTCACTGGGTGCCAGAGCCACAGCTGCCAAAACGAGGCCTTGTGCATCCCCACCTACCAGTCTGGGGTCCATGGACACCAGTGTCAGTGCGGCCCTGGATTCTATGGCCCTACGTGCTCCACACCAACCACCTTCTCTTTCACATCGAGAGTCTACCTCTTCATCAACCTGTCTGCAAAAAATGAGAGCAAAAGGAATGTAGCAGGAAGTCATCTAACCAGCGTGGCTCTCCGATTCCGGACCACTTTGCCTGATGCCATCCTCTTCTACCGAGGCCACCGAACTGATCACCTTTATCTAGAGCTCTCTGGTGGTCTTCTGCGAGTGACGCTTTCCATACAGGAAGCCACGTCATCTTTCACCCTGGCAGCCCCGCAGATAGATGATGGCCACTGGCATAAGGCTGAAGTCCTTCTGCAGGATTCTCTTGAGCTCAGGCTGTGGCATGAATCCTGCGATGCTGGTGTCTGCTTGATTAGTCATCCCCTTGAAGAGACAGCCCTTGCTTCCTTCCTGCCCTCCCTTTTGCAGATATATATTGGGGGGGTTGAAGAGAAATTAATGGCCAGCCCGGTTAAGAATTTCATTGGTTGCCTAGAAGACTTGTGGATTGACTCAAAGGTTGTCCTACCACAGGAGGTGGCTGGACTGCAGTCCTCTGGCTTCCAGCTGGGCTGTGAGAGAACAGAGTGGTGTCACTCTGACCCTTGTTCACATGGCGGCCAGTGCATTGACCTCTGGGCAGACTTTCGCTGTCACTGTCCCCGGCCTTATGAAGGCCGCACGTGCTCCTATGGTGAGTAACAAAGACATTGCTCCTTGGGGAAGGTGAGACTGGCTTGCCTAGCAGAATTAGTTCATCATTCCCGTGCTTAGTCGTGAAGTGCTAGGGAGGAAATCCTCTTGGTTCCTCTGGTCCCGTGAAAGAATCATCACGAGGCCAAAAAACACAGTGGGGTTCAGCAGGCCCAAGTAGTAAGTGCTGACACTCAGGACAGGCAGGCAGCTGTCTGTAGATTACAAGTGGTAGCCCCTGTGGTTGAGACAGCCCCAGACATGGCCAGAACCCAAATGTCTTTCAAGGGTCTGGTCCCTTGTCTGAGAGAACCATCACCATTCCCAAAGCTTCCTGGGGTGTGAGAGGATCAAGGCCTCCGAGGAGGCTGTCTGTTCAGCTTAGACTTGGCATGCATTTTTTTTTCTCCTCTAGAGTCTCCTGCAGCAACATTTGGGCAAGACAACTCCTCAAGCTTTGCTACTTTTGCAGTTAGCAACAGTCCCGGACCAAACTTTAACCTTTCCTTTTTCATCCGAACTTTGAAGCCCAGCGGTCTGGTGCTCCAAATCAGCAACGGGAGCGACACTTTCCTGACAGTGTACCTGAAGAATGGGAAGCTCCAGATAGAGGTGCCAACAGTTGCCCCCATTGGACCATCTGGACATCTGGCTGATGGCACGAGACACTATGTGATGCTTTCCTTCCATGATGGTCTCGTGCATGCCAGCCTTTTAAACAAAGAGGAGGAGTTGGGACCTCTGATGATAACCCCTCTCACCACTGGTTCTAAGATTCATGTTGGTGGACTCCAGGACCAAGACAGCATCAGTCTCTGGGGAGGGCATTTTAAAGGCTGCCTCCAAGACATCCAGCTCAATCACCACCAGATGGAGTTCTTTCCCCATCTGGCACAGAACAGGAGTGTTTCACAAGAGGCGTATGCGGGACAAATCACCAACGTGGGTTCGGGATGCATCTCAGACAATACCTGCAAGGTAAGGTTTTTCAGCTGTGCCTACAGCCAGTTTTGCGAGTGGGAGGGATTGCCCTGGTGGATCACATCTATCTAGCTCAGCACTGATTGCCCGTGATGGCCGGTCACATTTCCCTAGGAGGCTTCAAAAACACACCAGACAGAAAGAGCAACCCTTCTTTCTTTCTCCAGGAGCAGGTCATTGGAGGGACACTGCTGACAATTCACTTTGCCCAAAAGCTCCATGGGATGATCTGGAGCTCTGGATATTGTCTCCGTAATCACCCTCTCTACTCTGGGTAGAGTTTGGCTTGGTATTTCTGCACTCTGTGACATTATGTTTGTTCTCTTGGGAACAGAAGAGCTGTGAGGGGTGGCAAGTGGTTGATAGTTGAATTCAGATGGGGGGCCCAGCAGAATTCCTAGACACCCATTCCACCAATTGCTGAGTACTTAGCCACCTCTTTTTGGGTGAGATTCTGACAAAAGGCCTCAATTTTCCAGAGAGAAGTACTGTGTCATGGCTAATGGGTGGCCACTTTCCTTGGCCGCTGTGTTCAGGTGCCCCAGAACCTCCAAAAACTCCCCAAAAGGAAGGTTAGTGGAACTTGTGGGGGCTGGCAGCCTCCACTTCAGCATTGTCCTCTGGTATGGGAGAATGGCTAAAGCTGTGGATTTAATGGGATTAGCCTAGAAGCTCACGTTGCCAGCATTTCCTTGCTGTGTTCTTCTCCTCACGCTACCGAAGGAGCAGGCATCGGGTGGGCGGAACTAACGACACTAATCTGCAAGGTGGGGTATGGATTGTCATTTGTCTCTCTCCTGTCTTCAGCATGTATCCCCAGGCTCTGCTTTCATGCAGCATCCAGCCTTTCCTGCAGAAGTGCGTCTTCTGTGGAATCCCAGAACCCCCTGCATGCACGGCAGCCTTTCTCTCTTGTCGTGGGCTGGGCCCTATGGCGTTAGGGACATCTCTGCACCCAGATCTTCCTGAAAGAGTCCGGAAAGGCATAGGCGGCCTTTCTGGAGTCGTCCACCTACACGCAGGCACACAGACCATGCTCCCCTCCCACTGGTTCTTCTCCTGGTAGCACATAACTGTGAAAGGGAGCTGCGTCAGCTGTGCACTCTGCATGACCAACTTTCTTATTCAGTAGAAAAATGTGGGGAGGAGCAACGTTCCTTTTTTATACAGAGGGACAGGTTCTTTCTGTCTACTTTCCCTTCTCCCAGTTGAGAGAAGTGAAGGCGCTAATGGTCACAGATAGGCGTTCAAAAGCCCCTTTCCCTAAACTAGGCCAATTCCTTACATATCCCCCTCAATAATACTACTTTGCTATCAATCAGACCACATACCAAAGCATTCAGTCCAAAAGAGATTCTGTACTAAGGCTGGGGAAGCTCTGAGTGACTGATTTTGTCCCCCAGCAGCCTTTCTATGGCCTCCATCCTTTCCCCAGTTCTTTTCAGAGTTCCTTCCTCCACACAAAACTGGGACCCCCCCCCGGTCCTGTGCCTTCCTTTAGCAGAGAATAGCCATGCCTGAAAGCTTAGTGCAGGTGATGCGAAAGAGAACCCACCAAGAAAAGACAGCCAGGGAAGCAAAGGCAAGGTGGGCCTTAGGAGGTTCATATGAGGCTGGAGGTCCAGTTGTTTGTAGCTGTGCAGACCTCCATTCCCGATCCAATGGCGAGTCCTGGACCCAGTTATCCATCGTAATTCAAACTGACCAGCCTCTCCCCGCCCAGACCTTCAGCAGTTGCATGTCCCTGCACTTCGCCTTCACAGTGAGGATCCCGGCACCTCCTTCCTTCATCGCATTTCTGCCTTTCAGACTGGGCCGTGCCTGAATGGTGGTCGCTGTACCGTCACCTGGAATGACTTCAACTGCAGCTGCCCTGCCAACTTCACTGGAAAACATTGTGAGGAGAGAATCTGGTGCAAAAGTGAGCCGTGTCCAGAAGCGACAACTTGTGTTGATGTTGCTGCTGGCTATGTCTGTAAGTCCTCCTTCAGGAGCTCTGGGCTATCACAGGCCTGGCCTTTAATCTGCGGGGTCAGTCTGGAGCTAAAGTAATATATGGAAGGGCCTGTCCTTTAGCTTCCCAACTGAGCACAAGCCCTAAAGCAGAGCAGGGCCCCTCTTCCATCCATACACAGCATAGCCTTTAAATATGGACACATGAGTGAAAAAGCAGACGCTGGAGTCTGACATGGAGCACCACCACAGTGCAAACTTAATGTTCAGAGCGCCCTTTTCACACACGCTTCTCTTTGCAGGCCTGGCCAGCGTCACCTTCTATGAGCACAATGCCGTTGAGTTCACCACCAACACTACCATTGGCAGAGCTCTCCACAGCCTCCGCCTGGACTTCAGGACACGGGATGAAGATGCCATCTTGCTGCGGGCTGTAGAGGAGGTGGATTCCCTCCTGGTGGCTGTCCAGAATTCCTCCCTCTTGGTGGAGCTCAGGAGTGGGAATGGCGTCGAAGGAGTGAACTTCCTCAGCCAGATACCTGTTTCCGACGGTTCTTGGCACGCGCTCACCCTGTCCATGGAAGAACCCTTGGCTCTTTCATCAAGATGGCACCTCCGTTTGGACAAGTCCGTGAATGCGACCCTCGAGGGGAATGCTGGGAATCTGGACTTCCTAAGAAGCAAGACGGTGGTTGTCCTGGGTGAAAACTTCACAGGCTGCCTTGGGCACGTGGACATCGGCGGTGTGTTTTTGCCACTGGCCGTCCCCATCGCCTACCCACAGCCGGAGCAGTTCCTGCAGATTAACGCCGGGGCAGTCCTCCTTGGCTGCAAAGGCACAGACGTCTGTTCCTCCGGCCCCTGCCACCACGGGGGCTCCTGCCAGGACCTCTTCAACGCCTTCAGCTGTGCCTGCAGCCCTGGGTGGGAGGGGCCTCTTTGTGAGGCCAACATCGATGACTGCAAATCCAGCCCCTGCGTTCACGGAGAGTGTATGGACGAAGTGGCGGACTTCCAGTGCGACTGCCACAAGGGCTATATTGGGAAGCGCTGCCAGATCAACGTGGACGACTGCATTCGACACAAGTGCCAGAACGGAGCCACCTGTGTCGACGAAGTCTACAGCTACTCCTGCAAGTGTCCGCCGCAGTTCACAGGCCCCTTCTGCGAGTAAGTTCCCGCCAAAGATGCTTATGGGGCAAGGAGGGCGTTGAGGGATAGCTTTTCTGGTGCTAGGAACCTCCCCATCCAGCTCCCCCTCCCCGCTGACTTCCTCTCTCAGGGTGGGCAGATGTGCAGCTCTGCAGTCCTGTCTTTGCCTCTCACACCTCCCCCACCCCCAAGACACCTGAACGAAACAAGGCAGCGTGCGCCCGGCTGCAGAGGAGGGTGCTCCTTTTTCAGTCCGGTGCCAGGAAGGAGCCTACGCAAATGGTGCTGTCTTGCAATGTTGTTCTGACTGTACCACACCAGCACGAGCACGTAGGATTGGGGGCCGTGTCCAGCACTCTGCTACTGAACAGCAGCCTTCAGGGCTTCAGGGGAGCCAAAAGTGGGTGTGTCTGTAGGTAAAGATACACGTGTGTGCGTGCAAGGGAGAGAACAAGCACACCTGCTAAGCAGGACTGCAGGAGATGACATGGGACGTAAGTTCCTAGTTATCATTCCTGCCTCATCACCCCCTTTTAGGACACTCGTTGCCTTCCAAGATGAGGTGGCACACAAAGCTCAACCAATGAGCCCCGTTTGCACGTCCATTAGTAACAGGGTTTATCCCCAAGCACGTTCTTTTTCCTTACGAGACGGCACGTGACGGGAAATAAGTGACTGGAAGATCCAGACTGGGTACAGATATATGTAGCTGCTGCTTGGTGTCCTCCTGGAACATATTCCTCACATCCTCTGTGCCGGAGAATGTCTCTGTCAACATCCTCTGTCTTAGGAGGGGACCATATCAAGCCCACCCCCTCAGCCTGACTGGGATCACGTGCTCCTTGGCTCCTCGTCTCCCCGAAGGACCTCTGCCTGTGAGCCATCCTGCCACAGGTCGTTCTGCTGTTGGAAAGAGGCGGCTCCCTAAGTCTCCTCATCTCACCCCCTTTTCTTTCCCTTCTGTATTGTGTCTCTTGGACCAGAAATCTGTGTACAGAACCAATGTTTTTTTAAAAATGTTTGTACAACGCCTAGAAAATTGGCCCATAAATAATGATTATTACCATTATATTTCAGGTGGCCGTTCCCGCCTGAAGAATGTGGCAAGAACTTCACCTGTCTGAATGGTGGCAAATGCATCAGTGGGCCCTGGGGAGCCAACTGCACCTGCAAGCCTGGCTACACAGGGAGAAAGTATGTCTGGAGCTGCCTGGTCCCCCATCCAATTACCAAAAGGGGCTGGGGGCTTTGTTTTCTTTTTCAGAGCAAGCACACATGTAGGCATCTTTTTCCCCCAGTCCCGCTAGGTACCTGCATTTGGCCTGTTGGTACTGCTCCCAAGAGAATGGGCACTTCACGGAGTTCAGCTAACTACTAAGTCAGCCAGAGCCATCACGCAGAGTGAAGCGGGATGTAGGCAGCCTGACTTGCAGCAGGGTCTCCTTTTAGTCTCCTGGTGCCTTTTTGCAGCAAAGCCCTTTGCCTGTTTCTGAGTGGGCACTGCTCCACTGGCTAAGCTTTCCAGAAGGCCAGCTCTTAGAGAGGTTCCTCCTGGTGGCAGAGAGTCTTCTCCTAGAGACTCAGGAGGCAAAGCAAAAACCAACCTTCCTCCCCAGCCCATGGAAGGAATCCTTGCCCTGCTACATCCTCAGTGTTTCTCTAAGGCTGTGGCTGACTGTGCCGCTTCTTTCCTTTCCAGATGCCAGATCAACATCAATGAGTGCGACCCCAACCCTTGCCAGAATGGGGGGACCTGCCAAGATTCCGTAAACCGGTACCGGTGCGTGTGCAGCGCCAGCTACACTGGAGAGCGTTGTGATGTTGATGTAAGCAGGCCATTCGTCTTTCCTAGCCTAGTGGTGGCGTCTGGCGTTCGTTCTGAGGCTTACAAGGGGAGCGAGTGCCAGAGTCTCGCTAAGAAACAGAAGGGAACGGTGTGGTAGGAGTTCTGCTCAGTATGCTGTGTCTCCAACTCTTACACGAGAGAGTATTATAAACAGATGCGATGGGCTTGAGATAGGAAATCGGTCAAGGAATTTCAACTAACATGCCCAAGCAATGCTTGGTGGTTTTCTTTTTAAGTGGGGGGGGGATAGAATTTAGAAACTGTTTTATACAAGAGGCACAGGGGCATTTGTGAAAAGAGCCAGTGGGAGGGAGTGGGGACCAAAGGTCTACGAAAGCAAGCCGGGAGGCTGCTGTGGAACAGAGACAAGCCCACTTGCCAGCCAGAGCTACCTGATGGAGTGTGGCTTGGGTGAGCTCTTTACCCATCCTTTTTTCTCTCTGGTAGACTGCATGTGGGTGCTGGTGTTAGGAACATACTAACCGTAGGTGCATGAACCCCTTTCTCTCTACCCAAGCCTCACCAGAGTATGTAGGGAGGGGAGACAGGCTCACCGCTGTTGCTGTTGCATGGCTGCCTCTTACAGGACACATCTAAACAACTCCTTTGCATGCTTGAGCCCAAGGCAGTGCCCCAGCTGGTACTCCTTGGTGCCGGCCCCTCCCCATGGGCTTCCTATACATTAGTGCTTGTTCTGCCGCCTCTTCTCTTGCATTCCTCCATCGCTAGGCTACAACAACCAATGTGTGTAGCTAGCAGGGCCTGGATCTCCTCCTCCTCCTCTTCCTCTTTGATAAGCTGGCTCCATCTGCACCTCTTTTGGGATGGAACGTCCTGAAATCTGATGGGCACTCCTGCCTGAAGCTGTGAAACCCTTTTCCTGCTCTGTGAAGGGCATGCGTGCCGATGGCAGGGAACACGCTCTGTCTCCAGCTCTCTTTCCAAATACTCAAATTAAGAGGAAAGAGTTAAATTGTAGCCTGCTTGGCTCATGCCATTGTGATGCTGGCGCTTGCTTGAAACTGCTCTCTGGACAAACTCTGCCCCAGTTAAATGCCATCTCTCATACATCCAATTGCAAGGATTTAGAGCTCAGATTCTACCCAATTACCTGCTTATAAATCCCCCCGCCCCCAGTTTATCTCCAGGAAGGTAACGGAGCTTGGCTGGTGGGCATCTTAACTGCTGAGCCTGTGCATATAGCTGTTTTTAGTAAAGCTTACACTAATCTCATGTCCCCAATAAGGTTCTCTAGGTAAGCTCCGGGCTTCAGCCACTGCCTTTCTTGTACCATTGTGGAGAGCTGCTGGAGGCAAGATCCCCCAGCTGCGGATACAGTAGCTGAATCCTCTCCTCGGTGGGCACTAGACATTTACAGGGTAGGCACGCTGGGAGATTTGATTTCTTCCGCCTGGTCAGGGAGAAGTCTAGCTTTGGCATTTAGTGCTACTGACTTCATTCCTTGGGGCAAAGTGTCTTCACGAAATACTCATAATCCACCTCTGTTGCCCCACTGCGGTGTGGAAGGCACCGTCCTCACTACCTGCACGTACAGCCATCTGCACTCCTGTAGGCTCAGGCTCCACGCTGCTCACCTTTGGTGAGCTCCGGCTCCGACTGTGCCGGTACTAAGGGAGAATGCAGCGTGGCTCCCAGTTGTTGCAGATGGCAGTTCAGCCTCTTGCCCTGCCTTCTTTAGAAGTCAGGGCCGTTCAACCCTTTGCTCCTCATCCTTTGCCTGCTTTTAACACTTCACTGGGGCAGCATGTAGCCCCTCCTTCCCTTTGAAATGCAGCTGAGCTGCCCAGCAGCTCTCCGACTGGGACTCATTGTTTCTCCATTAATTTCTCTTGCAGAGAGGGACTCCTCCGGGTGCTCTCTTCCCGTTCCCATTAATTGAAGTAGCCGTGCCTGTAGCCTGCGGTTGCTTGCTGCTACTCATTATTATCCTCGTTCTTATGATTCTCACGGCCCGGAAGAGGCGCCAGTCAGAGGGGACCTACAGCCCAAGCCAACAGGAGGTGGCAGGAGCCCGCCTGGAGATGGACAGTGTATTAAAGGTGCCACCGGAGGAGCGTTTAATATAGGCACTGCCCAAAGGAGGCAAAGAAGTGCCTTTGCAAAGCCTGCACTGAAACACTGGGCTTAGCTCTCAGGCCGTGCGCTCCCCTCACTCGCCTCACCAAGCTCCTTCAAGGCCTAGGAGAGCAGTGGAGTCACAAGCACGTTTGAGTGGCTGGGCCACACGTGTCCCCGGAAGCAGGCAGTGGCCGCTCCTCCCCGCACCCTCCTTGGTCCCTCTCCAGAGGCGGCAGTTAGTTAGACACCCCTCTACCCCACCCCAGTCATCCCCTCAGCATCCATCCAGCGCAGCGCGAGAGATCCTTGCCTGAAAACGTCTTTGGAAATGTTGCTCTAACCGGCAGGACGCTGGACTGCCTCTGCTGGATTAGCCAGAGGCAGGCAGAATTTCCCCAAGACCAACTTCCAACAGCAACAGCACAGCTGATCCTGCCTCCCCTGTTAGACATGGCTCAGGACGATCAGGATCCGCCGAAAGCGTTTACACAGACATTCTGTTTTATGAAGTAGCCCCCAATCTGGGGTGGACTATTACATCATTTGCTTGTGGGGCTTGTTTTCATTCAGGCAGAGTTGCCAAGTGCGGGAGGGAAGATGGCCGCAGGGTTGGCTCTTGGCCCCTTGAGGTGGCAGACGGAGGTCAGAGGTGGATAGGAAAGCAGCGGCTGTGTCTGGCAACAAAGACGCGACAGGCCTGAGCTCAGTCTGCTCTCACTTGCCGTGGCAGCGCATGACAGGTTAACAGCCACTGTGCTGTGCTGTAGCTACCGGTTGGTCCCAAGGGGCCTCCTTAAAACTGTTTGGCTGGCTTTTTGCCTGCGGGTACTCACTTGTAGATTACCAGGCCTTTGTGGACAAAACTTTGTAGGGATGGCGGAGTTTCTGCTTGTCTGAGGTGCTATAGTGAGGGGTCAGTAACATCTTGTTCCACCACAGCGACCAGCGTGGGCCCAAGTCAGCAGCTCCACCCTGGTGGGGACGGTGGGAGCAGCTGGAGCGGCCGTGCTCATCACCATCTTTGGCCTCTCAGTCCTTGCCATGAAGAAGAGGAGGGCCACTCAGGGAACCTACAGCCCCAGCCGCCAAGAAAAGGACGGGGCACGAGTGGAGATGTGGAACGTGATCAAGTTGCCACCTCTGGAGCGGCTGATCTGAACCCCCATTGCAGAGGACCCGGAGACCCCAACCGCAGAGGCTCACACTCTCTCCAGCAGGCCTTGAGGAGGCAACTTCACCTGCTCCTCGCTTGCTGTATAAGCGGCAGGCAGGAGGCTTAGAACAGCCACTGCTCCATTGGGTCTTTAGGAAACGTTGAGCCAGCAACGGATGGACACAAAGGGGAGCATTCCAGGGATGGTGGTTCCGGGCTCTGGTGCCTGCGCTGCCCATCTGTTACATGAAGAGGCCGAGCACAGCGTCAGGAACTCAGCACAAGTGGCGTGTTGGCCATGAGACATCCGACGGCGGCTGGAGGGCAGAATGAGCCTGGATGAGGAAGCCGGGAGGAAGTGCTTGTGTGCTTGACCTAATTAATACAGCCGCGGTCCCAAAGCAGACTGATGTGTCTTCCCGGCTTCCCCCCTTATTTCTGGACAGAAGAGCAGGGCCCTCTTTTCCCACCGGGATAGAGTTGAGCATGAGCTGCTCCCGCAAATCCACTTGACTGCAACCAGACGCCAAGGATGAGCTGCAGTGCAGTGGTCTACTGTGCCTTGTAAACAATTTACTTAAGTCAGTGTTAACTCTTTAATCATTAACAAGACTACCTGGTGATGGGGGTAGCTCTTGGTGCACATGTCAAGAGCCACTGAACAAGACAATGCCTCCCCCTGCCAATTCATGCTGTGGCCATTGGTGAAGCCCTCCTCTGCCAGTGAGTTTCCAAGCTGTCAACACAAAAATACAACTCTCATGAGTTTGGTTCATTTTCTGCTTTCCCCCAGTGCCTTGCTTCTGCTAGAGTCATACAGGAGGAGCCGCTGTTGGCAGAGGCTGTGGCATGAAGCGACAAGACACACTGGGCAGAGGTCAAGGAATCCTTGCATTAAAAAAGGAAGGGAAGGTGCAGTCAGGCTGAGGAGCACTGCTGTGAGTAGGTACATCCTCTCTCTTTTTCTCTCCCCCAAGCCAGAGAAGAGAAAGTTCAATTGCCAGCATTAGCCATACGCAACAGTGTCCTAAGAGTTACATGCCAGAAGAAGGTGGTGGAATCGGGCTCCATTTTAGCATCCCAGCAAATGAGACACCCTGTCTGGAGTGGAATAACCGCTCCCTCAGGGAGAAAGGTCTCATTTCTGTGCAAGTCCAGCCACAGAAGGGCAGGGCTGCCCACTCCCCAGGCAAGATAAATTCATTCTGTGTTCTTAGTTGGCTCTATTTCTTGCACCATGTACCGACCACAACATTAACAATTGCATGCATGTGTCCTAAACTTGGGCCTAAAATAATCAGCATGTCAGTGGGATTATGACTAACAGCAGTGGGGAATATTTTAGCAAAACAATGTCTGCTCTACGGTCCAAGCCCCAACTTAATAAGGGGAAGTGTGAAATCCCACAGACTGTTGCAGGAAGGGAATCCCAGGCTGCTTTGATGCTGCTTAGAAATACAAATATGGGAAGAGAGGGGATACTGTCCATATTCTGGAAATGCCATTGGCACTTGCCCATGCAGCACAAAACTGCAGAATGACCCATAGCCTGACTCTGACATCATCTGGGAGGGTCCACATGGCTTCCCTTCCCAATGCATGCTCACAGTGAGATCTGGACTCCTAGGGAAAAAATGAACATGACCTAGCAAAAGGTACACCAGCCCGATACTGAGAGGTCTGGCTGTGTTTGTTAGGAGACCACCGCGTTTAGAGCACGTGCCAGGCACTAGAAATGCAGGTGCAGAAGAAGATCCTCTTTCACACTATACAATTAAAGCACTTTGGTATTACTTTAAAAGACTCCAACAGAATCCTGGGGCTTATAGTATAGTGAGGAACTTACAGTTTTCTGGCAATACCTGGCAGACTCTTCTAAATAACCTTATGGAAGAGTGCATTGCAGGATCCCATAGGATGGTGCCATGGCAGCTAAAGCCTATCAAAGTGCTGTGACTGTGTAACGTGAAAGGCGCCTAAGAATGTGGCCTGACCAAGAAGCTAGCAAGAAAATGCTTCATCTGTAGTAAGTAAGCCCAGCCACATGTTAGAATAGGACCGCCTCTTCTCTGTCCAAAGGGAAAAAACAACAACCAATCTTGAGAAACGAAAACTTTGCCACTTCCAATCCTGTGTTAAGTCAGGCCTTGAACATATATATCCATGCAACCTGTGCCCCAGAAGCTGCGTTTTCACATGTACCCCCTGAGGCCTCGGAAAAGAAGCAAGTGAAGGGGGTTGCCATTCCGGCTCCTGGTGGATCACAATGAAAGAAAGGAGGCATTACTCTTACGGCCACCATCGAGACACTTTCTGTAAGGGGCCTGCGGGGGGAGACCTTTCTGCTTTGCATAGCAGTTGCCTGAGGGAGACAGACCCTAAACAAGGGTGAAATCAGATTGAACAAGACCCCTCCTCCAAGAATTGGCACCAGTAATTCCCCACTAGTTGATTCAACAGCCTTATTTCTACCATCATGTGGCTCAACTCACATTTGCAGAAGTCACAAGGAGGTGGCCAGATGCTGCCATTTTGTGCCAGGCACGAGTCTTCAAGGATGGCCGTCACATCGAAGGAGATTAGCTGTACTTGACACATCACCAGAGTGGGGCTGTGGAACCGCCTTCAAATAAAAAGCCCCTGCAGGCCAAATGGGCGGGAAGCATTTCCTTGTCTGACGCCGCTCCTGCCACCTCTGAATTCTTTGCAAGACTTGCCTCGCTCTCCCAGTTCTGAGCCATGCAAAGGCACCAATACCAACCAGTGTTTTTAGCCATTCTACTGTTTAATTTATGGATGCTTTTGTTTTCCACTGTGAACTTAACTTACTTTTGATATTTAATTTTGGATATATTTTTTCACAAAAATGATTTGCTACAGATCATGACACTCTTAAAAAAGACTGGTGAACATTGTTGTGATTAAAATTTGCATCAATGTGTACTGATGGCACTGTTGATATAGAAGTTTATTTTTAATTAAAAAGATAAAGGAAGAACTGAGTGGGAGGTTTGAGGAAGCTCTTTAAACTCATCCAGGAACAATACTGACTCCTTAATTACTTGGTAATTTGTTACAACTAAAGAAATGCTAATGGAAGGGGAGGGGCTGGAAGCAAAGGCTGTCACTGACCCTCACAGTTCAATGGGCTGCACTTATTTTTATTGCTGACAGTTTCTCATTAAACAATTAAGCGTGTTTACTACTGTCTCAGCAATCATAGTGCCTCGGCCACATTCCAGAGAAAGGCAACATGCAATTTTAATCCTGTTTTAAAATAGCACCTAGCCACTAAGAAGCAAAGGCACAGTTTCCAAACGTCTATCTCCCATCTCCTGAGGGGGGTCAGTCCACCACCCTACAGATCAGACATAAGGACCAAACAGCTCCAGGCCTCCAAAAGGCTGGTAGTGAAAGAAATATTCTGACAATATGGAGGCAGAAAGATGGGTTCTCTTATTCCGAGGGCATCAAGGCTTCTTCCTGAATGATGGTGAGGTAACGTTTACATTTCCCAGTTGTTCCATTAGCTATCAGTACTGCTCCTCTGTTGGGCCTGCTCAAATTCTTGATTTAACTGGTGGTGGTAAAAAGTGAGTATTTATGAAGAAAAGCTTTCTAAAAGGTTTGTATTGGGGTTCTTTGTTCTTTGGGGAGAAAATGGTATCTACTGTTCTGGCAGGACAAAGAGAACATACACACACCTTACCCAGGAAGCAACCCCAGGCATTAGAAGAGGCTCTCTTTGGACATTCAGGCTGGGCTGTAAGAAGTCTCATATAACTGATCAAAATTATCAATTACTTATTTCTCCCAGGGTGGCCTGAGATTATATACCGCTGACATGCTTTCCTTCCCAACCAACGCCATCTGCGTCTTTTAGGACACTGTGTCTACTGGGATGTTCCACTGAATGGTGAACGTTTCAGGCCCCAAGAGAGTGTTTTTATTTCAGCTGATAAAGTTATCATGTTTGGAATGCAAAAAATGCGGAGGCTCCCCTCTCTTTCCCCTTTTGCGAGGAATGTGCCATGGTGAGCAGGAAGGGAGTGCTTGGACCACCACTTTACAGGGGAGGGAGACACACTTTCAACAGGTGCCCCTGGGATCCCCAGGGTTCTGCTAGAGCAGTTGAGAGGGGACAGTAGATTGTATTCTATCCCGTCACGGGAGCCCATTCTGCAAGCAGGACGATGGATGGCCTGGACGTGGGGGCGAGGGGGAGAGGAAATTCACAAATGCAGTCACGTGGCATCCCACTCAATTGCTCCCACTGGCGCTGCCTACTTTTGGCTTGTCTGCTGTAGCCGCTGCTGGCCTGATCAGTGACTGATCCGACCTGCATGGTGATAATGCTGAGCCCAAGTACCAGTAAGACAAAATACAAGGTTCAGGGTTACCGCAAGTAGGTTTCCAATTCCGTGGGGGACACCTGACAAGCCTCGGTTTCCTCTCCTGGTCCGTGACTGACGGGAAGAATGCTGGGATGAAGCCGGAGCCATCTGTGTTCTACAAACAGAACGCAAACTACTTTGTCAGATTAGATCTCACCGTCTGCCTCAGCTGAGATCCTGCCTGGGGCACCCGCAGGAAGGCCGTCATCACCCCCATCCCCAAATCTCTGTGAAACAAACCAACACTTTTTTGGTGGACTTTAAATATTTTACTATTCAGAACTAGGCAATATCAAAAACATCTTTTTTTCCCAGCAAAAAAGAGATAATACAAAACAGAATGCCTTGTAAAAGCAACGGTACTTGACAGTAGTGTGATGATGTGAACACAATGCCAAGAGGCCCCCCCGACAGTCAGCATCCAGAGGAACCAAATATGCTCTTGCACTGTACAGGCTCAAGCATGGAGACAGAAGCCTAGAGAACACTTCAGCAGCAGGAAGAAAACGTCAAGGTCACGGAAGCAAGACAAAAAAAAAACCCAACAAAACTCAGTGGAAAGAAAAGGAGGTAGCAAGGAGAACTGACTTCCCATGAGGGTGCAGAGCGATGTCTTGAGTGTGCAGACCAATGGTAAGCCTAATCACCACCCAACAGTAGTAGTAGTAGTAGTAATAATAATAATAATAATAAGAAGAAGAACAGAAAAAACCAGCCAACTTCTACAATTCCCCGACATCTGAGTGACCAAATAGAACAGACTGTTGACCTACATTATTCCCAGGGCTGTGGAAAGCAAGAGGCAAATGTACCACCCGGGGGCTTGAAGCGTTTGAGGCTCTCGTGGAATGATTTGTCTGGAGTCAGTGAACTCTGTGCCCCCCGTGCTGCCCAGCCAGATAAGTTCTGCTTTGAGCAGAGGAAGGACGGACGGACGGACTCAGGCGGACTTCTGTAACCTGTTGAGTGGTAAATACCAAGGGGCACCACTCCATACCAGCCTGAAAACTGCCTTTGAAAAACCTACCTGTCGCCATGCCCTGTGCTCCTAGCATTCTGCCTGCCTGGCTGGCTTTGCTGCAGCTCATCGCTTTTAGAAATGCTTTGTGTCCGTGTCTCAGAGCCTGGCACTCTCCAGATTTTAGACTATTAACCTCCATCATTGCCAATGAGTTGTGTGTGATGGGGGTTACAGAGGGCACCAGTTGGAGTAGGCTGCTTTATACCTTGGCCCTGTATTTTTTATTTTTTGGGGGCAATAAAATAAGGTACTGTTACATCTAATTGTTCTACCATGACCTATTAACACTTATATATATTTATTTATACATATACATATATATATAAAATTATATATAAGGAAAGTAACCATTATAGGATAATTAAGGAAACCATGAGGAGGACATTGCAAGTCCTGCTCTTAAAAAGGACCACTGCTGGTGATGCCAGTTCTCCAATGGATATGAAAGGACACTTTGCCCTGTCTCTAGAAAGATGCGGCACTCCCAACGCAAATACTGAACCCAGGACATGACGGGGGTTCCCTCGTGAGAGAGGTCCCCCGTTGTGTGCAAAATTCGGAGGGAAGGGGCAGGGAGTTCAAAAGTACTGTATGTCCAATAAAGTCAATAACCCTACCTGCATGACACAAAAAGCTACATAACAAAAAGATTCAGTTCAAAAGCCCAGTGATTAACTTAGCCCAACAGCGGGGCCTGTGTGCGGCATTTCCATGAGAAAGCAAAAACATAATTTGCAGCCTGTGAAAAGACAAGAGAAACAGACTTAAATTCAATACTGATCCCACTGGTGAAGAAGTGAGTCCTCCTCACCTTGAAAAGGGGCTGGGGGGGGGAGTGGACTGCAGAAATAAAAAAGAGGGCCAGGGAGCAACTGGGCCCCCTCTAACTCAGTCGTTCCCTTTGAGGGAATTTGGAAGAGTAGGGAGGAGGCCTTATGCCCCCTTAACTTCTACACCTAAACAATCTTTCTGGCTGCTGGGTAGGCTTACAAGGGGATCGGCTACTGTGGGAAGGGGACCAGCAAGGATTCCGTTGGGACAAGGTCTTAAGCAGGAGGTTGTGCCCAGCAGCACCGTGGCTGGCGGGTGGGCAGTAGCTCCTGGCTGTTCCCACGGGACATGGTGGCTTTGCGCCGGCTCAACACGCAACCTAGGAAGGAATTCTGACCACTCCCCACCAGGCGAGTCACTCAAAGGTCTCCCACTGCCTCCGCAGCTGTTCTACTTTCCCTGGGGTGACCGAGACCTCCTGCTTTGTCTTCTTTAACAAGTCTTCAAAAGGGTCCTTAATCTGGGCTTTAGCCTGAGGTCTGGAAGGGTGCAGCACCGAGCCTGCCGCCCTGGCCTTGGGGGGAGCCAGCGGGAGGTCAATGGGCCGTGCGGCTAGCTTGGCCTTGGCCTCTGTCTTGGAGGCTGAGTCAGCCAGGGGCAGTGTCCGGATTTTAGAAGGGCCAGGAAGCTGCGCCGGCTGGGGGGTGCTGCTTTGGGAGGGGGGCAGTGCCACTGGAGACTGGGCAAAGAGGTTGGGCATGGAGAGCGTCAGAGGATTTGGAGGAGGCCTCTGAGGCTGATAGAAGGTAGAATTGGAAGTAATGAAGCTGGAGCTGTAAGCATGGCCCAAGGAAGGAACAAAAGGACTACTGGAGGGCCTGACCAGGGACAACGGCAGGGGGGCTGGCGCTGCCGGCATAAAGGGGTTGAGAGACGGCTGGGCGAAGGGAGTTGCGGCAACAGGGTATCCCAGGGGCCGGCCAAAGAGTGCGGACGTCGGTGGCGTGAGGTCACTTGCGGTTGAGGGGAAGCCCGTCGCAGGGCTGGGAGACACGGACCCCAGCAGGCTTTTAGTACTTGGCTGGAAGCTAGTCTCTGGGCAGCTCCCTCCTTTCAAGGGGTCTAGGAGGGCAAGGAGGAAGTCACTGTCACTATTTGCACTCTCCACACTGACTTTGACCGGCTGGAGCATTTCTGTTGCATTGCCTGTGTTGCCTAAAAGCTGGGGGTGGTGAGCAGCAAAACTGGCAGGCGGCCTGAATTCGGGGTCAGGAGGGACATTTCTGGCTGCAAAGGTCTCTTGCATGAGCTCCGAGGCCAGGTCGTTGTGTCCCGAGAGAGAGGCAGCCGTGTCAGGCACCGTCAGCTGCTTGGAAGGTCTGGGCGCGGGCGGTGGGGGGACGATGCCCAGCTCAGGTGTCTTCCTGCCCTGTGGCCGTGGGATGGTAATGCTTCCCTGAGGGGAAAGGGTGCTGCCAACGTCCTTCTCGGCAAGGTCCAGGATGCTGTCTCTGCTCCGGGGCCTCCGCGGGACCGGAGGTGCGTTCCCCTGTGCAATGAAGGGCCTCTCTGGGGAGCTTTGGGCATACTTGGTGGGAATGGCCATGTCGTCATGGCCCAAGCCCCACAGCTGCTTGTAGGGGTGGGGAGGCTTCATCCCTGGGGCAGCCCAGCTCTTTTCAGAGACGCTGGGGTCCATTCTCTGCCAGAAAGCACACAGAGTGTCAGTGCATCCCCCACTGTCCTTCTCCAGTCTTGCCATGCTCCTTGTGAACAGGGCCTTGCTCGCTGTCGGTTAGCCCTTCCCTCCCTCCCTCCACCCTCCCTCCACCGTCCACTCAGGCAAAGCCTTCCTTGAATTGTCCTACACCTCCTGCCTCACCCCCAAACCTTCCTCTTTATACCTACACTTCTTCCCCTCTCTGCCTCCTCTATTCCAGAGCCTAGGAACTTTCTCTGCCAGCCTCAGCCCGGCCCCCACAGACACTGTGTTTCTCTTTCTGCACTAAACCAAGCCCCATTGTACCTGGTAGTCAAAGGTAGAGTGCGGATCCCCTTCCTCCTTGGTAATCCTCAAGTCCTCTAAGCTCTTGGCTTGGGTGAGTGGCGGGGGCTGTGATTCCACATCCAGGCCTGTGAAAATGCTCTCCAAGAGGCTGACTTCCGCAGGGCTGTCTGGCGTGGGTGGGTCAGCCTGGACTGAGCCTTGGGGCCGCTCGGAGCTTGTACCTTCCTCTCCATCAGCACTGTCAGACTCCTTAAGAGTACGGTAAGGCTGCGGCCTGGCGGAAAGAAAGGACTCATTAAATCTCAGTGAGAGATGCGCCTCTTCTAAAGAAGCCAACACCACACTTCACAGGAAGAAAAGGCCAGCAGGAATTCATGTCACTTCCATGGGTCCACAAGTCCAATCACAACATCTGCCAGGAAGGAGCTTGTGGTCTGACTTTTAAATCTGTGGGGAGCTGAAAGCACAAGCGCATTGCCTGGGCTTGCTTCCGCTCACCAACTGCATTTGGGCTTGGTTGGGGTAGGCAGAAGGACACAGACTGCCTTGCGCCACCCAGCAAATTCTGAATGCTGCTACAAAAGGGTGGGTATTTGAGTGTGACCAGCACTGGTTTTCAGAATTAGATTGCAAATACATTTTACCTTCCCCCAAAGAAAGAAAAAATGGCACAGAGAGATTGTGGTACCCTGGACCAAACTGCTATAACCCCACTTTATGACATGAACTACATACACTGAGGACGGGAACACCGGTGGGCACTGGAAAACGTGCTGGAGTCAGTAGCATGGGGAAGAGCGGTGCTTGTGCAACTGGGGTGCCTTGAATTTAGAGGGGGAAAGAGGGAGGTAGGGGGTGGGTGGGTGGGTTGAGATCTGCACTGGTCCCAACGTGGGAGATTCAGACAATGAACATGCCTTCAGCAATGCTGCTGACATCAAAGTCAACTTGAGCTGAGATTCAGGCAGCAGAGATTCTACTGCACCAGGAAATATGGGGCATCCTTGACATACGTATGCTGTGACCCCAAAGAAGAAGACTGTAGCTGGTTCCAAAGTCCCTGCACAAAGTCCACAACACAAGAGGGACAGGGTTGCAGACCCTCTCGTGTCATGAGAGGAACTTCTCCTAGTGGAACTTCCCTGCTCCACAGGTTCACTGCCTCCGCTGTCCCAAGCACAGCTCCATTCATTCCCCTCACGCAGGCTGACTCAGCACAAGCTGTTTCTGGTGCTTCCCTGAGGTAAGTATCAATGATTAAACTGGTGTCACCTTATCAAGGAACACCAGAGACCATTATGGAGGAGAGGGGATTTATTGTAGGGCTTATTGAGGAAGAGCACCAAGCAGCCCTGCTCCTGTGTACCTCAGCAAATGGGCCTTGAACACCCTGCGATTTGCATCAGCTCTGCATGCGCGAGAACGGCAGCGCAATGCACATCCAATTAAAACCACAAACTGACATGCATTTCCACGGTGATTGGCGTTTGACTGGCAGCCAGTCTCACCGTGCCCTTTAAGCAAGGCTTTAGATTGAGGAAAACATTGGAGAGGCACCAGGAAACAGCAGCAATACGAGGGAGCCCTCTCTCTCTCTCTGGTCTCTTGATAAACTGCACCCTGCAAACTCATTAGCAAAGGGTGGCTTGCTCCATCCCCCATTAGACAAGGGGCGGCAGCTGACTCAAAGCGGTGGCTGCCTCATTACCAAGGGGTACAACATGGAGCTGTTTGGTGGGGGAACTGAAGGCTTTGGCCAGCAGCAATTTCCAGCACAGGAATCCACACCCATAGGAAGAGGGAAGCCAGATCCCCCATGAGGGTACCAGAGCCTTGAGTTCTGTGTCTTCTGCAAACGCTGGCTGGCTGGCTGGCCTTCATCCCCTCCCTGTCTATTCTCTTCTCACACACGTCCCCCACTTTAGTTCCCTTCTTGTGATCCCATTTCCTCACTTAACTCCTTGCTCTATCATCTGCACCTAACATCCTGTTTAGTAAATAAGACCACAGACGGGCCTGAGATCTGAAATGGTTCCCAGCCCTCTTGCAGGCTCCAAGCATTCAATACAGTGTCCTCAGGTCCTACTTTTAGCCTTCTTTAGCCATGCCTTTGCTTAGTGCTCCTTGTGTAGCTGGCTATCCAGACTGGAGAAAATGAAAATGGAACAGCGGGATCAGACAGGCGCAGAAAACGGAGGAAGGGCTTGGTTGGAAGCTCACAAGACGCAGTAAGAAGCACAAGTTAGCACAGAAACAGACAGAATGAGAGGAAAGCAAAGCCTGGGGCTCCAGGGCAGAGCAATGACACAGCCTCTGTCTATCCCCACCCTCACCATGTTGTGTGTGGGTAAAACAGCTTTGCATGGAGGCACACGGGATCTGCATGTATGCGTGTGTGCACACACCTACCCACACAACAGAACCATTCAAGCAAGGGAAAGACTAATACATCAGCAGGGTGTTCATGCTCCAGGCATGGAAGGGGAGCAGCGCTGGCTAGTGTGGCAAAGAGTCAAGTTATAGACCATTCAAAGGGAGCAGAGAAGAGGAAGCTGTCAGAGAAGGCAGAGCCAGGGTCATCTTCCTGAGGAAACTCATCGCCGGAAGAGTCCTCGGAGAGAAAAACCGTATAGTGGCGCGTGGGCTTTACCAAGCTGAAGGAGACAGGGAGGAGAGAAAGAGAGAAAGCAGGTTACTGAGCCAGACCTATGGAGGGAAAGAAAATCATTTAAAAAAAAAAGCCAAATCTTCCCAGCTTCCAACACAATTGGCCTACCCTCAGGAGAAAAGGGATACAGATTATAAAGAGTGGGAAGTCAGAGCAGAAAAGTCTGTCTTTTCTAGAAGGACCTGATGAGACGGGCTCCAGGTTGAAGACTGGGGAGAAGGGGCTCCAAGAAGCCCTCCTATGTTCCTGATGCTACCCAGAGCCAGGCTCACCCGAGTCTAGACCCATGCCAATTCTGTACTGATTCCTGAGATACAGCAGGACCTCAACATCAATCTAATGAGAGCAAAAGGACAACAATTCTTCAGCAGCCAAGAGACAATAGTTCTCCTCTCCCAAGAGAGAAGATCCCAGCAGCACAAGGAGCTCTGCAGCAGAAGGCAGGATCCCAGCTCCAGAGGTGCTGGCGTGTCAGTGCTCTCACAAAGTGCAGGACACACCTGGAGCCTTTCTGCAGAATCAAATTCTCTTGATTCCACCAAGGGACTGCCTACCCATCATGTGCCACTTGTCAGAACACGTACTGCTTGAAAGGAGAGAGGAGCAGAACATAAGACACTTCCCCCTTTTACGTACAGGGTTCTTTTCTGCACCCTTTTACTTGTATAAACGGTCTGAAAGAGAGTTGGGCACATGTGTCCTCAGCTGAACAGAATATGAGCTTGCATTTTCCCGCAGTGATTATGGGTGACTCTGAAGGCTACACACCACAGCACTAGGCTGTGTCCACATAAAACTTGGTTCCATCACATAAAGCCACAGAAGAAAAACACAACAGAAGGAGTTGATCAGTATACACAGACTGGCTCACAAGCGTCCCATAAACAGTCTGCTGCAAGGGGTGGCTGAAAGTTCCCTCCTTGAAGGCAAGTTGAGTTGTCTGTTCTGTTCAGCTGTGACGTGTCACTAAAATATTTATTATTATAAAAAATACATCTGCCTTGTCAGTTGGTGCTCTGAGGTCTGTCTACACACAAACGAATATTACAACCCACTTGCATGGATGTTTCTAGAGACTACATAATAGTTGGGTATTCTCATTCTTTCTGTCTGTGTCTGCCTTGCGCGCGCGCTCTCTCTCTCTCCAGCACACACACACGAGATGTGCACATGTGCATGTGTGTGCATGTGTCTATAACAGCAATCAGATACAAAATCCTCCCTCCTCAGTTAGGTCTCAACCAGGGCAGATGACAACGAAGAATGTGTCCTGAAGGAGGTATGTGTTTTATAAGGGGGTCGGATGTGCACAAGGCTCACCTCCACCACACTCACTCATTTCCACCCCTCTTTTGGGGTGTGGGGGAGAAAAGGTTCCCAAGGGGACCAGGACTTCCTGTTTTGGAATGAAGCCTTCTGAGACAATGCTTACATCAGAGTTGATGCGATCGTATGTTACCATGACTCATCCCTAATGAAACTTCATAGTGTATAAAAAAAGCATTAATTGACAATTTTTAGACTCCATTTGTTTTTAAAAGTGAACAAGCCTGATTTATTATTTTAGATTCAGATCTAAGAAGTTGACTGATCTCTGCTTAAAATATAGTGTTTAGATAAAATGCTAAAAGTTAGTAGCCTTAAATTTTCAGGGACGGGGGCACAATTTGCTGTCCTCAGATTAAACTCTAGGGTTTGGAATTTCTTCCTACTGTCAGAAACTGTGGATTTTATCACTGTGTAATGTTTTGTCACCTTAGCTTCTGTGTTCTGTGGTGGAACAGAACGTATACAAAGTTGTCAGATACTGGTCTATATAGCCAGCTATTGCTTACACCCTGACTTCTTCCATGCTGCTTTTTTCAAACATGGGCTCCCAACCATGACATATCTGCATCTCAAACAGAAACAGTGAAGATTTACATGGCTGAGTCAATTCTGTGAAAGGTTAAAGCATGCAAGGACCATGGAATGGCTGGACAGACCCCCTTTTTTTCTGAGAAAATGTATATGAAGTAGGGAGCACTTCCATCATTTTGTGCAAGTTGGTGAGCTCCCCTTTGGATTTGGCCAGGATGTAATGCAAGAAGGGCGAGTATCTCCTTCCACATCCTTTGGTAACCATGGATTGAAATGGCAAGGGCTGCCAGCTAAGAAGCGCTGCAGCAGTTCCACCACTGCCTAAGAGAAACCTTTCCATCTTTCTCCTAATTCAGGGTGCACACCCAAGACTAAATCTTCTCTTGCTCCCGGCTCCCCACTTCTTATGGGTCTCTAAGATACAGGTTGTCTTCAGCAACTTGGGCTACAGTTCTCAGAGTTCCTTGGAAAGCCAAAGAATGAACAAAACACACACTTCTGTGCACACTAGTGATGGTTTAGGAGCTGCTGCTTCTACTTTTGAAAGCAAGGAAAGGATGTGGTGCACTTTCAGGGTCCTTCGGGAGTTTTTAAGGTGTAATATTCTCAGAACAGATCAACCCAGATCCATCTTTCTTCCCAAAACCACTTGGCTTCCTTTCAGTAAAGATAAATTCAAGCAGCATCTCCTGCCACCAAATTGCCACCTCTTGTGACAAAGTGGGACGTCACTGACAACCTGCTCAAATTTCAGCACCAAAGGCGATTTTGGTTAAAAGTGTTAAGGGACGACTGTTTGAAAATGTCCAACTGTAAATTTTTTATTAGCTTGAGGCAGTCGAATCCAGCACAAGCCTCTTCCCTCATTAACCCAATTCGGCTCTTCTCTCCTGCCGGCTGCCACCCACCACTTGTTCGCATTTCACACACAAAGAGCTGTCTCGGGAAAGGCGGGTCGCAGCAAGCCAGCTACGAGGCAAGCGGCGGTGGAGGAGACGTTGCAGGAAAAAGCGACCTGTCCGTCACAGCGCCAGTCCTCGGCGTCTCTACGTGACTGCTCAGGCTCCTGCCTCCCTAATCTTTTCACCGAGTTCCCATGCAGATGGCTTGCTGATCTCCTTCTAATGTTTAGTTTAACATGTCTCCGGTTAGCACCAGCATATGACAGTGCTGACAGTCGTGGCTGTTCCTTTTTAAATATCATGTCAGAAACACGGCGCAATAAAGCCAAGGATGCGCTCCACGGCTCTGCCTACCATTAGGCGAGTTGGCGCTTCGGTTTTAATGAGGACAATCTGCATTTCGGGGGCTTTCTCCCTCCCCATGTGTCAGGATGCCTGGACAAATCAGCAGCACATCACGCCGGCCAAAAACCAAGTGCTGACAAATGTAGATATTTCAAATTTAATTGACACCTAAATGTACTTAAGACACATAAAGGGAAAGGAAACAAAAAAAAAAATGGTGGGGGAAAGTGGCTGAGCAGTGGGGATGGGCATTAAATGACAGGAATTCTGTCATCAGGAAGAGTTTGCCTATGGAAAAGGGGGCCAGTTTTATTCCATGGGTGAGGCTTTAGCAGGTTTGGACAAAAGGTTGAGCCAACGGGTCCTTTGCAGCCTTCAGCCATAATCCCACCACCCCTGCCTCTGGCCCTAAGGTATGATCATTTGAACATTCCCCCTCCTCTCAAGACTGATTTAGATAACCCTGATCAAGAACCGGTACAAAGGATGCCTCTGGGCTGATGGCTTCAAACAAGCAAGCCAAGCTCATGTTGAAAGGACAGGCATGCCTCCCCCACAGACAACAATGGCCCATCCTGCATGGTGGCAGCATAATAACCCCAAATATGGTTGCAAGAGCCTGAAAGCATGCAAAATGGACCCCGGGAAAATGCAATGGATCAGTTTTACCTGCCCCAAAGCCCTGTCCCTTGTGCTAAAAGCACACTTCGGCATCAGGTCCTGAAGCTTTTAGGGAAGGAGGAAGTCATTCTGTCTCTACACATGATGATTGCTTCTTCTCCCAAAGGTTGTTCCTTGGTACAGAGAAAGGCGGAAAGGCCAGACTCTGGAGAAGTACGGAAGAGCCAGTGGAAAGTCAAGAGGAGGCCATGACAGTAGGGAGGGACTTGCAAAGCCAGCTGAAGAAAGCAGCTCAGCTTGCTTCCATCAGCAGGCCCCTGGGCCACTGTTTGGAAAGGTTGTGTGTGCTGGCTTTACCAGGAAGGGCTAAACCTGACACTGCCCACCAATGCTACCCTTATGATAAAGGAGGGTGGATCATTTGTGCAGTTCTTGACTGTGACGTGAGTGTTATGTCCATGATGGTCTCAAGCAGATCAAGTCTTTGGGGCAGAGGCCCACAGCCACTCTGATCCTACACTGCCACAAACTCCACTGCATTTGTTGGATCTTGAAGTTCCACTTGCCATTTCTGAGGAGGATCTCCACTATCATCTTGTAGCAAAACCCAGGGACTGATTACAGCATGGCTAAAAGAGCTGTGATTTGGTCAGACTGCTCCTGCTCAGAGAAGAGCAAGTGAAAAATTCATTAATCCTGAAGTGCCAAAGAGCTGTTCTCCAGCCCCCCCACCATCACTATGGAGCTCTGTCTCTGAGAACCCTAGAGCATTTAAAACCTATACCTTCCACCAGCATTTAAAAAGAAGCCAAAGTAAGAATATGTGACCCATGAGAACTGGAACTCTAGGGCTCAGGTACCCATAGGGAGACGGGTGCTGAAGGGAGTGCAATACAAGGATCGGCTCCTTGCTGTCCGAAGGCGAGCAAATGCCCTTACATAGGTCAGGAGGGCAGGGAAGCCCCAGTTTCCATCAGGGGCTCCTACTTTCCATCTCTTTCAGAAGAGGAGACAGTGGAAAAGAGATGTTTTTAACATGCAAAATACTAGCCTTTAAGACCCGGCCTCCAAGAAGATCTGAAACAGCAAAACCCAGGAGATTCCACACACATTACGGGATAGGAACACAGCTTCTCCTCTCAGGGGCATCAAAGTCAGCTTTGAGGTGGCAGGGAGGGCCATTTGTTTGCTGGGGCAACTCTCACAGGGTTGCCTTGTTTGTGTTAACATGCACTTTCTGTGCTTTGCAGAGACAAGAAGGAGGTAGTAGTCGGTGTTTCCCCCAGGACCCTTCAGAGTCTTTGGAAGGGGGTTTCTTCCTGCTTGGCACGATTGGTCAAGAAGTCATCAGCAAACTTGCACAAACCTGATAAATGATACTTAAACTGCTTTTCCCAGCAGTTACATGGACGGAAATTTATAGATTTCCTGTGAGAATTCCTCTGCTCATTTAATCTAGATTTATTTAGGGAACCAGGCCTCTAATACAGCAGCAGGCCACTGGATGGCATTAAAACTATGAGTACACTATATCGCTTACAGGATGAGCTACCAGGACAAGCAGAATTCTTTCCAGAGCCTGACTTCTGGTGGAAATGTGTTCTACAGCACCTGGTGTTCACTGGTGGGCTCCCATACAAGTACTAACTAGGGCTGACCCTGCTTAGCTTCCAAGTTCAGAGCGGATCTATATTACTATACACACACTGATTGACATGGACCATGGCAGTCACGCTGAGGCATAGTGTTTTAGTGTTTCCAAAGGAATCTGGAGACTCTCCCTCCATTTCAAGATTCAGACCCACACTCTACATCTGTGCCAGTGTTCTCAGAATACCTACACATGGTTTTGCCAGTTCTTTCCTCTGAAAAATAGCCTACAGCACCTGGGATTCTTTTGTGGAAGAGTCCCAGTTTCCCTTCTCCTCCCTCTGAACAGCTGAATGCAAGGCTAGTCTCCAACCCTCTTCCACAAGAGGGCGATCCGGTTCCACCAACCAAAGGCTCCAACTCCGGTTCAGATGCAGGTGACTGCTTTCCACTGAACAATCCAATCTCCCTGCTTAGCCTACAGATCCTCAGCCAAGTTAAACACTTGAGAAGACAGCTACTTGCCTCATTGTGGAAATCCTACACTTTTCTCTGAACCTTTTTTTCTGTGCATGCTGCAAACATCGTGCACTAGGTTTTGTGTTGTTTTTCCCCAAAAATGATAGTAGCCAAGGAGAGGTGCACCTGGACTCCCCTCTCCTCCCCACTGTGCCCATCCCCACAACTCTTTTTTACCTAAAAGGGAAATTTGGGGGCACAGATACTCACTGCTCTGGACTGGAGACGGATGTCCTTCGCCCTTCAATGGCAACGTTGCTCTTGGGCCTCCTGGCCACGTGGGGTCTGGGAGGCCGGACCTATTTGACAGGAAGTGGAGATGTTCCAGTAGTTCTCTTAATGAGCCCTATGAGTCACACAAACTTCCTCCACCCAACACACACACACACACACACATCAATACCTCAACAGCTTTGACATGGTTCCCACTCCAACACGCCTGCAAATTACCCAGCCTTTTGCTAACACCAACATATAGCTCTGTGAGCTTAGAGGCTCAGAGGAGCACCAGGGATGGTGGAATACACAGACAAAACAATCAAACTTTTCTTTTTTCAAGCAAAACTGCCAACCATCACCACTGTCTTTGGAATAATTCTTGTAGAAGATACGGGTCAAGGAACAAGCACTTGCTTTGCCATGTGCACGAAGGGAAAGGAGCAGCAGGTGGTTTTGATGGATTGTGAAATTTGGGGCATGATTCCCTACAGCAAAGCCTGCAGCTTGTAGACCTTGCCTAGATGCCAGAATCAATTTCTAGGAGCTACCTTTGAAGTGCTAGGCCTGTGCCAAAATGAACGCAGGGGAGGAGGGGGAGGTCAACATTCCTCACCATCAGCAGGTCCCAGGACTTATCCAGGCCTGCTGGAAGATATTTCTGCATCATAAACAGAGGGCACTTGAATCCAGCACAGAACAATCCAACCACCATCCACCGTTATAAGGTATTTCATGTTTTAATAAAGGCACTTTTATAAAAGTTTCAATAAAAGCACTTTTTTGGAAGCTTCAGTTTTACTGTGATTTTTAAAAGGTTAACACAATAATGGCTTCTCAGTGAAGTGTCCCACCAAATGAAAAACTGAACAGAAGATGACACACAGAAAGCCAAAGTTTGGTGCCTTTTTATTTCATTAATTTCTCAGAAGCAGATTTGTGAACTTTACTCAGTTCCACTCAGCATCACCCTTTCCAGTAACTGAGTGACATATCTGAATCTTGCTGCCCATACAAACTTCTGGAAGCCTCATCCACCATCCAACATTTCAGTTAGCGTGCCACAAGTAGGCAAGAGAGAAAACAGGAAAAGGTCCACCCTAAAGCATGGACTGGATGCAGGGCTCATTACATATCTAGCCCAGGAAAGGAGAGGGGAGAACTGTGCCAGCATACCAGCAGTTACACAGACAGGCTTCAGAGATCTTTGAGAGACATTGCCAAGAGAAAGCTCAAGTCAGGCTTCCCTCGTTGGAAGCAGGCTAAAGAGAAAGGGAGCAAAAACCTACGGAGTCTCTTCATATTGGCTGCACACCCTCTCTTTTTGCTCTTCCCGCTACAGGAGACTCCCAGACCAGACTGGGATGTCTCCTTCCAAGAGTCTTCAGTTGTGGCTTATCTCCATTCTCCTGCTCTGAAGTATGTATTTTGAAAGTCTATGTAGACAAAGGAGGGTTGGGGGTAGGGTAGCATGACCACCCTGCCTGCTTCCAATATGTATGGCTTATGAACAGCTCAATCACGTTTTCAGCACAGCCTTGGGAACTTCAGCAATGTCAAGATGGTGTTCCAGAGCAGGGCTCCACTAACCAGCCTGAATGGCAAAGAGCAATGACAGGCGTTTCTCACCACATGGCGAGGGTTCCACAAACAAACCCATGAGCACACCCTAAAGGAGGACACATACACCCTCCCCTACCAGCGCCACCAACCACTGATGCAGGCTTAAGCCAAACACAAAGCTTTTGCAAAAGGAAGAAAGATGCTGAGCAAATCTATGCTCCTAGGATTTGTGTTCTCAGATCGGATCAGGCTGCACATGGACCTCCTTCCAGCAAAGAGGTGCTGTTTTACAAGCGGCAAGAAGTTGATCCTCTTCTTTAATTCTGTTTCTGTGCTGTGGCTAGGGATGCAAAGAATACCTGAAAATATTCAAGAATGGTCCAATACAGGTTTCTAGAATGTAAAAAAACACTGATAAGGAGAATCCTGACTGAGCAAGAATCTTTGCAGTTCAAGATTTATTCTGTGTGAAAAGTCCACATTTTCTTTCAGAGAAAATTATATTTCCTACATAGAACATACAATTTTCCTGCATAAAAAGTGGTATTTTCTACACAGAAAACAACATGACTTCAGGAAAGGCTTGGCAATCAGCAGGATTGCTAGTGATGACAAACACCACTTCCAGCCAGAAGATACTGTTTTCTGTGCAGAAAATCTGTTTTCTGTGCAGAAAATGCCGTTTTCTTTGCAAAACCCGCCCTGCACTTTTTTTTCTTGCACACTAAGTCCCAAACTGCAAATAATCTTTGAACACTGAAGTTTTTGACAACTTCTTCACAATGAGGAGTAAAGTGGTAAAATCATTCATTCTCTCCTGTGGGAACAAAATATATGAAGAATCACATCTCTAGCTGGGCTCAGGGATTCTGCTGGACTTCCAAGCTAGCTGGTAGAGGGAACCTCTGCCTGCTCTCCCCGAAGGCCTGCTTCACGCAGCAGGAAACACGGCCACCAAACACAGGTTATCATGGAATCCTTCTCCTCCATTTGAAATTCCCTGTCAGGAACACCAGCAGGAGTGCAGCAGCTGGGGGAGGTGGGAAGGCAGCCTCCGTCCCCAGAGAGACTGAACGCCACTGCCCCATGGGAAGAAAGGAGGTCAGATGCCAGGGGCCTTGGAGACTGGCCTGCACACAAAACTGACTCTCCCTCTGCAATCAAGACAGCTTAAGGCGGCAAATTTATGGCAGGAATGGAAGGATTAAGTTTGCGGCAACTTCGAGTGAACTTGCAAGGCGGAGAAACATGGGGGAAAAGAACAACAGAGCTAATTAGAGGAGCTGAGCTGTCAGAGCGCGGCTGCATGGCTCAGCGCCAGCAAACAAAAGGAATGGCTTGGCAATCAGCAGGATCGATGGAGGAGACTGCTTCATTAGGGATGATAAAACACAGAGAGAGGGAAAGGCAAGAGGGAGAGGGAGGAAAGAGAAAGAGAGAGAGAGAGAGAAAGGGAAAACTGTTTAATTAAGCCTAAAGCCGGCTTGTCACTATGCTGCGAACACTTTCACCTTAGGGGCGGCTCTCTCGGGGCGGAGATGGCCCCGCCAGTGAAGCCAACTCCATGGCATCAGGGGAGGGATGCTAAGGGGAGAGGGTTCCAGATCCTGAGAGAAGACTTTTGCTGGGAGGGGGCTGGGTTGGGAAGAAGGGCAAATCCCAGCAGGATTTCAAATGCTACCAGAGAAGCAGGGTTAAAACGCACATTGAATACAAAAGCACCATGTGTGCGCAACAATGCAGAGGGCAAATGCCAAGCTCATAAGGGCTGAATGGGCAGTTAGTGGGAATCTCTCCTACCTGGGGAAGCCGGCTGACCTTTGTAGCACATGTGTAATCTGCAAAATTCCTTTGCAAAAAGAACAGAAATTTTACTTGGACCCCAACTTGTCAAGGGGAGCACTATCAGAAACACAAAATAGAACAAGATTCTGGAATCAGATTATTGGAGAGTATGCTGGCTTAGACTGACACTGCTGGAAAGCAGAGGGAACGGGGCCATAGATCCCTATCTTCACAGGGAGATCTAAATCCAGTTGTGAGTCTCAACTAGAACAGACTACTCAATCAATGGGAACTTTGGGAAATGTTGGCGGTCAACATTTATGTATTATCCATTGATTGAAACTAACAACTTCATTTAGCCCTCAGGTATTCAGGATCATCCCACAGGGAAACTGTGCAAATGCCAGTGTCCTACTGAACCCTATTGCTGTGAAGCACTGGAAGACACCAACAGTTCAAGTAGAAGATGGGGAACGGGAGAAGAAAATGATCTATACTAGATAACTAGGCTGAAGGAACTGCCCATTTGCTATGGGGCTAAGTTTAAGACTGTGGTATGAATTTATAAGGTCCTAAACAAATCAAGGCCAGGATATCTGAGAGAATGCCCTGCCTGGATACCACAATCGTCACGAGAAGGCCTCCTGGGTGTGCCACACCCAACTGAAGTCATTTGGTGCCAACTATAACCTTTTCTGTGGAGATGCTTCCCTCTCTCTCAAAATAAGGTAGATACTGAGTCTGTTGCAGTTTAGCTGCATGTTGAAAACTCTTGTACTCTCTTGGTTTATGAAGCCTGTTATTAACTTCAGTTTTATTGCTGTTGTTATGTGCCTTCAAGTCATTTCTAACTTACAGAGACCATAAGGCAAACCTATCACAGGTTTTCTGGGGATGAGAGTGAGTGCTGTGCCCAAGGTCACTCAAGGGGAGTTCCATGACCGAGCAGGGAATCAAACCGTGGTCTCCAAGGTCCTAGTCCAACAAACAAACTGCTACACTACACTGGCTCTTCATTTACCATCTCTGAATCATTGTGCTTCGTTTTAGCTATGATGTCTAGTCCTATCACGGCTTCTGTTGTAGTATACTGCGCAGGTATGTTGTACAAGACTGAAGGTAAGGAAGGTTATCCTTTAGAATACCATTCCCAGGCAACATGACTACTGCCACGCTAGTTGGAGGATTTTTGGAAGTGTAGTCCAGAAAATAACTTTTCTGAGCTCTGAAAAATTTTAGTACAGGGTGCTCCACCCATGGCTGCCTTTGAAGCATGCTAGGAGACTTCATTTGGTGTAGCATGCTGAGGACACAGAATGTAGGACTGGTGTAGAATGTAGAATGCTGAGAGCCATCATGGTGTAGTGGTTTGAGCGCGTGGACTAGGATTGTGGGAGACCAGGGTTCGAATCCCCACTTGACCATGGAAGCCTACTGGGTGACCCTGGGAAAGTCACACTGGCTTAGCCTAAGAGGAAGGCAAAAGCAAACCCCTGTGAACAAATCTGCCAATAAAACTCCATGGCAGGGTTGATTTAGGGTCACCAGAAGTGGAAGATGATTTGAAGGCACACAACCACAGAATTCTGCAGCTCAGGCATCGAGTAGCACCTGCTGGTCTGATGCCACAGCACCAGTGTGACATCACCTTCCTTAGCTCCTGATTCACTTACAAGTCTTATTCACAGCACTGGCATCAGACTGGAGCCTGGATAGCTTGAGCAACACCTTCCCTCCTATGAGCTCACCCGCACCTCTCCCCTCTGGTGAGACACGGAGCAGGCCCCCCAAGGGGTAGAAGTGACAGGTGGGTATATTGGACAGGTACATCTTGAGGGGTGCTGCCTGTATTCTGGAACTTTTTGGAGCGTTTGTTGCCCCCTATCTCCCTTATATTCTCTCTCCCAGTTTAATTTTAGGCTCTTGGCAGATCTGACAGCTAGTGTAGCAATTTTTCAGTTTTGCTCCTCCTTTTTCTGTTGAAGTGCACTGCGTTTTGCTTATTGCTGCTTCTATTTATATATAAAATAGAGGTACTTTAACTCATTATTTTGACTGATTGCAAACAACCTTGACAGTTCTGTATGAGTGCAGAAGCAAGGTAAAAACATTTTAAAAAATTAAGCAGTCAGTTGGTGAAATGGAGAAATGGCTACTCCAGTGTCAGGGCTTAAAATAAGCACTTGACCCCTTTATGCAGTTTGTGGAAATAAAAGCAACAACTATTACTACTTCAATAACAGCACCCAGTAGAATTTGTAGACACAGATTGGTTCAGAATGGGGACCCTGATGTATCTCCAGCCAATGTCCCTTCCCAATTTGATTTTCAAAAACTAGAACAGGGGAAGAGAGAGATCTGGCAGACATCAAAGCACTGTGTTTTCAGAACAGGTAGCCAAGAGGACTAGGGCCGCTTTTTACCCTCTGCTCTAGTGTTGTCATTCCTGCGTGTGCTACTGTGATCTGAGAGGCTTTGACTGCATAAATCTACCAGCAATGCTACCAAGAACTGCTTGGCAGTACCCATGCATTCCTTCCAAACTGGGCCTTTGCAATCCAATTCTCCCTTGTCCTCTTCTGAGAAAGCAGAATACCCTGTGTGGACGTCCTCTTCAACAAAGCTATCCCTCCAAAAGGCCCTGTTAACACAGGCAGCTCGCTATGACAGCACCTTCCGCTCCTACAGAGTGCTCACTCCCAACCTTTTTATCCAACATGTTGAGTACAAGGACAGGTGACACATCAGAGATTTAGTAATGCATTGCAGCCGAGAGATTAAACAAACTTGATAAAATGGCCTTTGATGCAAAGAACAAGCCGGAGTTGGGACATGGTGCATCAGTAGCATTTTGTCTGGCGGAAAAAAAACACTGGGAAGGCCTGCTGGGAGAACAGAAAGAGGAATCTGACCCAAAGGTTTTGGCTGTGGGGGATAAAGAACATGGAGAAAGTTTGCTTTCTGGGTAATGAATCTCAACAAATCCTCCAGGGTCTTCAGCATCAAGGGCACTGAACAACAGAGGCAATCAGCACCACCTTTGACACATGTAGGAAGGAAAATTATCAATGCATAAATCCATAACAATGACTCACAGAACTAAACACCCACTGTTAAGACATGCACACTCAATCTGAATTCAGGAAGCATGCGCTGGAAGTTAAGAGCCCACGGCACACCCAACCCAGCTGCTAATAAACAGGAGGAGGAATCCAAAGCAGCAGAAAAAACAACAACCCTAAGTTAGTTGTAGCAGAGTATTTTGACAATTTGTCTTTAGTTTCTTCGATCCCACTTTCACATATGAAATCAGATTAAAGGAAGTTGCATCTTAACCTAAAATCTGGGTTGCCAGGCCAAAAATTCCCAAAGCCCAAAGGAGGGGCCAGCAAGTACCAAACTAACAGTAACTTCCTTCTTTGGGAAAGGAAGTGAAATCATGGATCCAAGACATTTGTAAAACAGAAGAAGACAGTGCACCTAGGGTAGAGGCAGAGTAAATCTGATGTTTGCCCAATGCAATCTTGGACCCAATGAAATTATATTGCAACATCCTTTGTTTGAAGACAAAATTTGTTTTCAGTTACACATTGATCATTGACAGAGACAAGTATTCTGATCTTCCTTTAGCATTTCAGTATTACTTTTATCACTTGGTATGTTTACATTTGCACACCAGAGGTGTCTCTGTGGAATGGAATTTAGTAGGTGGCTGAAGTATAAATGGAGGGAACAAATCCAAATTGAGGCAAATGTTCTAAAAAGCCAGTATCTTGAGTTTGCAGGTTGGCCTTCAAAAGCCCACTAGCTGAAACCCTATGTTGACCCTGGACAAACTTGATCTTAAAAGTATCACCAAACTCGATCTTAAAAGTATCACCTTAAAAGTAAGAGAAAGAAGCCACAAGAGACCCTGCTGAAGATGAAAAGTCCAAAGGGACTGAGCTTTGGACCGAGCTTGACCAAAGAAAAGACAGAAGTTCCTGATGAGCTTCACAGACGGTTGGCCAGGCCCAACTAGCAGTGTTTAGTATTACTACAGAGCACGCAGGGTTAAAGATGGCAGCCAAGAGGTAGAGTGGCCAGCTACTCACGGGCCTGGAGGAACGGTGGATCTTGGGTGGAGGCGGTCTTTCCGGCCGGGTGCTTTGCTGCAGCATCAAAGTGGAAACTTCAGTCATCAGCTTGTTCAGCAACCCACCACTACCCACACATAGCACACACTTGGTCTTCCCTGCACGGCTCCCCTCTGGTACATTAAACCCTCCACAAGAGAGATGGTTCCACGCTTTCTACAGCTGTGAGTCCTAGTGAACTATGGGGACAGATTGGGAGGAATTGGGGTAGGGACTTACTGGTCATCTTCTATGAACTCATCATCTTTTCTTGGGACGAGACAAATTCATGATCTATTGATGGCTGTGAAGAGATGTTCTCTGTCTCTGAAAGGCTGTGATGGGGGAGGGAGTTGCCTTTGTGCCCCGTTTGCAGCTTCCCTTTGCTTTGGGGCATCTTGGAAGTGACTGCAGGAAACAGGATGCCCAACAAGATTGGTCTCTTCCGGCAAGGCTACTAATTCCTGTCAGCACCCATTACACATGCCAGCTAAAGAGACCTGGCGGCAAACCGAGCAGGAGAGCACAAGTGAGAGAGGACACCCACTTTCATGTGCTACTCTTATGATCTTCTGAAAGGCATCTAGATAGACCCTGGGAAGCAGGATGTTGGGTCAGATGAAGCTCTGGTGCGACACCCACCAGGATTGCTCTTGTGTTCTGAGGGGATCGTACCTCTGTGTGTGTGTGTGTGTGTGTGTGTGTGTGTGTACATGCCTTCAAGTTGCCTTATGGTGATCCCATGAATTTCACAGAGTTTGCTTAGACAAGGAATACTCAAAGGTGGTTTTGCCAGCCCCTTCCTCTCAAATACAGTCTAAGGGACTCAGTATTCGTTGGTGGTCTCCCATCCAAGTACTAACCAGGACTGACCCTGATTAGCTTCCAAGATCAGACAGAATCTATATTACAATACGAACACTGGAATGTGGTGTTTTTTCAACTCAAAGGAATCTGGAGAATCTCCTCTCATTTTTTCATTTCCTTAAAAGGAGTAAGAAGATTCAGACCTCTGTGCCAGTATTCTGTACTCTGGTCTGTGCAAGGTGTGCATCACAGCAAATAAGCATATAAACACACATACATGAGCATGCATGCACACACATACCGCACTGGTACTCAAAATACTATATATAAGGAAATCTATGTACATTTTTTCCTCCCTCTTTCTGTTTGTCAGAAGATGACCTGAGGAAATGCCCATTCAAGCTTCTCCATATGGCTTTAGGGGCTAAAAGCTTGCCTGTATTTTGTTTCGGTTTTAATTCAAAACAAAACCTGAGGTCCTGTGAGAGAGCCTGATGGCTGAACACCAAACCTGTGTGGTGCAGTTGCGCAGCACAGAACCTCTGGCTACACAGTGCCTAGATGGGAGCATGTAAAATGTATCTGGAGATCCCTAGATTTGCACTTTGTGTGGACGGCTCATGCTGGAATTCTAACATTTCAGTGGACAGCTATGAAAAAGAACTCTATTTATCTGTCATGACAGCTAATGAGTGAGAGCAGAAGGAATGGCAGTTAAGAGCTGCCACGGTGTTTCCCTTTCTGAGTCCCAGAGGGCCCCCCCTTCCTGTCATGCGCCAAAAACGTATTCGCAGGACATGGAGATTATATTTACTAAAACCAGCATCTGATTTGCAGTTAATTTGTTGATGTAGCAAAACACATTGTTTCTAAAAGGTCAGGAGGGGAAGCTGTGGTGGAACATCAGCTTAATTACCTGCGCTGCGCAGACCAGGCGGTGGATGTCCATGCTGCTGGTGCTGCTGAAGGCAGCTAAATTACCGTCACAGGCCCCCTCCCGCCACAGTAGCCGGCAGGAGAAAACAGGGAGGGGAGGGAGTGGCCCAATGCTTAAGCAAGCACACAGTTTTTGCCTGCAGCTCTTCCATACTGTACCATTCTCGCCTTCTGATGCTGATGGAGATGGTGTGAATGAATTCTACACCTTGGCTACGCAAGTGCCTGAACAGGTTTCTGTGCCTTAAAAGCCCTGAATGGTACAATGGTCCCGTGGGACCTACTCCCACCTTCTCTTCTGTCATGGTCCCTACAATCACTCAGGACAGCTGTACCCACCCAAACCAACAAAGTCTGTGCATCAGATGAACAAAAGAAGTCAAGAAGCGACAAAGACGCCATGTTTAAATATTCCCCAATGTGCCATGCCACGTGTCAAACAACACCAGCAACGTGACCTGAGATGAATCTCACAGCAGGAATCTTGTTTAGTGACCTAACACTGGATTCTGAACCACAGGAAAAACAATGAACTGGTTGGTTCCTGAGCACAGTAGCACTTCCAGCATGTTTGTCACAGCCACTGGCTCCACATGTATGAAGGCAGTGCACACCTTTATGCTTTTTGCTAACCACATGGGATCCCCGTGCCAAACCAAGCTTCCACCCAAACCTCTTTGGCCTTCTTGGGCCCAATTCTTCAAGGAGCACAACTGAAGTGAGAAGAGTGGAGATTCCTTTAAGACAGCCTCAGAGTTGCATTACACCTCCTGGAAATCCAGTTCATTATAATTTATTACTTCAACTATTTCTACATCTTCTGTTCTGCCTGTGTACACCATGGCATAAAGCTGGGAGCAATATGACACCTGCTTGACCAGATCAGGAGTTCAATTCATTTGCAGGAAAAACCAGAGGGCAAGATTGCTCAGAAAAGTCTCTACCAGTTCTCCAGAGTGCCACTGCTGGAATGCAGTGGAGACAAAGAAGGAACTCATGAAAACATCTCTTTGCTGGCTCCCCCAAATACAAAAACTGAGGTTGGCTTCTCAAATCCAGGGGTTCCAGGGCTGTGTTCATCCCAGTACGCACAGAAAACCTGTCCATCCCTGGCTTCAGCAGAGTTAAAAATCACAGCTAATAGGTTAACAACTGTTTTTCTTCTGCTTCAAATGAAGAATATCAGAAAGCCGGGGGAATATTCGGCTTCCCAATTTGTACTGACTGCTCAGTGCTCCCTGCAATGTGTGTTTGACAGGGCTGACATTTTGTACTGCTGTGAGACGGGGGGAGTGTGTGTGACATTTTTATTCATGGTGGCGTACGCCCTTGTAATGATCAGCCCCGGTCGATGTGCTTACTGCAGCAGCCCCCGAGCCCTCGGAGAACAAACAGGAGTCGAAGGTACCAGCAGTTCGGCTGCCTTGTTAGACACCACCAGGATCCTAACGAAGAGCAACTGCTGGAAAATTTCACTGTCAAATCCTCAAGGACATTGTCAGCAGAGAGCTAACTGCATATATTTCTCATTTAAAACACTGAAAATCCACCCATCGTGTATTAAGCAAAAGACAAAAAGCCAGGCCAGGTTTTTAAACTCTCTCATCCTTTTTTCTTTTTTTAAACTGGTCATTCTCACAGCTTCTCATGGGGCTGGTAGCTGAGCTTGATGCTGAGGAATTCACATCTACAAAATCTGAGCAGATCAGCTGATTTAAGATGAATACCAATAGACAATGTATTTGATTATCTGGGTGGAGGGGTAAAGGGGTGGGAGGACAGTTTTATCTTGCAGCTGGAGCCTAAAACTAGCTTTTAGAAAAATAAATGTCTGCAGCCATCATTCCAAAAACATGGTACATGTTGAGATTCTGGTGGTATCGGACTGGCGATTTAAAGTGGCTGCATAGGAACCTTGCCACTGGTCTGTCCGTGCAGTTTAGCTAAATTACTGGAGGCAGCAGAATGTTGTGTTACTCACTGGCCAACTCAGGAATAGACATATAGGATCAGAGAAGAGAAAGAGGGCTGGAGAAAGACGAACTGGATTATTTTGGGGCATCAGTTGAGCCCCCTTACAGCTTTTGGTGGAGATGAGAAACAGTCAGTCTGGCAACTAGGATGGTTGGTAGTACAGTAGAGAAAGCTGGAGTTTACCCAAAGACAGAAGGGCGATCTCAAATACTGCTAATCCAAACTAAGGAGAACAGGACAGGTAACCTGGCTCCATAGGAGAGACTGGATCAGCATCAGCTACACAAATCAATTAACTTGATGACAGAATAAGTTACCCCATTCCACTACAAGGCTCAGCTGAGATGCCCCATAACCAGCCCCTGGGGATCTGGAAAGACCCTGAAACTCCGCCAGCAAGTGCTTACATCTTCTTAGTGCAGCCAGCACTCTGTTGCTGCTGGAGCAGGGAGCTCAGATGTCAACTATCGGTACAGCAAAGGCTCACTTAGGCCCAGCATGGCTTATCCTGGGAGTGGCAGCAACGGATTCCTTTGCCTTTGGGAAGAGATCCTTCTCAATCTAATGGGGCATGCTGGGAACTGAGCCAAGGACTACATGTGAGCAAATCAAGGTCTTAGCCACTGAGCCTGCTGAAAGCTCCATCAGAGAGAGGATATCACCTCTGACCCAGAATATCACATGCTGGTATAATAGCAAGCAGGGGCTGTGGTTCAGTGGTAGAGCATACGGTATACATGCATGTCCAGTCAAACGTATACAGGTACGGGTGGTGAGAAAGAGCTGTGCCTTGGAACCTGGTGGCAGCTCAATGGTTAGATGGACCAGAACTCCTTCCATTCATCCTGAAACATGTAGGTTCTGCTAACGCCCCACTTCCTGGCTACACAGCCGGGGCAGACACAGAGGAGGAAGGGTCCTGGGCACGGAATGAGCAATATGGATTTCAAGAGCCAACAGCAACCCGTGACAGTATATACTAAACTGTGTTTTACTCATGCGGTCAATGGTGCAAAGTACTCTTGGAAAGCACCAGGGAGCTCCCAAACCCTAGAGCTTTTAAAGAGGGCAGTAAGCAGAATTTCCTCCATGCTAATGAGGACAATGGGGAGCCATGATTGCTGTAAAAGGACCAAGTACACACATCCTGGTTTTTTTGTAGCGAAAGTACTGTGATGATATTTTGTCACAAAAAACAGCTCCAGAATAGAAGAATATTCCCGTGTCCCATAGAAGAAAAAAGCAAGGAACAAGCTAGGTTATTGTTTATCTGCTTGGATATTTAGCTGGATTCAGCTTCTTTGCCACCAGAGGAACAACTGCTACCAGCGGTGCATGAGATGTGCACAGCCAAGTGCCAACTACAGTTGGGCGAGCTCTAATGAGTTAAAATTAAATGTTGCACTAGGCTTGCAAGACTGTTCCCCCCTCCCCCTTCAGCTAATCTGTCACTTAATGAAGAAAAGCGCCCAGCGTAGGACAGCAAGAACGAGCTGCCGGCTCACTTTCAGCAAGCTGATTAAGGATGTTCAACCAAGAGCAGCCGGCAGACCTCTCTGACAAAAACAAATAGACTGTATGCAAATGTGTTTGTCACTCTGACAGCACATCTCAATTAAGGCGTCTTGCCAGGGCTGGTGGGCTGCAGAGCTGCCGCAGCAACAGCAAGCCAGCCTGCATTACTGATACGGGGGCCTTGACCCTCATCGACACGCATGCATTTTTGAAAAAGGAACGCACTTCCCCTCTCGCTGCAGACACGGAAAGCAAGTAATAAGTTACAGAGGATCGGGAGGGAGGGAAGGAAGGAGGGAGGATCTCTACTTCATCCCCCTCTCACTCTAACTGTTCTTTCTTTGCCTGAATTTTCATTTCCTTTTAATTATCTACATGAAAATGTTAAAGGGGGATATGATTTCCACACACAGACATGCATCCTTAATTCTTTATTATTAAAGAGAGAAAGAGGGTTTTTGCTCCTGTAACTGCTTCATCCTTTCTCACAACGGTGCTTACAAAGCTTTTAGTCTAGATATCCTCAAATTAGAGATTGCCACAGTTTTCATGTAATATTATGACATCTGTGATGTAAAGGACAGCCTTGTACCTTTTATCTTTACTCAGCAGCCTATGAGGCACTTACACCCAGGCCAGAACTGGCCATGGCAAAAAGAGGTGGTGAAGGTGGGGACTGAGCTTTTCTTTAAAAAAAAGCACATGACTTGGAGCAACACTCTTCTATCATATCAATCCATGTTTGTGGTATCAAATAGACTTTTGCCATTTTCTGCTGTGGTAGATCTTCCCTGGGAGAAGTCACTAGCATGAACTGCCTGTCCTTGGTAATGGAAAAGAGGAATAAAAGATCTGCTATTGACATTACCACGAAGTGTGTAAATGGTAAATCAGTAAAAAACCAGGGTGGTGGAGATTACATTTCTACAACAGAAGAGTAATTCATCTTGAAGCTGTTCATCCGTGCAAAGAGAATATACCAGTAGCTGGAAAAGGCTTATTAGGAATTCTTCAACCCCTCTCCAAAAATTAGGAAAAGGATAGTTTAGACAGAAGTAGGTAGTATAAAGATATAGGGAGATGATTTCATTTTATGCAAAAGTGAGATTTCAAATCTGTATGTGAAGTTAAATTAATTAATTTGGTTTTCTAATATGGCTTTAGAAACCAGTGTTGTTATTAAAAGTTTGCATATTTTGAAAATATTTACAACAGTGCCTTTTCATTACAAGCCTCTTTTTGAGCCATGCCTATTTTGCATATGCACTTGAAGAAATCCAGCATTAGTTCTCCTCCTACTGCTTAATATTTATTCCACAGACTAAAAGGTAAAATTAAGAAATATGATTAAAATCAGTGCTGACAAATCTAGTAGCGACACTAAGGAGGAGTCACACTCCACTCCATTCCCCCAGGCATGGCAAAAGCAGCAGCTGGAAACTTGATTTTGCTAGTTTAGCACAACACCGTTTTGTTTTTAATTATTAGTCACTCCAATCCTGGCTGGTTTTCACAGATATATTGCCAGAGCCGTAATAAAAATAACCAGGCTGTGGAGCACCAGAGTCAATACAGAAGTATGGAGCATGCTATTAAAGAGCCATTAATTGATTTTCTAACCTCAGTTCATTGCTTTCTCTGTTCAAAGTCTGTTGAGGTGATTATTATAATAAGGTCCTCACTTCTGACACTAATGATCGGGCTAGATAAGACAAGACACCTTAAACAGATGCCAGGCTGGGGAGAGAGCCCTCTCTTGTATGACGGAACCAATAAGATGTATCCCCCATTTGGGATAATACATGCCTCTCAGGGATACAAGAAGATTCTCAAAAATACTTAATGACCAAAAGAAACAAAAGCCTTATGAGGCTTGTAAGGAGGTGTTTGGAGCTGAACCTACTGCAATCCCCGACTCTCTAAGCCATTTACAGTGCACAACTCCAAAGTCAGGTGTCTTTGTGGTAGCATGCACAGAATCCAATTCCATGGACAAAACCTCTTCACACAACATAGGTTGCCCATGAAATGTCCTCATGGAGCCAACACAACTCCAGTTTGTTTCATGTGACCCGTCTTCCAGGAGCCGACACAGGGCACAAGGTTGAGGTGTGAACCTGCCCAGGGTGAAAGCTGAAGTTCCAAATCTGTAAACAGTGCACTTCAGACACACTCTCATTGCGGACACAAAAATCCTCTCTCAGAAACACCATCCTCAAGCACGTTTGCTACCTACCTGTCCAAAGTGCACAGTGATTGGTCGCCTGTCTTCTCGGAGCTTAGGATCTCTCTTTCATCCAACGGGGAGGGAGCTGTCCTTGGTAGCGAGTCTTCCGGCACTGTGGCACAGCCATTCTCAGCAATGTCCTGTATGGTAGGGAAAGGTGAATTGCATGGCCAGGAACACTCTTGATTAAGGGTCAGGGACAGAAAGGTGATACTCGGGGATAAAGCTGACTGAACAGTTTTGATGTTAGGAAAGACAACAACAGAAAGCACAGATAAAAAATGGTTAGCGAACAAATGACTGGCATACTCTGCTCCATCTTAAGTTAAATGTAGAAACCAAAACACATGCTACAGTAATCAAAGGGCACAAAATTCTAGCCTTTGGCTCAAATGGCCCAAGACAGATACATGAAAAAATCAAACACAAACTGCCAGTCAAGAAAAACAAAACCAAGCATGGACAGGAAACTCTACAATGCGGAAAGTGGGCAAAAGCCAAAATGACCCTCTTATGTTGTGGAAAGACGGCCTTGAGACAGAACCAACAGAAGCCAATGTGGTGCATCTGAGCGTTTGCCTAAGAGCTGGAGGTCCTAGGGTCAAATCTGCCCACATTGGATGAGCTTGGGCCAGTTTTGGTTTCTTATCTCTCAGCCCACCACATGTCACAAACCAAATTCAGAGGAGGCCCTCTCAGCCATCCTGTGAGCAGCACAAAGTCGCCATGATAACATCATGAAAATGGCCCTTCTCAATAGTAGCTCCTCTTCTGTAGAACGTCCTCCCATGTAGAACTCAGAAGCCACAACATGTGGTAAAATTTTAAATGCCTTCTGAGAAACTACTTATTTACACAAGCCTTCCATGACCTGCACAACTGATTATGACACTACAGTATCCTCTTCTACTGTTTTAGTGTATTATATGTGTATTTTAGCTATGGTTTTTACAGCATTTTGTGGGTAAAATGCGATAAAATAGACATTTTGTCATATTTAGTACTATATAAGTACTATTTATAAATGTATAAATAAATTGTGAGACTAAAAGGGGATCTGGTGACAAAGGTGACAAAGGCCTTGTGGGAGAGATGGGAAAATATGTCATGACATGTAATTTAATGGTTTGAGCAGATCTGGACTGAAATACATGTGGAAAGTAAGAGCAGATAAAGAGGAACACTTTGGTGGTATCTAACAGAAAATAATTCTAGGCCACTCACCAGCAGTAACAGAAGAGCAAGTATTTCTACTGAAGCCTCTTGCAACTGCAGTTAGACACATTATGGTAGACCCAGAGGAAAGAGAGAAGGCCAGGAGCATCAGATCCTGGGGTGGAAGAGCTGTACAAGGTGTCCTCCTTCCCTGCTAGATATTTTATACATGACTTCGCTAATGACACTTAAAAAAAAAAAGATGGGCATGTCTACTGGGCTGTCACCTCACAGTGGTGCACTTTGTTGACAATGCATCCCATTTCCTTTCCAGAATACAATCTGTTAAGAGATTTTAATAGTTGCAGGCCACGCAGGTGCATAGGCCCTCTAGCCTAACACAGTGCTAAATTTAACAGGGAAAAAAAAGGTTAAAAGACAATACTTTATTCTAACTTCTATCCAAAGCTGAGATGAAAATATGTCCAAATGTCTTCTAAACTGAAGTTTTTTCCAAAATGTTGATGAATCCTGAACAGAGAGAGATACATTCTGCAGGAAAGCCCACAGCCTGGAACCATCAATTTTTTTTGAACTACAGGGTCCAGAATCTCCCATCCAGCATTGCCAGCAGCCATAAGATAAGGGGCTGTGGGAAGTGCATGCCAAACAAGTAACGTTTTCAAGCTCTGGTGAGAGCACCAGCCTATTTAGCCCAGTATTGCCTACCCTCACTGGTAGTGGCTCTCTACATCTTCAGCATCGGGTCATTCCTATGATACATTATCTGACTGCTTACTGAAAAAAATCAGAGGTCTATCAGAGAGCTAAGGTCTACCTAGCAATTATGGTCCTTATTATTTATTTGAGACATTATTTTGGTTCTGGTGTCTGATAGGAATAGGAAATAGTCCAGGTTTCCAAATTTGATTCAATAGAGTATATTCAGGATGGTCATTACCATTCTTGCTTCTCTCCATATATTCCCTCTGTTTTTGAAGTCTCCAAATCAATTTAAATATGATCAATAAATTAGTTAAAAGTAGAATGGCCAATGGACAAATTTAAAAGATTATTTAATTGGTTGCCAGTAAGGAACTGTGTGACCTAAGAAGCCATCAGTGCTTGGCCTTTAAGAAAACTGAAGTGAACCAGTGACTTGAGGAAAGGACTGAGGGTGTGTATGCGCGTGTGTATGTGCATGAACCATGTAATGAAAACATGTTGGATGAGACAAAATTGGGGGTCAGACACAGCAGAGACAGGCAGGCAGGATCTCCTAGAAGATCAGAGAAGGTGGAAAGACTTGGACAATCAGAATTGTGGAACAAAGCCTCCAGCACGGTGAAACCTCTTTGCAACAATGTCAAGGAAATAATGCTTGGTAAATATAGAGAAAGCGCTGCACGCACATGTGACCCTGAGGCCAACGGCTTTGATGGACCGACCTTTGACATGCCCCCTCAAGTTCTACCCTTGCTCAAACACTATAATGAGACATGTAAGCTGATAGCCAATTAGAAATGATTCTTTTGGACACAGGATGACCTAACACACTCGGGTCAAATGAAACAAAGGACAGATGGACCTTATGAACGGCTTTGTCTGCTCCAGAGACAAAAACAAGAGACCTTTTCAGATCCAGCTGGTGGAGCCGTGGTCTGCCAAGATGGGTGAGAAGTGTGGAAGAGGAAATTAAGAACTTGTTACAGAAAAGCCCCTAGACAGAAACTTTGTACGAATTGTTCAATGCCATCTTGTCTTTGTAGAACACAACAAAGCATGACATTAAAGCAACAAGAGTCACAGATGTAGCAATACAACTTCGTCAGATACTTGGAGGCCATGTTTCATGGAACCAAGTTAAGAAAAAAGGGTCAACACCAGTGCTGCGGAAGCACCTCAGCAGGTGGATGCAGCAGCCCTTCTAATTGTGCACACAAACACAGGATGTAAAACAATGGAGACAGGCATAAAGACGGGCCTGGTGAGAGAGAGGATGAATTCAGAGAGGCCCTTTTTTCAAATCCATGGGGCCATTTTTATACCCATTGGTAATGCATCAGAAGACCCGCCAAAACAAAGTTACACACACATCTCTGAAACATTTATGCAAGGACATCACGCTATGGAAAATTAATCAGGCAAGAGATGTATGTGAAAAACAGAACCTAGTCTGAATTTCTGCACTTGAACGGAATTTCTGTTCTTGCACATCACGATGTAAGGTGTCCACCGAGAACAATTTCCTAATCACCAAGCCCACACAGGAGTGGGATGGCCACCTGTGAACACCGTAGGGCCTGGTAAAGTAGAAGGCAGTAGAAAACAAAGGAAGGTTGCCTTATAGGTGGATAGGCTCAATCTCGGAAGCCACAACCCTGAGTTTCCAAGACCTGAACAGGGCTCCTGATAAAAGTGTGATTTTTTAGGTTCTCTTAATGCATCTAAGTCAAGGGTCTGATGGTGTTTGTTGTTAACTGTTCCTCTTTGTCTGGTATTCCAGTCTCATAGCGGGTCATGAAGTAAACAGCGAGACAGGAGCCCTCTCTTCCGGACAGGGTCCTTGTCAGGACTGCTCCACGGGTCATTACAAACCATCATGCAAGCCTCACCTGTGCCCACACATTTTCTTGAGGAATGCCATTTCACAACCTGAAATATCCTTTTCATCCACACATTGATCCGATGCAGAGCAAGCCCCTCCCTTCCACACCATGTCATTACAGCCCCCTTGAAACTGGCACCGAAGGTGCTACACAGGGACTGAACTGTAAGGTCACTGTTGGAAGCAGCAAATCAATTAGCAGACTCGTTTACAACTGGCCACTGATTACTTTCCCATTTAGAATTCTGATTGCAACCATTTGTGGGACTGGAAAGAAATCTGTACTCTCCCTCTCCTTCTCCCCCTGCCCTTGTGCTGCTTCCCAATTCTACGGAGTTGGGTTTCAAAGGAGTCAGAGTAAAGGAATGTCTTGACACAAGCCTCCTTCTTCCATTTGTGAAATGGGGCAAACAGGCTGCCTTTACTTTTATTTTCTTTTAAAAAAGTGTCATCGGGCATAAAATGAAGCTGCCATACTGTTCTCTGTTAACAATCGTTTGCTCTCAGTCATAAGGAGGCTGTGCAAATGATCGCAGATGCTTTAAAAAACCCAGACCACAAATGAAGAAGGGATGGGAAGGGAGCCCCATTCAATCTCCGAGATCGTATTATAAGAGGACCTTACATACACCAGGCTGACCTCTCCAGAGGTCAACCTGGCATTTCCCCATTTGCAATTCAAACCCAGAGCTGAGGCAGACCAAGGGCAAAAACGGGCTCTTGATTATATTTGAGAGGTCATCATTGCTATGCACAGTTGGAAAAAGCCACTTTCCTGTCTTCAGCACATTTTAAAATTTTCTCCCATTGTCGTACAAAAAAAGGCACTCCTATTTGGCAACCGAGACCACAAAGGTGAGGCTGAAGGTTTGGCTCTTCTTTGCCAAAAGCTGGAGCACTTTTCATGTTAATGCTTGGAAATATACGGAGGGGCAGCAAGGTCAGATCCAGAGCAGCCTCAAATTAGTCAGCCAGAAAGATGGGGGAACACCACCCAGCCCTGGGACTTGGGGAAAAGAGGCTCCCCTTCCTCTTCTCTTTCTCTCTCTCTCTCTCTCTCTCACACACACACACACAGAGGGAGAATTCCACTCACAAAAGTAAAACCTGTCATTAGCAAATGAAACCAAAGGCAATATCGGCTGACGGCAAATGGGAAACGGCTCAGGCTGGGCTAATGGATCTGTCAACAGCCTTGGTTCAAAGGTGTTCCTAGAAAATAGAGGGCCGTTACTGGAGGAGTTCTTGCTATTCCTCTCACCTCAAATATGGTGAAACCTCCCACTCTAACATTACTTCTTCACTGTGTTGTGTTTGACAGAGTGAAAGGGAGGAGAGGAAAAAGACATGCAAATCGAAAAGGAGCAAAGATGTCGGCCTGCAGTACTCAAGAGGAGATGGTGAGGGTTTTCTTCCCCCTTTCATTAAAGAAGGCACAAGGCTGAGAAGCAGTTTCAACAGTGGACGTAGAGGCTCAGAATAATACCAGGCTGGATGCTTAAGAGTGGGAGCACACAGGACTGGAATCCTTGATTGAGGTTCAAAAGAACTGAAATAATGGAAATCCAATGTTAAGGTGAAAGGAAGAAAGACTAAATAAATATCCCAAATGCTGAATATTCTTGGGGCACTAATACTGAAATCGGAATACAGTAGCCAAAAGTTCAATGTCATCTCAAAGCAAATAACTCCCCATGCATTTCCCAAGGAAGTCGGGGCAGCTCAATTATTTTGCATTTGGAGGTTGAGATGCAAGTCCACAGATCCAAGCTACTCCTTTGCCCATTTCTTGGGCCATTTCTTATTTTCCTTTGAACATCCATTTACTCACATGCATTATGAAGTAGTAAGAGACAGGATGCAAGTTTAGGTCTGAAATTGACCCCTTCCCCATTTTTCCCTCCCTCCTTCCCCTTCCAATTCCTTTTCTTTTAGGCTAGAAATCTCAGAGCAGCGGCTATCCTACTGCAGGTTATTGCAAGTTACTTCTCAGTTTCAAAAGTAGAATAAAAATCCATTAAATAAATATGTTAATAATCATTTTGGAGATATATCAGTTTCTTTTTTCACTAGTAATCTCCTCTTTTTTAAAAAAATCCCCTACCCTGGACATTGTGTCCTGTGCAACTTCAAAGTTTACTGCCAATAAGCAAAAAACAAAACAAAACAAAGTAAAACAACAAAAATCCACATTCATTTGGTTCAATAGGAGAGACAGTCTCATTTGCTAAAGATCACCACAACTGCAAAGTCTATTTGTCAGCTTTCAACCAAGAAGGTCTTTCCAAAGAGAAAATTGTAGATATTAGTACATGTAAATCAGGCCATCATATGTGTGCAAATTTGCAGAATTGAATCCACAGGAAAACAGATATCTCATGTGCAATCTTTACACAGGAGAATTTACATGAGGTGTGTATGGTTTCTTCCACACAATACTACTTTTTCTGTGCACCGAACCTGAAGAAACTGGAACAGCCCAGAGGGTCTCCTCTTTCCACATAGGAGAGAAAGCAAAAATGGAGCATTTCTGTGGCCCCCCCACGAGCAAGAGGCAGGCCACCTCCCTCGACTTAGCTTTCTCCCTTTCCCCCTTCCCTCTTTTTGGAACAAGGAGCACAAATCCCACGTCAGACCTTAATGTATTTGGTTTTTGTCTGTGAATATTTATAACAGTAGGGAAAAATCCAGGACAGCTGGTAATGCATTTTGAAGTGTGTTAACAACACAGCACCAAACAGCTCTCTATTGATCACATAATGCCTTTTTTTTCTGGCCAAGTATTCCTTATACATTAAAAAAAAAAGAAAGAAAGAAAGAAAGAAAGAACACCACAAACTTCAAGTACCTTTTGCTTCAAGCGGTTTTTCACCTCCTTTATTCCCATTTTTGCATGGTCTTTTGCCTGCATGAAAAAAATGGAGGGGGAGAAAAATGAGTTCACGTCAGAAATCCCTTTCTGACTCCTGAGGAAATTGGCTCTCAGTTTTGGCCTACCAAGTGCCACCTCTTCTGATTATTGAGAATAGGAACGGGAGGGAGGAATTGGGCCATCAAGCTGAAGACATAATGGATATAAAAACAAATACAGAGACAAGAGGTTAAAAAAACAATCTTTAATGAGGGAAAAGGAGATTTTGTTTGCTAAGAATATCCCCTTTATAAAGCCTAGGCTGCCTGTTCTATCCTCTAATTATTTTTTATCTCTGCTCTGCAGTTAGAAGGGTGAGAAGACCAGCTGCTTCTCGCTAAGGCAGGATCCAACCTTCAGTATCTTTGGAAAATACAGGAAGAAGGGCATAAACATACTTCCTAGATGGCTGGCTGTATCACAGTGGGGGAAGGGAAGACAGAATACAAGTTTTGGGGTCTATTTCAAGCCAACTAGTTTTCTACAAGGAGTTTCACTAGCAGGAAACCGAAGGCAGACGGCAAGCATGAGTGAGTTGTAACAGAGTTCCTGCTAACCCATTTCTTGTCTGTGACATCCTGTCCCACAAAGAGAGAAACAGGAGCACCAATGAAAGAGATCCAGCTCAAATGCACGAGAGGTTAGGTCTTGTTGTATCTAGTGTTCATATTCTGTAATAGTAATGGGAAAACAGGACTCCCATCCAACTTTCATCTCTTCCCCAATTAGTACCACAGGCTTCTGCCTCTGGTCGCAAGTTGAAGTCTGAGTGTCTATGTGGATTTACTTTCAAAACTACCCATGTTCAATTTCTGTTTGAGTGGCATTTCATTATATATTTTTCTAACTACCTTCTATTTCTCATCCTATTGATGACCTAAATACATGGGAAGGAAAGTTGGCAACATGGAGAGAAGATGTTAGAACATACGAATGCTACACTTTCTTTTTTTATGCAAATCATCTGCTGTGTGCCCATTTCTGAGGAACCTATATAAACAGTTTTATCCTAGTACCTTGGAGGCTGCATCACTGCCTTGATTTACAGAAAGTCCTTAGGTAGCTGCAAAGAACACTAAAATCCTGGAAATGTTTGTTAATTGCAATGAAGTGCAAATGTACCGTAATTAAACAAAAGAAAAACAACTTTCCACATACTAACGTCCTGCTCCTTACCCCTCTGTGGTTTAAGTGTTTGTGGAATCGGCCTATTTGCTTATCTCAGACAGCATTTAGAAATGTTCTTTTTTTTTTTTTTTTTAACCGTAACTCTCAACCTTTCCTGGACAAGCTGGAGTAACTTCTCTAAGCTCTAACACAGACTATGTTGTCAGAAGCATGCAGACCACCTACTAGGTTACAAAACATCTCACAACCCTTCTATGTATTTTTATACAAAACTATGTAACTTTGTGGCACTTACAAATTTGTATACAGTCTTCATGGCAGGGTTTGCCTTGGTCTTGACGGTATTCAAAATGGCACCACTTCCTTTCTGCAACGGAAAAGAAAGAATGCAGCAAACTGTTGTTGGAATAGATGTGCCCCCAATTACTCTTACTCCTACATGCAAAGGAAAAAAGGTTGGAAACATAATCTCCCCAGTATTACTAGAAGACCACGGGCACCATACTGAGCAATGCTATGGGGTTCAGGTATTTTGCTTCTAATACCTGGATTTTGTAAGGAAGTTTGTTGTTGTTGTTGTTGTTGTTGTATGTCTTCAAGGCATTTTGATTCATGGCAACCCTATCATTGGGTTTTTCTGGGGGCTGAGAGTGTGTGACACAGCCAAAGTCACCCAGTGGGTTTCTATGGTCAAACAGGGAACTGAACCCTGGCCTCTAGGGTCATAGGTCAACGGTTAAACCATGATACCACACTGGGTAAAAGAAAAATCGTCAGATACTAGTGCCTACATTTTTCTGAATAGCTGCATTTTCTCTCTCCATTTTTTTCACAGCTGACACCCTAATTTCACAAAGTAGGAGGCTTTATCTACAACACTAAATAGTATTGGCAAACATGGAAGAACGTAAGGGGTTTTCAAAGCTCAGCCATGAGAGAGGAAAGTCTCTGTTTGAATTAGATCTCTATTCAGATTTGAACTACATGGAAAGATCTGGTTTCTTGAATTTGGAAAAGCCCTTTTGTCCTCATCACTCTGAAGCAGCTTTTGGCGCCCCTCCCTCTCCCAGCTTTACCACAGAGAACACAAGGAAGGAGGCAAAATCCATCCGCAGATTATTCCAGAAGGGCTGAACTTCACATACAGGAGACACAACCAGAAAAGTGTGCAAGACTCTGATATGTCAGACGGAATAATCTAGCATCCCAGTCAGTGTTTTATTTATTTTGCAGCACATGTTGACTTGTGCTGCATAATGCATTATTTTGATAAATAAAATCTGGCCTGGCACAAAAAAAAAAAACCCCGATAACACCTTTGTCTACACATATACACTATGAAAGGCTGACCCAGGTGCAATAATCTTTTAAAAGTAATAATTAGCATTGCCTTGTTGTACTGGTTAATTAATAATTATCAGAGATATAAGCCAGCAAATCTTGTTACAAATGATTGTGCACTGGATTTTTTTTTTTTATTAATTCATAACATTTCTCTTTCTGTAGCTCTTGGAACATTATTTGACATTCTGTGAGAACATCAGAGAAGCTGGACAGAAATTTTCAGAGGACTTGTACTATGTTTGTCAGAACCCTTGATAATCAAGGATACCTGATCATCATTCTGCGCTGTCTGCTTCTCGTAAGTCTGGGCTCCAAACACACCATGTTAGCTTCTACTAATTATTTCTTTTTCTATCACTATCTTAAATGTGAGTAGCACTGGAGAAGGGCAAGTCTTTTAACATCTGTTTTGGCTCTTCTCTTCATATTTATCATAGGGTGCAGTTAATCTGTGTCAATTAAGAGCAGTAGTGCAGATTCCAGGAAAGAACTCATCCCAGCCCCATGTTGCACGTAAAGAGAGAAAAGGAAAGAATTCTTAGTAACCAACCACTTGGAGGACCAACTGACTTCCCAGTCAGGGTACGAATCAGTACCTTTAAGCAAAGCCAGCTTCCAGCAAGAACTGGGATGGGCACCCCAGACACAGGAATTATTGAGACGCCACAATAAGGAACAGGCATGCTGCGAGAGACACTTACCCTGACTGTTGACAGCCACTGGTGGTACAGCTTGTCACTACCTGATCCAAAGAGACAGGACAGAGGTGAGAAGGGGGGTACTTATTCTGCGGATCACCAGGCCCCAGAATACAATGCTGAAAGCAACTGTGCTGGCCTCTGCCCACCAAAACTAAAAAACTCTTAGGACAATTAGCAAAACATCATTTCTTGCTGAATGTGTCTTTTTAAAAAATGAAGGGGGATACTTCCTATATTTGTCTAAATACAGTAAAGCTGCTTGAGATGTTTTTGCTCTCTTTTTCTCTCCTGTTAAGTCCTAAATGCTGCTTTCTCCCCTTATTGCTGACTTGGCTGTACAATTCTATTTTGATTCCAGATGCAGGGTGGGACGAAGAGAAAATGCCACCATCCGAGGATCAAAGAGCCACTTATTTAAAAATGATCCATTTTGCCTTTGCTCTCAATTTCTAAATAAAATCCACAAACTCATTCAAAGTTTCTTCCTTACCGGCATATTCGCTCATGTTGATCTCTTCCTCAAAGACATCACTGAAGCCTTCTCCAGAGTTGAGAAGATCAAGGCGGCCATCAATAAACTTTGGGAGTGAGAAAACAAAGGATGTTAAGGGTTAAGATCTCAGTTCCATCCAAAAGAACTGAAGGATACCTTCCTGGCAAAGTGCTAAAACTTGTTCAAGCAAAGAAGGGGGCCAGAGGAACTATGTTTCATTTCATTAGTGAGAAGACCAAGAACCAAGTTTTCTTACTTTATGGTATCCCCTCCCCGCCCCCACTTCAGCTGAGACTCGGAGGAGGAAGGGAAGGAAGCTTTTATCAAGTTTAGAACACAGAAGGGGGGGAAGCCACAATGCTCTTGAAAATGGATCATCAGCTAGACCGGAAAAAGAAAATTAATGTAGAAGACATTTCATTTTGACCCATAAATTACACTAATTAGGGAACAAAGTGGCCAGCCGTATTTCATGGCACATAGCCCAGTATAGATCACAGTCCACAAAGGCAGAGTGTGGGCGGGAGTTTTTCTTTTATTTAACAACCGAGAGTACCTGCTTGAAGAGCTGCAGCTGGATGGCATTCTGCAGGAACTGTCGCATGGTGGCAGACCGGTGGGAGACAAACGTTTCTTCACAGAATGTGATGGGCTCCCCCTGGGGAAAAAAGAAGTTTGGTGGAGGGGAGGTGAATGTACGTGATGCCAGATGCTCTCAAGAGAGCTCAAACCACTGCCAGTCTCCTGGGGCATCCTGAATTAGACGTCATGCCAAATACATTCAGGACCAAGAGTCTAAAAAGCTGGCCTGCCCTATCGGCTTCCCCTTTACCTGTTGCCAAAGGTCTAACTCTAACCGCTGTATCAGAATTGGACTGGGATGGAATTACAATCAGCCCTCCAGTGGGTTTAACTTCCATGGATTTCATTACTTGCAAGTTTCTCCAACTCTTATCTCCCACCTTAAGTGCTTCTTTTCCAGGGAAACCTTCCCTCTTGGCAGCTCTGATCATGAAGAACAGAGGGAAAGCCAATAGGTTTTCTTTCTAATGTTGATTTGTAGCTATAATGGAGAACCAACATCATGTCATGCTCTGAGTGCTGGCCTGTCCTCTAGGAGAACAGCATTCAAATCCCTGCCCTCTGTCATGGGAACCCACTGGGCAACCATGGGCAAGCCATACTCTCTTGCCAAGAAAACCCTGTGATGGTGTCACCATAAGTCAGAGTCATCTTGAAAGCACGTAACAACGGATGTCATACTCTTCTTTACTCACTGTTCTTTGCAGCTTTCCCCTTCCTAGACCACACCACAGATTTCTCATTATTTGAGTGCAATCTGTAGGTTTCCCATTCTGTATCACATTGATCTCAGTAATCTTCCCCACCCAAAGACCACCCAACATGGCATTTCCTACCATTTGATCTCTCCACCTCCAGTTCTTAAGCTACAGCACCATAGGTAAGGCGATACTCTGGGGGGCAATTCTCGCACTGGAAATTTCCTCAACTAAGAAGAGGCAGGTGTTGGGTAGATGGTACCACACACAGAGTGATGAACGGAGACAGGGTGGTGGGAGAAAGGTGTCTTAGGAAGCAAAGCCTGGCCTCACAGCTGTGGCAAAACCTCCACCATTATTTAACTTGCAGCATCTAAGGGTCCAAACACAAAATAGCCTCCATTCATCATTGAGGTGAACAGCTGCATGTGTAATGTCTAGGAAGCCAAATACAAGCATCAAATGTTTAAGCTGTTAAATTTTTAAGGGCTTGGCCAAACAGTTCAGCCTGGTTCTGAATAAAACATTGAAAGCACATGGAGAAGTACATGGCACCTGCAGTCTAGGATTTATAAACTGATGGAGGGGAGGCAGAACTAGATGATTATACCATATGGTCACTGTTTGGTACTGGAGTTCCCCTTAGCCTCCTCCTCCTCCAAGTGGAACCAGAGAGGACAAGAGAGATCACCAAAGGTGAATCTATGCTTCTCCGTGGACATAGCCAAAACCACAGGGAAATCTATCCGGTGTGGAGGTGAGAATGGGGAAGGGGTCTTAACCTGGCCTTAACAATGACAAGAATGAAGTTAAAATGGATCCTGGAGTAAAAGCAAATCTAAAAGCAACCACAGCCTTTTAGAAACAAATGAAAAACAGAGAAATAATGGGTCGATGCAGCTTCCTTGTTTCTACGGTTGCTGCCAGTTACAACAATAAAGAAGAAGCAGAACAAGACATTTGCTTCTTCGTATCTGGTGAAAAATCACTGGATCTGCAGTGCAATTTGCATAGGCGACCATTTTCTATGTCATGTCTGTGACAACATGGGGAGATGCCTGCAGTTAATATTCCCCACGCTGCCTATTCCAGGGCCAAATTCGACAAACATTTCTAAATGCTCCATGCTCATAAAGCACCTTAAGGCACAGTAAAGCCACAATGAAACTTTTACGTGTGCACAGGAAAAGAATCTGTGGCAGTTTTAGGACACAACAGGGTATAGAGGCCAGGAGTGACACAGCACCAATTTATGGTGCTATGTCGGCTTATCTTAGATGAGATTATAAATTTTGCATATAAACACTATTAGGAGGAAGAAAATGAATCTGCAGAGGAGTTTTGACTTGAAGGATTTCTGTTACGTGAAGAGCAGTGAGTACTGGAGGCCAGAGGCGCAGCCCATCAAGAATAAATGGCCCACACACTTAATTAGGCCCAACAGGCTCCACTTTGGTTTATGCCTCACCTTTTTCTAAAGGAAGTATTTTATTTAACATTTTATGCTCCAACTTATGACTGAGTTTTCAAATTTAGGTTCAGTAAGCCAGCATGATGTAGTGGTTTGGACCTTGGACTACAACTCTGGAGAGCAGGATTCAGATCCCTGCTCAGCCATGGAAATCCCCTGGGATACCTTAGGCAGGTCACATGCTCTCAGCCTCAGAGGAAGGCAAACCCTCTTGGAACAAATCTTGCCAAGAAAACTCTGTAATAGGTCCACTTTAGGGTCACCATAAGTTGGAAATGATTTGAAGGCTCAAAATAATAACAACAACTACTGCCACTACCAGCTGTTTCTTCTGTTTACAGCTCTTCCACTTAGCAGCAAAATGGAGGAACACACAGGAGATCCAGCCCAACCACACTTTTGCTAGGCTTGCAGCATATCTGATTAGACTTATGAACAATGATCAGCTAGTATCATGCAACAAAGAGGATTTCATGCTCTTTATTGGTATGTCTCTTCCCTGTTGGACAGTGCTTAGAGGAAGGGTCTCAGCCACAATGTCTCTTTCCCATCAGCCTCTGCCTTGTCTTTGTCAAAAGCAGATGCCAGTGGCTGAACCTGAGACCTTCTGGAGGCAAACCGTGTATCTAATCCACCAGATCTGAGCTATTATCTTCCCTGGACAGCCTGATGCCCCTTCTCTCCATGGGAAATACGACACTGCAGCAGGCGGACAGGTCTCCTGGCTCTCCTTTGCCCAGGTGACCATGCTCAGACATGAAAATGCCATCTGCTAATTGACTATGCAACGGCTTCACAGCTACACCAGAGAGGACGGGGCTGGGGGAGATGGCAGCAGCCTTAGAAGCCGGAGCAGTAGGAAGGTTAATCAAAGGTGATGACGGAAGGGAGTTGGGAAAAGGTCACATTTCTCTGCTCTAGCTGTGTAATGGTCTCCAAGGAAACCTAATTATCCAATGAAATGCAACATATTTATGATTGGTTATCTTATCTATACAAGATCCACCGAGGTCACCAGAGGAGTGTCAAAAGACCACCATCCTTTTGTGGTAGGAACTCTCACTTTGTTGGATGCAAAAGGTCTTTGAGCATTTCTAGAAGGTGGGAAGATGGGAGAGGTGGCTGAGGCAGGGGCTCGATGGCTGAACGACCCCAACGAAGGAAACTCAGACAGAGAAAGAACTGTTAGTGGACAGAGAAAACAACAAAATTAACAGGACATTTTGAGAAGGAACCAACAGAACTGATGTTTTTAAAACCTCTCCCATCTTCACAGCCACCCAAGCTGAGAGGTTTGGGGGAAATGACATTTTTGTTGAGAATTTATTTATTACAGCATCCAAGACGGCTTACAAACATATAAAAAAGAGTCTACAGTTTAAAAAAATATCCATACAAAAGTTAAAACATAATGACAATTCAGTTTAAAAAAATAAGGTTAGAACAAAATAATACACAATTACAACATAGCAAAAAAAAAAAAAAAAGATAGAAACACCCTCTCATTAAAAGCTCTTTTTGGCACTTCACATATAAGCCAAAAGCATGCTTGTACAGCAAGGTCTTTGCCTGCCATTGAAAGGAAAGGAGAAAGGGGGCCAACCAAACCTCCTGCAGGAAGGAATTCCACAACCAACACACAAAAAAGAAGGGGATGTAGTTTGTGCCTCTGCTCTTGCTTTTGGAGAACACCACAGCTACTAAGAGTTCCCTCTCCAACTTTGCTTGTAACGAAACAGTACATTTATTTATAAAGAAAAATGGTAAACATTGTATTCTAAAGCAATTCCATTCACCAAACACCTCAAATGAAGCAAAGAGCACCAAATGAATTCCAGCCCCTCTGCCAAGTTCTTCAATCTGCTTCCTGGATGCTCCCACTTTCTTCTCTCTCTCAACCCCAGCTCCACCACAACTTTGCAGAGTGGGCTTTTTGGAGTTCAGAAAGGAGTGGATGCTTGCAATGCCCTTGACAGGGGAGAGCCTGGCCACATGACTACCGCCAATCCCCATTACAGCTTCCTTTCACACCTTAGCCACGAAAACAGGGCAACATCAATGAGCTTCATGTGCTGGGGTGGGGGGGAGGTGGGGGATGCTCCCCTCTAATTAGATCACATGAGCAGAGAAGCATCTGGCTCAGAGCACGGCAGTTTACACACCTCCTTGAGTTGTCGTGGAGACACTGAAACTCTGGGGCACGAGTCCAAGCGCACTCCTAACACGTTCTGACAGAGAGCAGATGGACAGCTCGTTGGAGGGCCAAAAGACACCGAGGCAGCTCCCTACAACCCAAACCTAGAATTGTGCAACAACCATTAAAGTCACGCTTTTAAGTGCTCACAAATTAGAAGTTAACTTTCACTACGGCACTTGTGCTAAAGATGACATGACACTGTGCACTTTCACAGACCCCAAGAATTCCAGGGCTTCTACTCCACATGCCCAAACCATGCACAATACTCTGTGGAGAAGAAAACTCTCCAAAAGAACCAGCATTATTTCCTAGAGTCTTCCATCCAACACCTACTTCTCTGGCTGTTTAAGTATGCTTCGGTCACACCTGTGAGAATGCCCTTCTCACCATACCCTCTGTGTGCCAAGCCAAAACAAAAAAGCAAAACAGAAAACCCTCTTGTCAACAACAGCCTACAGTTGTGGAATTCCCTTTTCTTTTAGTTGTGCCAAAAAATAAAAAATCCTCAGCATTTTTATTTGGCATGAAGTTCCCAGTATTTGTTTTTTACAGCTGCCAAAAAAGGACACCCTCCCCCGTTTTTTGTGTGTGATGGGAGTATCCCTTTTCTATGAGACCAGGTAAGCTAGGAATTGCTTTAAGAAACATATTCAAGCCACTTGAAACCTCGGGGGGAAGAAACAAGGAAGCTGGTTGAAAAGTTACACTCCTGTTCAAACAGAACCTGTCCTGAGTTGACACCTGCAGCTTCTAACTATCACACAAACTACACTTTAAACTATAAAATAAGCCTGGCAGCTAGTAATTCTTTTTCTTTGACAATCCAGCATGTTTTTGTAAGGAAATTCAGTTTTCAGCCAGAGTCTTTTCTGACAATTGAGTCACCTTGTTAATTATGGATGTTTGTCTGAAGAGTATTATCACGGATCATCTAATTTCTCTTTAACAGATTGAAATTGAAACAATATTATAGCATTAACAAGTGCTAGAGTTGCAACTTGAAATGCACTTTTCACATTTACTTTCAATGGGGTCAGAAATTCTCTGTCTCCATACACCCATCCGCCATTTTTTTTTAAGCAGCATTATCTCAGGGTTTTATGGTTTAATGCCACACTTTCTTTTAAAGCAGGAAACATAAGAGTTAACGGTCTCATGTAATGGACATTGTAAACAAGCACAATTCCGGTTAAACATCCTCACCCATCCATCACCTCGTCAAGAATCAGATGTGGACCATAATTAAGGGTTTCAACACATCTACCTGGGAGAGGTATTTTTGCCTGCTATTCCAGGGAGGACGCCCTCTCTATGGAGAGCAGAAGAGCTCATTAATGAGGCTAATTAGGTGTAAAGGGGGAAGGGTCTGGCATCAGCTGCAGCTTAGAAGAGCTCATCATTAAGCTCTGTAATCTCTACACTAGAACAGCAGCTGATCTGGCTCCTCCGCGACTGACTGACGTGGCTGAGAAGGCTTGCAAGTTAACACCTGAGTACATGACCAGGAGCACACCTTCTGGGAGGTGGAGTGGAGGGGGAGCTTAGCCCCACAAATTCCACACACAACATGATCCGAACAAAGACGGTATCAAGGTGGGCCTCAAATCTTCGTAGGATGGTCACGTGCACAAGACAATCTCTAGGCACCCAGCCCTGAAAACACCCTCTCTCTCGTGCTGTCATAAAGAGATAAGCTTGAAGATACTGCAAGACAAACACACCTCTTTCAAATGGGAGCTGTATGAACCACTTCCCAAAATGGAAAATGAAAACTTCAGTCTCAGGTCTCCAACTTCAGGTCTGCTTCATAAGCACATGTGGGCAGCCACCTGCAACATGCCCACAGTTGCACAAACATTCATGTGATTAAGGCTTAAATCCAGCCACGAGGGAAGATGTGCACACAAATGGCAGTGGCCTACATCCAACTGCTAGTTCTAACAACAGCAGATCCGTTGGATCGAACAGTAAGGTGCTAGTTGGGAAAATCCCATTGATTCAACAGGTCTTCTCTAGTTGGGACATGACACTGGATTTAGCCCATGGTAACATGTGTGCATAGCATGCATATCACTTGGCAATACGCAAGCGAATGGGAGGGGGCAGCAACATGACTGGAGAAGCATGAGTACAGGGCTGCCCGCTCCTGTTCACTTGCCTTTTGCCGTGCTCCGGGGAAGGAAGACACATGCGCCCAGGCAAAAGGCAGGGGAATGGGAGGGGGAGAATGGGGAGGATGCAAGACAACCCTTCACAAATAATCAAGTTTGCAAAGGCCAAACCTGTGAACGTGGAGGGAGGACTGTACTGCAATCAATTCAAAAGTGCTTCTCCTAAGATAACCTCACAATTGCAGTATCAGAATCGGCTGAGAGCTGTTTGCGTATTACATCCTTTGCCCTTCTAAGTTGGTAGGTTACATATATGCATGAGACTTCTTAAAATATCATATGGTTGTTAGATAGTTTTGTCTTTTACCTGCCAATGGAAAACTTAGTCATCCTGATTTAACTATTCCTCCAATCAGTCGTAACAGGTAAATACTGCTACAAGACACTTCCCCAATGAGCCAAATTGGTTCTTCTACATAGTTTCCCAGCAGAGAGGCAGTTTTCTGGTGGAGTTTAATTAGGGATGGTTCGTGTTTGGGGCAAATAGTGGGAGGACACTATCTTCTGAATGTGTGTATGACAGGTGCATTTCTTGTGACCTCTCCCTGTCTTGCTAAATTTCATTAACCATTACTGGTGGGACTGGAATTGGACTTTTTGTTTCCAGGGCCAATCCCAAGTGACTGCTATACCCAGAGTTGGCTTTCACATTTATTCTCCTTTTAACATCATGCAATCAGCCAAGCCACCTTCATGCCCATCCTGCATGTGTGTCACATGAAATTTTGTTGTCTTCAGTCCATAAAAAACAGCCATGACTTTGGCTTTGGGAACAGAAAGGAAATTTCAACTTCCTCCTGGGTTTTCAGGACTCAGGCAAGGAAGACAGTAATTTGTGACCACAAGGACAACTCCAGCCTCTCTCTTTTTCTCCAACACTTCTGCGTAAAGCAACAGAAATAGTTACAGCACTACAGGGAGCTGAACCTTGTTAACACTTATGCAAGAATATACGCTGTACCGTATTCATCTAATTCAGACTGAGAGAGGAAGGACATCAGCTCCATGGAGACCAGAATACTTTATGGCAAAACTCACTCTGTAGCTAATGTTCCAAAAAGAACTACAGCGAGTGCAGGCAACTTGAGAAACAGATCAAGAATTAAGACTTCAAAAAGGTCAGGTTTTTCCTCTGGTTGTGTGCGCGCACACTTTTGGATCTTCTGCCCTATCTATACGCTTTACCAAGTCCACAGCAATCTGACTACCCTGAAATATTCTGCATGCATCTTTATGCTACTAATGCACACAAAGCCTTGTGTAATGTTTAAATTTTGTTGTTATTGCTCTGATCAGAGGAAGCTTCTGGCCACCTGGTTGGTCTTCCAAGCTTAGGTAGCATTGGGGAAAAAACAGATGGCATTTACTACAACAGATTACAGCACAAGTTAATAAACATCTAGGTTCATTTAGTACTGCATGAAAGCAGCTTTTGAATGGTTCCTAGACTACTTCTACCCAGGGACTACGGAAATTTGTAAGAGGGAAGTTGACATGCTGATGATCAAGAATATCATGATGGACTTGAGCTGAGCTTGTCAGGGCCACTCTCAGGGCTGCAAGGAAGGAAGGAAGAAAACAGTATTGCATTGCACATACCCTTAGTCTCAGCTACTTTTGTGTTCCTGCGAAAAAGAGGATATTTCTGACCTTTAAGCTAAATTTCAAGGCTCTCCTAACAAAGAGAAGGAAGGAATATTCAGCTTAGCTGCCGAGCTCAGCTTGGACTTCGGGAATCTGGAAAGAACCGTTTGAAACCTGTCTGCAGACAACTGCTGGAGTGTGCAACCCAGTGTGGCCAATTCAACAACACCACAGAGACATTTTTCCAGCTGTGACTTCAACATCAGAGCATAAGATGCTTCCGAAAGATGCTCCAAAAGGAAAACTATCCTTGGAAACATTTGTGGAGGTGCTGGCTACTCATTTCTGTTCAGGGGGCATGCCACACAACTTCAAACAAATGTCTGCACATACCGACCTATGACAGGGACTCCTCTGGTCAATGCACAGAGCAGACAGCTTGTTGGCTACATGTACAAGTTAGGCTCCATAAGTCAGAAGTGTGGAAGAGCCAGGGACCAGTTGATATCACTGTGAGGCGGGTACAAATGGGCCGTGAACATCAGCGTTTCTGCCAGACAAAAGCTGCCCAGGGGGTTCCTATCTCCTGGGAAAAGAAACAGTTTCACGCAGAGCCGTGGCAGGAATTATTTCAGCTGCCAAGTGCCTCACTGACTCTGAGGACAGCAATTTAGCTCTATCACTGGTGAGTCAGAGGAGCCCTTTCAGAAAGTAAGGACACTTCCAGGATTTCAACAAATCTGAGCTGCACCCCTCAACCTTCCTAGAGGGCAAGAAGACAGACAGTCTGTACTTTTCAGGGAGTACAATGGTTAGTGCAGACTACACATACTGAAAAGAGCAAGCAAAGAAGATATGTCGGGATCCTTACCTTTTTGGTGGAAGAAATTCTCATTTGGCAGAGATGACTTTTTGAGTGTTGTCATTCAAGGCCCCCCAGTGATTTCAACTTTGTGACAAGGCTGTTTAGCCTGAGGGAACTATGTGTTTTTGCCTGCATACAAAAAGCTAGCCACAACTTTGGCTGCTGCCTACGCTTCACAGGGATTTCTTAAGAGATTCAACCATATTAATGAATCATAAAGTATGTCGAGTGAGACAGTGAAATTTCAAGATAGGTTGTGCACTAAGCCAACACAGAATGGCACTAGATGTTGCTAAAAATACCTTAACACTAAGATATTTTAGAATGCGTTCAGAGCTGCTTCTACAGCCCTTGATCAAACACACAGATCTGCTACTTAATTTCAAAATTATGACATTTCATGACAAAGAAGGCTATCTGCCTCTTTAAAGCACAGAAACAGAGGGAGTGGGGGTAAGAAGGGACACAGAATCATGGTCAAAGCAACAAAAATAACAGTGATTACTTCAATTTATCCTGGAAAGGAAAGGAATTATCAAATCTAGACACAAGCAGCCATCACACAAGGTACAGAGGGTAAAAGTGAGGGAGAAGTAAAGGCTTGGCTAGACAGTGGGAGAGGTTTAGTGGATGACTTCTAAAGCAAAAGGGAAACAGTTTGCCATCCCGCTGCCCCAAGTCTCCAGAGGCTGTAATGGTATCAAAAACAAAGTACAACAGAGAGTTCTTGGTATCCCCTAGTATAGGCCACAGGGCCCTGGATTATAATTATGAACCAAAGGATGGTGGCAATGAGAGAGGTGGGATGGAAGATAATGAAATAAGATTTATGCATTAATTGAACAGAACTCTCTTAAAGGCAGCAATATGTTCCTTTTCCATCAGGAGAAAGAGAAAGAAAATACATGCTTTAGTTCAGGGCCTCCACACAGTTTGTTTATTAGCCCCCGGCTTTATGCCACCCAAATCTATGCTTAAAAATATTCGACTGAACACTTATGTTTTCTAAGCCCCTGCTCTGCAGATCTCCCTTGTACTTCAAGTTCTTGTAAATGTGGAGTTTCTGGAACTAAAAGTACTAAGGATTAGCCAGCCAGCAATTCTGTAATCCTGTTTTTCCCTTCACTACCCTGCAGGATCCTGACTGACCCTGTTTACCAAGTAAGAGTAAGCCAGCAGGCATACATGCCCTAGCAGACAAAAAAGATGCCAGCCCCCATAGGAGCCATGAGTTCGAGACATATACAGACATTTCACTCCTTGCCAGTCAGAAAGGCAATCATCGATGGCACTCAGCTTTATATAACTGCTGCAAGAAGAAAAATGGAGTGGGTGCATGCAGATGTCTAACAATATGTGTCTGCTGTCCACACTATACTGTTTGCCACAGAAAGCACAACTGTCATGTAAAGTGAAAAAGAAAATCTGGTTCCCTCTTACCCCCACCCCAACTCTGGTGCCAAGGATGTCAAAATGGCTGTACCAGCCAGACTAGAAAGCTTAAACAAGCCCCTGGTTTTGTGTCTTATATTCCTGCTGCCTTACAGGGAACAAAATCACTTCAAATTACATGCATTATTTATGCACTTTTTAGAGTTGTCATCTTTTTTATATAAAGCTTCTTTTTGCATCTTCTCTGAACTGTTCTCTTCCCATGAGCTGCTTTTCGTCGGATATTGACTCCAAAATCTTTACATGATTCTTGCCGTGATCATCTGAACAATGAGTAAAAGACTTAAACTCAGTTCAATATGTATATAGTTTTTCTAACAATGCCCACTAATTGTATCTCTTTAATAGGAAATATGTTTATTTAAAAAAAACCTGCTCATCTTTATTACCAACAATGAGAGTTCAAAGCAGAGAAACAAACAAGCATCTAAACTTCAAGGAGGTGTCAGAGGTAAACGAAAAGAGACCAGGTAAAGCTTGCATGATGTGCTAATTGTATTCCAAAAAATAATAACAATAATGGAGGAAAGACAGAAATGGGGCTTCCAATTATCATAAAGTTGTCTGCTTCATAATGCACTTTCAGTGACTTAAGACATTTTTGCACCCATTGGAATTCTAAGGAAAGCTGCTTCCCAGCTGTTACGTGCATAAATTTCTTATACTGTACATACACGGCTGATTTAAATAGCAGGGAAAGTTACAATTTACAAAATGCATATTTCAGTCACAGCAAAAATGTGTCGGTTCGTCACAGAAAGCACAGAAGAGAAAGCAATTCAATTAGGACTTCTTCCCATCCGCTTTCTTAGATTAATGCAGTTCCTTTGATGAGCACGATTCAGCCAACCCGTCAACAACAAAGCTCACACCCTCCACCCTCAGTCACTAAAACTCAGGGGCACAGCAGCTCTTGGAGACTTCATCCATCATTAAGCATTAGCCTAGCATTTTTGCTTAGAGGGGAGGGGAGAGATGGGGAGGGTGGTGCAATTCACTTGTTGCTTCTCTCCTTCGTTCCACTTGAGAAGGATTTACTGAGCGCAAATCAAAAACTCTTTTCTTCCTGGCCATATTATTTCAATCTTTTTTTCCCCCTTCTGACAATGTGCTTGATTTTACAAATTCTGACAACTACATTCTTAAGTAATGCCATAAGCAGTTCCAACTGACTTAATCTACGCAAAGTCTAACTGCTACGGGTTCTGTGCAATCATCAACCCAGCAGAGTTGAGCCCAACCAGAAACAAAGCTCAGTTTCCAAAGATCACTCCAGGTAATACAATTTTAATTATCATTTGGTGCAGCACAGATGCTAAAAACACAATCTGAGAAGGCCCCAGTTGAAACTTTGTCTCTCTCACCAGCTAACTACATGGCCTAATGCAAGCCATGGCCTCTGAGTTAGCCTCCACTTCTTCCAAAATAAGGGGTAACAACACTGACCTGTTTCACTGGGTTGCTGTGTCAGAATTATCAAGACACAGCCTATGAAGAAGCACTTTTAATGCTCAAAATGATACAAGAATGCTTAGTATGATAATGGCAATTACACTACCTGCACTAATCTTACCACTTTTATTCCTGCTGTATCAAATATTCCCACACTCCCTGCCCCCTCCCCTCAGTTATGCTACCTATTTGCTCATTTTAACACGTGTTCCTCCCAAGAGGGAAAATGCATCTCAGTGCCTTTCTAAAGTATTGACTGAATTTAAAGTGTATATATATTTAATAGACAGCTGCAGACAAACAGATCTAGAGTTATAGTTTATATTTAAAGGACCAAATAATTGCCTCTGCAGCCTTTTGCAGAAAGCCTTTCAGCTGCTTGTGTCATTTTACATGGAGTATGTGTTCTACCCTTTTGCATGTCCCTTGTGCGTTATTAGTTGAGGCAAGGTCTCAAACATCTCCTGCACAGCATCTTCTGGAAAGTGTGGTGCTGCTTGCTGAGGCTGCGCACAGTCTCAATTACAAGTAAAATGCAGGAGAGCAGGGTGGAAGGAGCAAGGCAAGCTATGAGTGTGTCAAAACGCAGAAATAACACAAAAGCTTAAGAGACAGAGGAACAACAAGAGCTGAGTGTAAAATAAAAGGCAAAGACACACAAAGCCAGGTGAGGGAGTCACAGCAGAATAATTTATCAGCTGAACACTTCAATTCCCTCTTCACCATTGCTAAGGTATTACACTGTGACTTCACGTCATCTGAATCATTCTCTAGTAATGGGGAAATTTAAAGAGGGGTCCTTAATAGTTACCAAGATAATTATTTTATTTTGACAATCTTCTGTCCAGAAGGCAAACGTTATCACCCTGAAGAGGCTTTGGGATTTTTTTTTCCAGCACCATCCAAAAAAATTGAGAGGATATCCAGGAGCATGATGCAGCTGCCAAAAAAGCTAATGCAAATTTAGGGCTGCATTGATAGGAACATAAAGGGAAGGGTCAGATCTCACTAAGGAAACTGTGACCAATTCTGGGCATCTCAATTCAAGAAGGATATTGACAAGTTGGAACATGTACAGTGAAGGACAACAAAGATGATTAAGGGTCTGGAAACCAAGCCTTATGAGAAACAACTTAGGGAGCTGGATATGTTTAGCTGAGACAAGAGAAGACTGAGAGGTGACGTGTTAACAGACATCTTCCATCTTTAAACATCTGAAGGGATGGTCATATAGAAGATGGAGTGTGTATTCCTCCAAGGCAGAATGGGGCTGGATGGGGCTGGCCTTTATGTCTCCTTCCAACTGTAAGACTCTGTTATTCTCTCCGCTGTGTCCCCATCCAAAGGTTTTTCACTTTGATAAAGTTTAGAAATAATGTTAAGATTTGTTACTTCCATAACTACTAAATCTGAAATGACCTGGGTTGCGACTTAAAACAGCAATAATACAAATAAGATCCAAAGAGTAGCAATTTATGTTTCAGTCTTTTCAACAGCCAATCTGTGATCTGAAATGTGAAACTTTGCCCCTCCTCATCTTTTACAAGGGAAAATCTGAGAAGCGTAATTTTTCTGCTGTTCACTGTGAAGCCACGTGTTGAGATGGTGTAAAGCCAAAAATTGCTCCCAGAAGTTCTTGTTCCTCAGAGCATACACATCAGCAGAAGGAAAGTATCAATGCTCAGCATGACCACTGCCCCAGCCCTGCCAAAAGAATACTTGATTTTGGTCTCTTTCCACTCTGCCTCTTTTTCCTTCAGTCTCACGCCCATCAGCACGGCAGACTGTCAAAAGCAGGCAGCATCACTCTGTACCAGCTGAAGCTTCCAAGGGTTGCCCAGCAAAGAGTTCACTGTGATGAACAAGCTTGAAAATTAAGGATGCATGGATCAACATGGCAAAATCTGAACTAACCATGCAAGAGGAAGGTCTCCTAATGAGTCAAAGATGGGGAAAAAACAACAACAACAAGCAGCTTTGGGTCCAGATGAGTCATGAAGCGCTTACCTGAGTGGAGAAGGTTACAGAATCCCCTTGGGACAATGACCTAAGGTCACCCACCTGACTTGGAAGAAAACTCACATTAGGCTAATGGACAAGAAGAGATGTGTGGCAAATAGGCAGGCAGTCCAGCTGAAGAAAGAATGAACAAATTTCTTTCCTCCAATCTGGAGCCTCCAGATGTTCTGAACCACAATTTTGATTATGCAAAGGCCATTGGGGGGGGACGGACATTGGGAGTTCTGGTCCAGCATATTTGGAGGGCATTAGATTCAGGACAGCTGATATAGAACAAACCTGATTCAAGTTGGGCCATTACTGTGCCTTTTTCAGTATTGTCAATGCTGTCTGGCAGGAACTCTATAAAGATTTAGCTAACTCTAAAGCAAGAAATGCCCAGTGTTGCATTTGAGACCACCCGGGCTAGGGGGATGGACAGGGATAAAATGAAGGATGAAGCTGGTATTTCAGGACCAGGAGAAAATAAAGCTGGGGAAAATGTTCACATAAAGCTTATAGACAGGATGGTTATACACGTGGCTACTAGCAGGAAGAGAATGCAGGAGCAAGCAGACAAGCATCAAGTCAAAAGGAAACTGGATTTCACTTCTTTTGGTTAGCCAGAATTGTGGCTACAGGTCTCAAGCCGCATTCCTTAATGCTGTTAAGCATTATTTTCCAGGGAGTCGTGTTATTTCACGATATGTACAATAGCCTCAATTTAGTCATTTTGAGTTCAAATGAGAATTCAGGTTTGATTTGATCTCTGATCCATCTGTTTTTCTTTCTGGCAGTCCAATGTAATGAAGAATTCTCCTCCAGCACGACATTTCAAATGCGCTGATTTTCTTCCTGCCAGCTTTCTTGACTGTACAGACTTTACAACCTTACACAGAAACCAGAAATACTATGGCAGGGATGAGTCTCACTTTGCTATTCTTTAAAGGCATTCTCAGAACTCACACAGACTGGCTTATTTTTACAAAGAGTATGCTTGGCTCTGAAGGTAAGGAAGAACCTGACTTCTCTGAAGAAAGAAGCAGATGCTGCACCGTTGCCTATGGACACTAGGTGTCAGTGTAGGATGGAGGATCGTGCAGGTTTTTAGCAGGGAAAATCTTTTAAAGTTGCCCACTGTCTTTTTCTCCAGCATGCAATATGGCTATAAATATTTAAAATGCCACAATATTAAGCAATTAAAATGACTATTTGTAAGGAAGAATTCTTGAAAGATCTCCTTAACCTTTAGCATTTCAGATTAAAAAGCAAAATGTGCAAAGCTCTATTTACAGAGTTGGCATTCGTATAACTTGCCTCCAACAGCAAGGCCAAAAGAAGTTCCATCTTATTTTAGGAAAGTCCAGTCCCAATCGTTGCCTTCACTGATCACACAAGACAATCAACCACTCTGTTTCTTCAAGGTACCATTAAAACCCACATAGTTTTGTCACATGAACTATGGGCACAAATCAACAGGAAGGTCTTCGGCACAAGCCACTTTGGTTGGAACTCCCTGCTCTTGTTACTTTCTGCCACAACTATTCCAACACCCCCAACAAGAAGGCCCCCAGCAAGTCCAGGGCACATTGTCTTCATCACAATGAAGACATGAGCAATTCAGAGATCAAGATCTGAAAGAGAGATTCTGCCAACTTGCTGTCCACAGATATGGGCCAAGAGCCTTTTCCTAAACAGAAGACAAAGAAGAGTAATTTTCATTCCATCCTCCAGAAAACTCAGCCTACTGGTGAGGAGCCACTGAAGGCACTAGTATCTTTATTTTACCATGCATAAACCAAGATGGCTGGCTAATCCTTGCACACCTCAAGCAATGTGTGCACCCACATTTCCAAGTTGCCAGGCAACCCATAGGCGGAGGAGCATCAGAGAATACGGACAGCCTCCAGGAATGGAAAAGGTCTGTTGATATCTCCTGTGGATCCAAAAGGCTTAAGAGCTGGGCAGCCTTGGTGCACCAAGCGCTCTTATTTACATGTCTGGGAATTAAAGCTACACCTGGGACTCGAGGACCATAATGCTCACACTTGACGTTTTAACGAGCCATATAGAAACACACGCTACACACGTGCACGCACACACATGCACAAATACATCTGCTCTTATATTTGGTGTCAGAGGTACACCACACTATATGCAGGAGGAAAATAAACCCACAATATCCTGCTGATTCAACAGCATTTTATTCAAGCAATTAAGAGAGACGGTGAGAGCGACACAGCCTCCCAAGAGGAGTCAGACAAACTGTTTCCTCCTTTTCGATTTCAGAAGCATAAATAAATTTGTTACATGCCAACAGAGAAATCACAAGTGGACCCGAATACTTACTCTGTTCCCTTAAGTACAGTTTTGGATGACAGACCCTCTGAGAAATCCAGGTGGCCTTGTTTATCGTGCAGGTATTCCACATGGGCCTTTGACTGACTGCAAGGAAGTTGAGGTGGGGAAAACACTTCCTACTGCCACTCTTAGCAAGAATGTTTCTCTCTCTCTCTCTCTCTCTCACACACACACACACAGTTCTTCTGTTCTGGCATCCTCCTGTGGCTACTTGTTTGTGTGCATTAAGTGCACTCCGGAGATATTTGTCCTTCCCATCCCAGGAAGTTATTTTGGAAATTTTATCTTTGCATACTGGGTTCTCTTTATCTTTCTCTCTGAGGTCCAATACTTGCATTCTGTTGTTAGGCAGTACTGCAGTCATGCAGTATGCACATATTTACCCTTGAGGAAGTGCCAATACTTCACCATAGTGACACCAAGTGACTGAACACAAGCATTACAATACAAACCAAACAGATGCGACCTGTTCAGAGAGCTGGATTTAAACGAGGCAGGCTACTTACAGGCTCAATCTTCAGGGCACTTCTGTAGCTCCCAAAGAAAGCAGCTTGGGCCTTCAGGAACGCTCTTGCCACACCATCTCCTGTGGTCATGGAGACTTTCTTCAATCTGCTCTTCAGTGCAGACACCTGGACACATACAACAAGAAGAAGAAGATTTTATTTTCAAAGAATATAAACCAGAAAATTCCATGCACTAAGAAGAAGATGATGCAATGGGAATCATCAAAGGGAAACACATCACGTTTTAAGGAAAGGATATTCTAGAAAAAAGGATATACACTCTCCTTTTATTATTCATTTATTTACTTATTTAATATTATTATTATTTAGCTTTGCTCTGAATTCTGGAAAAAAGGACTTATGTCAGAAGGTAATGACAACAATAATACCAGCAATTTTTATTAAGCGACATGAATATTTTTCATTTCTTGCCCTGCTAAAAAGAGCTAGCAAGAAGGGCATCCTACTGAACTCAGTGAGACTTACACATGAGCAAGCATGGGTATGACTGCCCTCTTAGCCAGTAACAGAAGGATGTTGCATTGGTTTGGTTTTGAAATGCAAGCTAGGACTTTTATCTTGACATTGCTCATTTTATGTTTTGTGCATTCAGTGTTTTGTTTTAGATTTTAATAGCTAATAACGCTAATACACCATCTTGAAAGCTTGGGGAGAGGAAACGAATTATTTTAAAGCAAGTGAATACCTTTATAGTATTGAAAGGTAAGTGAATATTTAAAGTAAATGAATGCATTCAAGAAATAAAGTAGCCCATTTCAGTGGAAAAAGTGTTTAACATTTCCTAACTCACTGATCCTCAGAACAATCCTGTAAGTTAAGTTAAGCAGAGGAAAGAGAAATCTGTCCAAGGCAAGTGGTGTGGAAATGGGCAAAAGGAACCACCACGCAAGCCCCAAAGAAAAATGGAAAGATATTCAGGATCATTATGATAGCAATAAGGAGCACCGGATGAAATAAAGACTTCTGAGTTAACATTTCCAACTGCCTTCCCATTGGACATTTCCACAGTGTAAGCTTGAATTCTGAAGGAAAGTGTTTCATTAGAGGAAGGGGTTAACCTGCCACACCCTTAAAGCAAACGGAGTGGGGGGAGCAGTGCTGTGCCTGTTGACAACACTGACAACCGCATCTCCATCCTTGAAAACCGTTCTTTTCCTTTCCAGGCTTCTCAAAGGCTCTCACCACCTGTGCATCAGATTATTCCTCACTTAACCTTCACTGCCCTTTCCCTTTCATCCTGGAGGTGTTTAATTGCCTCCGATTCACAGAGCTGCACTTCAGGTGAACACAGACCTAACGGTCTCATTACCATTTACACAAAGAAGTACTCCACAATGGTAACTGAGCAAATATCAACCCCACATACCTTCCTACGCTGACAAATCCTCAAAACCAATGAAAGCATTCAAGGTTACCTGAATCGCATGCCTTTGGTCTTCCAGGAGCACTCTGGGGGCTCCCGTTCACTCGTTACTATGTTCTACGCTCTGGATAAAATAGGCCAGCTGATTTTGATGGCTCTTTGGGCATCTCTTTTAGATATCTGCATAGCATCCTTCAGTGAGAGCATTCTTCCTTTCCAGTGGAATGAAGGAGATACTGCAAAATATCTTTTAAATGTTGACACCCAAGCCATAATGGCCTAATTGGGCTACAGTTTCCTGACTCAGCAACCCCCCCCCGCCATGTCATTGCCCCTTCACAGCTCTTAATATGTCTATTTTCGTGCAGCAGATTTTTTCCCCCCTGAATACACTGTGCATGGGCTGTACTGTGACAAATCATGGCAGCTAAAACTGCACAATTCACAGAACAGAGGGCAAATGATTCTCTTCTTCTCAGATGAGGGAGTAGATCAGGCTATTTGATTAAAGTGTGTGGCAACACCTGAATCCCTACCACCAAGGAGGAAGGAAGGAAGGAAGGAAGGAAGGAAGGAAGGAAGGAAGGAAGGAAGGAAGACATTATCTCTCATAGAAAAATCACATTTTCTGATTTCTTAATTTTAAAAGGTGCTAAAATGTCATTTTCATATCATGCTAAGAAGGTAAAGAGCAGCAAGCTTGAGCACAAGGCCCAAAAGTGCTCACCCATGGCTGATAAAAGACCCAGACTCCAGAAAACTGGTGGCAGAAATTCAGAAAACTGAAATATAATACTTTTTTTCTTCCCTCAATGCTGTACTGGTCTGAGAAGCCTGGACAGTCATTGCCAGCTCTTGTCCACATGTGTGAGTGATACAGCCTGGGAGATAGCTCAAAGCCAAAAATTCATCTGAAGTACCAAAGTCTCACCCCAGGGGTTGCCATCAGCTCTAGGTCTGGTGGTCACACAACGTGGGAGCATCTCTTCCCAACCATCTCCCTCTTGTGGAAGTTAGTGTACGGAAAGAGCCAGGCTTTATCTCCTGACAATTCTCAGATGTGTAGCAATAGCTAGGTGTCATAGCCTGGCAATTAGAAAGAGACACCCTGAATGTGCCAAGAAGCGTTATGTCTTTTGCTGCCACTTTAGATATTACGGGACTGAAATCAGGTTCTGGGTAAATTTAAGCCCTTCAGCATAGAAGCAACCAGGTGGCTGCTTGAAGTGTTTTCCCCTCTATGTTCTGGGAGAAAATGCTGTGTATACGCTGAGACAGGCACACAATGTCCAGCCACTCTGCTTAAGAGACAGCAACATATTTTTCCAACTCGGACAGTAGCCACTCCACAGAAAGGCTGCCTCTTACTAGGAGGCACGGAAACACACAGCCAATCCTAGAAGTGTTTTTAAGGAAGATTTTTATACTCTTGGCAGCTCAGGATTAAAGGTCAGATTTAAGCTATCACCATGTTTCAAAATGCAATCTGTGCAGTGCAGCATAATGAAATGGTTCAGTAGAGGTGCGAGTGGAAATTCTTTTAATTAGATCCAAGGTTTTCTAGTTGTCAACATGAATAAAGCCAGAAAAACACATTCTCTTGAAAAACATAGTATCAGGAAGAAAAACACCTTTAAATGCAAGTTTTCTTTTCTTTTCTTTTTTTAAAAAGGGTATTGGAGGGATTATAATCAAGAAAATACAAGCTTTACTTTCATGTGACCCACTCAGCAAGTTTAAATGCACACAACATGCAAAAGCAATTATTCATGTGTGTATCATTTCCTCATCCTAAGACCATGCAAATGAATGGAAAGAGAAAGGAAAGCTCCTAATGTGTGAGGCACAGAGACCACGAAGAAGAACATCCACTTCTAAAAACAACCTGAGAAGTGTTGTCTAGGTAAGAATCAGAAATTACTTTTAGCTACTGTTCAAATTCTTAAAGATGCAGAGAGTGTGGCAGCCAGTGGTAACATTTCTAATACAGCCTCTTCTCTCAGAAATATGCAGGAAACCAGAGAGAGAGAGAGAGAGAGAGCCCACAGCATTTCAGAAATCATGAATACGTAGATACATGTTTCAATCAATGTTTCTTCAGTGTAGCTGATATACAATTGTAAAGGGTTCAGATGTTGGTATGAAGAGTGAGTTAGCCAAAGAAAAGGCCTATGTATGAAAAAGCACCATCACATTAGGACTTCTATAATGCACTGTGATTCTAAAATACAGGGAAGACTTACAGGACTCCCCTGTGGTATGAGTCCAGCAGCATTGAACAGATAGTAAATGGAGGCCCACCAGCAGCTCAAGATAGGTAAGACCAAGCAGGACCTGGGACAGTTCCCAGTGCAAAACCCAAGAGCAATTAAAGTGGCTTTCACACACCCTGGTTGCAACTAAGCACCAAGAGTGAAACACACTTACTGAGTGATCAAGTCTGCCCTTGAAGTCTAAGTGCAGCAAGAATTATATATGATGTTTGGTGGCCTCAGCCTGGATCTTCTGAGGGCCAACTGAATTGAAGGGTTGATGAAACTATGGCTTCTTGCTCCTCATCAGAGAAAGCTTGTGTCTCCAGACTCAGGCACATGAATGATGACAGGCTAAACCCACTTCCTCCAGGTGATCTGCAGAGTACTCCACCTCAAGGTTCAGACTGAAGAACACTTTGGCTCTCCCACTTCAGGCAGCTTTCCTTGGTATTAATTGTCTGAGAAATCTGGAGGCTGGGACTTGACATCCCACTGAATCTGAAGATATAAGCCAGTGCCCCTTCACCTGCCCGGCCAGCAAACAGCTCACTCTTGCCAAAAAGAACAAGGCACAAACTCTGCCACGTACATCTTGCAAATGCTGGGAGTTAGCAAAGCATCTCAGCATTTCCATTAGGAGACAGTTTGATCTTAACTGAGATTTGCTCCTATGGAACTACTGCACTCATGGCCAATTCTCTACATGCCGCTCTCAATACATTACAGCAGCTGATGCAAACACATCAGACTCCCTTCTTGCCCCACCACCCAAGTGGGAAAGATCTGCTGTAAGTAGCATCCTCAACACATGAAGTATGCAAAGGTTGGCATAAATCCTGTTATAAATGTAGCAGGACATCTGCTCTCTAGTGGCCAAAGGCATAATGGAGAGCCATCTCACAGCAGCCGAGAAAGCTTTCCTATCCAGGTATCTTAAGTAAGAGAAGTGGGGAGAGGGCAGGTCGGAAGCTATTAATTACTGTAACTAAAAGGATGCTCTTTAAAGCTCCCCCCCCCTTCAAACACCATTAAATCCAGCTGTAGTTAAGTAACAGCTTGGAGCACTGGGGGGGGGAGGATCCCAAACCATGTACATTTTTGTTGCAAGCTAAGCTGGTTAATTGACTTTGCTGGCAGCGCTTCCTCTGTGATGTTCCAAACATCCTTCAGAATAATCATAATAGCAACAACAATAATAATTATAATGAAGTCACAGCTTTTAAGCAGATCTGTGAAAAACTGTATTGAAAATTTAACTAGTGAAATGTAGCTCTCTTCTGTTATAAAATAAGATTTTTTTTAAAAAAAGGAAGGAAGTCTCTTAAAGTTTATGACATTCCAAGGCTTTCAGTTTTGGGTTTATTTGGCGACGTCCCTTCTGATGTTCCAGTATGCTCCCACAATAGCTCCTTTCATGGAGGTCCATAAAGTCAAATATTATGCTTGATTATTGACAAATCATATCCCTCCTCCGACATGTACGAGGGCTGGGACCCCAAGACCCAACCCGTATTTGCATTCCATGAATTACAGAAGTCTGTTCTTTTCCAAGGTTGTAGAAAATCCTACAGGAGGAGGAGAGAAGGAAGCAACGGCAGAAACCTTTGTGACACAAAAGGAAGCCAAGGAAATCAGAATTAAACTCACAGGGTTGAAGAGTTTCAATGGACTAAAAAGCTCATTGAAAAGACCAGGAACCACCATGGGCCCATCCCTATTCTCTGTGGCTTCCTTCCAAGGTATTATTGACAGTCTGAGTTGCAGTGGCCAGAGTACTGAGTTGAGACCAAGGAGTTATAGGTTCAAATTCCCAAAGGGCCATCGCTTGCAGCATTACCACTGTCCTAACTTATTGCACAAATGCTGCAAGAACCAAACAGGGTAAGAATTTTCAAGCAGGAATTAGAAATAGTTCAGAATGGCAGTTAAGACTACAAGCGAAAGGCTTCCAATTCAAAGCTAAAAAGTTTGCTGAAACATATTCAATTGCTCTTCTTTTTGTGGTGCAGGAACCAATCCCTATTCTTTCCATGTTATTTCAACCTTTGGTATAACATTTTTTGTTACAGAAGTAATGAGAAGGCTAACATCTACTTTGTTAACAGAAGTATACCTGTAATGGTCTGTCCTGCTAAGATTACATTCAAGACATTTGCACTCATTGGGAAAAAAGCACTACACCACAACACAGCCACGGAAAAGACATATGTCAAGATGCTAGACATTTTTGTTAAAAAGCCTGACATGTTTTCACCTATTAATATTATGAGGCTATAAAAGAAAACACATAATTACATGAGCGTAAACATTACGCAATATAACCATTCAGATGAATTTTAAACCACAGTACAGTCTGAACATATTTACTGAGACAAAACAGTCTGCGGAAATTTCTAAAACATGTTTCAATTGCCAGTTGTATTGTCAGTTGTATTGGAGACTCAATAAAAATTTCGGTAGACAATGTTCTTTGAGTAAATTTGTACTGGCAATACTGCAGCGTACAAGCATTTGGCAGATTCTGTTTCATGAGTTTACCTACAAGAAATTATGTGTTGTCTTTTATTTTTTATAGGTCCCTGAGGAAAGCCTCAAAGTGCTCTGTAGTTTTTGTATTTTTATACCCATGCAATCAAAACTTCTGCTCTGTCCCTGATATTCTTTCTACGTATAAAGTTTAGAACTAGATGACTCCACTCCCCCAACATGCTATACAGATAAAGCCAATGACAGAATCAGCTAAGAGATTCTTACTACATCTTTAAGTCCTTAACAAAGACTAAAAAAAAAAAAAACCCTAGAAGAGGGGAACAGCAGTGGCAACAACCTCATTAACCACCTGGGAAAACCGCCAGATAAACCTCATGAGGGCCAATGTTTCCCAAAACAATAGAAAACACACAGAAAAGGAAGAGTTGGTGGATCCTTTTTTATCAGTGTACAGTGCCAAGCTTTGAGAAATGAAAATGCACAGGATTTATGGGTCAGAAATGCAGAACCCAGATGATGGTTCAGTTTAAAACCCTCTCTGTACCTTCCAAATCCAGCCTCCTTCCAGGTCTAGCCAGGAATGAAACATTTCTAATTTGCAACACCAGATTTTAAAGTTAAGCATCAAATCACAGGGTGCATGCTGTCCATAGAGTTGAATGATTACTTCAAGTCCCTCAAAATCCAACACTATTGTTGCTATAACGAAGTGAGATCCTTTAGGCCTTAAAATTACTAAACTATCACAATAATCTTGAGAAATAAGAGGAAAGGGAGATGTTCTGTGAAAAGGGACACAAACTTTCCAGCACAGCAAGGAGGGCACAATTACACTCACCACATCATTTGGAAGGTTTTGAAGATCATCAAAAGGTGTTTCCAGTGTGTTAGTGTCCACATTGAGGATGACAACATCTTCCAGGGCCATATTTCTAACTTTCTGAAAATAAAGAAGTTGCAAGGAAAGGAAAAGGTCATTGTTTAAGTACAAAACATGTCAGCCTCTGTGTAGCATTCAAGTGCCACTCTGTTTTTGCCAACACTCAGGACAAAAACAGATTCTGGCCAAAGTTTCTTACTGCTGCTAGGTTTCATACCATACCTTCCCAAACCCTAGAAGACATCTGCGGTCACATTATATCAGCAGCCTCTTGGCTTAAGCCAGTTACAGCTGAGGATGAGGGACCAGTCCACTGTTCAGTATGGCTCAGTGCGGGACACCCAAGGGCCCGGGCCACTAAATCCCTCCTCCCTTTTGCTCCTAGTAACAATGAACAGCACAAAGAAAAGCAAGCACAAAGAATCACAGAATCATAAAACTGTAGGGTGGGAAGGTACCACAAGGCACTATTAGACCAGGACACTGCCTATGCATGGCGCAGTGGCTGAGGCCCCAGAGTTAGGGCCAGTAGATTGGAGCAGGGGGGACAACTCCTTTCTTTGAAATCACCACAAAAAGAGATCGGGCAAAATGCAGCCTGGAACTCCTCCCTCCTCAAAACAAACTAAGCAGAGAAACTCCAAAGAATACAGCCCATGCTAGCAGGATCCCAAGATCTGTTTTTCCTTGATTTCACAGGCCCAGACTTTTAATGTGATATCTAGCATCTGATATCTGAACAGGCAGTTTTCAGTCAATCTTTCTTTCACAGTAGTACCACAACAAATTCCCTGACTACAAAAGGGATACCTTAAGGGTTTTTTTTTCCCCACTTCAAAACTTTCGTATTTGAAAAGGAGATTCCTTGTTTTATGAACAGAGCAGCAGTCCTTTGAAAAACTAAAAGTACCCCCCTCCCAACTTCAAGGAACTCAAAGGTCACCATGTTGCTGTATATCTGATAGACCCAAACAGAGCTTCGGAGACTTGCTTCTTTGGGGAGACAGGAAGCCGCAGAGCAACTGACTGCCTCCTTCATTCATTAGAAACTTAAGCAAAAGAAGGCGAAGAAGAAAAATCTCAGTTACACCCAGAGGACTCTTGAAAGGCACAGTGAAAAGGTCTTCGGGTAATGGCTTAACTGAAGCCAGAAGTTTGGTCTACAGGGCTTCGTGGGCTGGACAGAAGCCTCCTTTCCATCCTGGCAGCAGGAGATGACCTGGCTTGGTCTCAGAGGATAAGATGAGGAGGAAGAGAACAGAGTCAAAATTTCAGCTGCAACAAAAAGCTGATGCTGGGGACCCTGAGGATGAAACACCCCTCCAATTGCTCACAACAGCATGTCCATCTTTAGGAGCTGCCCCAGATTGCGGTGTGTGTGTGTGTATGTGTGTATGCATGTGTGCATGGAGGCCACGTGCCACAAAATCCACCAAGAAAGCTCTCCCTTGCAAGAAACTGTACCGCAGCACCACTGTATGCTTGGGGATCTCCCTTTAACGTGTGGAGGAGAACATACTGGCAGATCTTGTCCACAGAGGGCACTCTCCTGTCTCCTGCACTACTGCCCTTCACAGTACCCTAAATTTGTCCCCAGCCAGGCTGTTACCTGTGCCCAATTCCCCCTTTTTGCCTTCCTCTTGCTGTTCTACACAGGAGCTAAAGCAATATGCCAGTGGGGGAACAATAGGTTGTACAGCTGAGTTGACATGGGGAATCTGCCAGAGAGTACTAAAATAAAATAAAATAACCAACCCCATCAGTTTGGGTTACTTGGGCTAACATCCCTACCTGCTTTTTATTCTAACTGCCTTTTTTTATTATTTAAGGGAAGAATGTCACAGAAAGCACACTTTAACAAGTACCTTGAATCCACAGTTTATTGCCACATATAAAAATGTGGCATACAACAGAATTGACCAACTTAAAGTAGTGTCTCCTGGAGCGAGTGGGGGGGGGAAGCACACTTTAAAATTTAGAAACAGTACCTTCACTTGTGAAAACCTCTTCCCTCCCTGAGCAAACTCCAGCAGGGGGTCTTAAATGCTAAGCCTGTAAACAATCAGCAGGTGCTACATGCTGTAGCATTCAGCAACAACAGTTCCACAATTTCTTCTTCAGTAAAACTTTGTGAGATTTCACACTCACACTGAGCCTCACAAAAACTCAAAGAGCTCACTTTATACTGCAAAAAAACAAGCTGCCAGGAGTTAAATGGTACAGTATCCTTCCTTACTTCCTCCCTGTAACTAAAAATTCCACACATCATCCTAAGCAAATGTAACTGTCAAAAAGTAAAGGAATAATTATTTCCACCACTTTGGTTTTTGCAGCTCCAGCTTCGACTTCCACAAAAATGAAATTCTTGCTATAATGGCATATGTGATCTGAGACACTTTCAGGGGTCTCAAAAATGCCTGAGACTCTTCTTCTATTTAGAGCCAATTGTTATCATCATCTTTAAAAATTAAAGAATGAGCTCACAGAGTCAAGTAAAAACATTCCTTATTGACAAAAGCAAACCCAGTCGACACAGCAACATTTACAAGGACTTATCTGAAATCCAAATAGTTACGTGTGCTCTGATAACACTACATACAACACTACATACATAAATACAGGTGGCAAACTGTGCCTTGTGTGCTCCCAAATTCACTACAGTGCAAGGATCAGCATCAAGACTGGAAAAAAAAAATCTATCCATTCCCCTCCAAGACAGCCCTTGTATGCAGAATAGCATGTCCTCTATAGGCACACAGTATCTGCTGACTGAATGTAAATAAACACGCATTTTTGTAACCATTAATTCAAGCACCTTCTTGCCATCTGAATCATTGTTGTTGGCGTTCCCACCATCACCATCACCACAGCACACCTTTAACTCACCCTCATTAACAGAAATTGGCACCCACACATTAATCAACTGAAAATTCACTGCTCTCTTTAGCAAGACAGCGCTGTAAGGAATACAAGAGACAAGCATGGAGAAAGTTTCCAGCTATTATGCAGCTATGTCAGATTCCTTGGCAACTAGAAGTACGGGGCAAAAGGCCATTTATGTTTTCACAGTCACCACAACAGAGCGGAGTATATCTGCCTCAATATGAAGTTTAAGATTTGGAGCCTTACTTAAATACGAACTGTTGTTATCCACCAGCTACTGCTGCATTGCCGACAATGTTATATGAATCTGGTGGCTGGAGTGGCTGTGAGAAGGAGCGGATATCTCATTTTATTATTCTGTGGCCTGACAGAGCAGCAGAGAGGTCTTAATGAAAATCACCGTCAGATTTACAATCTGAAATAGCTACTCCACAGACTGATATGGTTAAGCTCCAAGTGCTCTTTGACCCCTGAACCCTTTGATCCACGCCCAGCAGGTGGCCTCTGACCCCCTCCTGTGCTTCTTTCCCCTCTTCCGCCAGTCAGCTAACCTTGATGTGCAAAAGCCCCCTGATCCTGCACAGGTGATGCCCGAAATCCAAAATCCTTATCGCTGGCAGCTGCCGTTCACTAGCGGAGTGACAAACTCCTCCAGAGCCAAAGGCCTCCAAGACAAGAGCGGAAAAGGTGGCGGCAGGAGGGACGACTTCCGCTGCTAAACTGCCAAGACAGTGTCAAGACACAGCAACTCTCATAAAAAAAAGTGCCTGCTCCCGTCTGCTGGCTCTTTTGCATTACAATAAACCAACTGTATTAAAATTTCACTGCATTTCTAACAGAACATTTATTTACTTTATTTATTTAATCAGTTCATTTACCAATTGCCATCTCTAAAAGGTCCCTTTAAATAGACTACGTGGAATAACTTAATTCACATGTAGCATCAGATTTATGTAGAATGTACATTATGTAGACCTGTGTAGAATAACCTACGGTACATGCAGCAGGAGATTTATGCAGCAATATCAAGCTATTACAGAGCTTTATGGCTCTCTGATTTTGTTTACTAAACATGTTTTAATGGCTGTTTTATTGGATGCCTTTATGTTGGTGATTTTTGTATACCATCTTGGTGAGGGTTTTTTTTTTGACAAAAAGGTATTTATAAGAATACTTAAAATAAAGAAAACCAAATTTCAAGAATTCGATGCCCATCATTGTCAAGGTGCCAGCTTCTAACTCCAAATGGTTTGAGTCCTTTTAACAACACCATCATAAGCAAAAAGAACATCTGTTCTCAGCTACTCGTAAAGCATTTTCCCCCCCTTAGGACCGTCCAACTGAGCTAGAGCCATTCACAAACACTAATAAATAAATAAATAAGCAAGCAAGCTAGCTATGTTTGTTGACATTTGAACCAAATCATCCAGACTTAGCACCAGCCACTATTAAAGCAATAGGAAGTCAGTCAGTCAGTTTCTCCATCAGGTCCACACCAGGCCTGAAGGCAACTGAGAGGCATCCATCTCTATAGCTCAATGACGTAGTCTTAAGGAACCACATGGGAACCCTACGAATGCTGCTCCGAGCCCCTTCGAGGACGGGCAAGATAAATATAACAAATTCATTAAAAATGGCTGCTGTGCAAACACCTCACACATTGCAGCCAAGAAAAGATGCTGTGCCAGCCATGCTGGGTATTGCTCCAATACCAACACCAGCACCGTGAATGTTAAAAGATCCCATTTCGGCCAACAAAAACTGCAAGTGGGCAGCTACAGTCTGAGATGATTGTCTTATCTACTGACTATTTATCAGTGCTAAACCCTTATTTTCCCCTAATATGAATTCAATTAGTGGGAATGGTGTTCCATTATTCATGCAGCCAAACCCAACCTTGCTTATGTACTGGCTTATATACTTTCCTCTTCCTTTGAAGTTGCTTTACGGATGGCTAAATAGGAGTCTTATATAGAATGACTGACTAGGTGATGATAGAAATCCTGGAAAATAAGGAGTTGTGCAAAGCTCCATAGATTCTGCTCTGGGAGGGAAGGGGGATTGTAAATCAGAAACAGGCCTTCAGACTAAAAACAGAGATTACTTTATCTCACTGGAGAGTGTTTCAGTCACAGCAAATTACATGTAACAACCTATGGATATGTTTGATATTTTAACCCTCAAATATATTCTGTCTATTTGCATTACCAGGCTAACTAGTACCTCTGTTATGGTCCCAAACACTTTTTAAACCACTACACCCAAGTCTACCCATTTCTAGCACAGAGTGGGAAATATTAAGAACTAGCAAAAAGTCCACAACAAACTGAACCAAGGAATCTTTCTTTCAAGAGGAAATGGAGGCAGACTGGAGCAAAAAGACTTCAATGAGCAGCACTACAGAGGAAGCACAGTTTAGTACTGAAGCAAAAAAAAATTCAGCTGTGGGGTAGAGAAAGAAACCAAACTTTTTAAATTTAGGAGCAACATATATCAGAGTGATTTAAAAATCATCAGCATCATGGAGGTACTGAAGATAGAAGATTAATTTCCCCGCAGGAAAATGTCTGAATTCCTTCGAAACAGATGGAGGGAACAGACAAAATGCAACTTATCATTTATGCCGGTTGCCACGGAGTACTGAAATAGCTGCTGAACATAGAAAGCTATGCCAAACTTTCCAGCCCAGTCCGGTCTGTTCTGAACGGCAGCACCTCTTTAGTGCCTTAGCAAAGAGAGGTCTTTCCATTACCCCCCACCTGATCCACGGCACTGAATATGGGAAGAAATAAACCTGGGATATCCTATATGCAATGTATGTGGCTCTATAACTGATCTACGGCACCTCAGTTAGTACAAGTGGCTTTAAAAAGGATCAGATCAACGTACAGATTGATACCCACTATAGTGGTGACTAAGAAAGGAGACCCTCTCTCTCTAGACTCAGGTCTGACAAATTATGGAAACAGGGAGGAAGGAGGGCAGCAATTTCCACTTTGTCTTGCTAGTGAACTTTCAAGGCAAATATTCCCAGAACACAGTTTGTGACAAATGGAACCTGGTCACCCCTTGGAACAGCTCTTTAGCTTTAGGGTTCATGTGAGGGGAAATATAACACAGTCATTCTTACAAGAGCAGGATGTGACTGCCACCAGTGTAAGTGCATACTGAAGGAAAAATAGGGAGGTAACCTGGGAAGACCATGAACATGCCTCTGAATCCTACGAAGGAAGGGGCAGGACAACAACATAGCTGTTAAAATGGAGACACCCTAACGAAATATTCACTCAAAGCTGCAAAGTCTGGGTAACTTTAAAGAAGCATGTTGCACTTAACTCCAGCACTTGGGTAATGCAACATTTTGAGCCAGCTATAAACTAATTCAAGGGCAAAAGAGCTGGTATTCAGTACAGACACAAGGAACAGGCAAGACTACAGGTCTTGTTCTCTAGATCTACTGCAGCAACCTATCTACTGAGGACAGCGTGCTCACGTTCTGTACAACGGAGCTAGAAAAGCAGATGGCTAACCACCCTTGCCTAAAACACAGGGGCCAGGGGACTACATGCTAAAAGGAAAATGCAGCTTTTACCAGCATTTGTAAAGACTCACAAACGCAGCTTGGGAGAGGCGATTTCCATCACTGAAAATGGGGAAGGAAAAGAATCACAAATGAGTACTGTGAACTGCAAGATCAGGGGGCATGGGGGCAGAGGAAGTTGTGCAGCTGGTATACCACTCTCTGCTTTTAATTCATCCCTGCTGAATAGAGACGGGCATTTAAGCTCCATACCATTAATGTTAAGAACAGAAAGAGTTGCCCATTTTCCAGTCTGTCTTGCCTTGTGATTATTTTTACTTGCATCCCAGGTAAAACCTGAACTTTTAATGGTTAAGGAATGGATTTTTAAGCAAGCAAGAGAAACTGTTATTTCAGCATGCACTTTTTAAAAAAAATTAATTTTCTTCTGATTTTCTTTGCTGTTCTGTTTCTAATGTATTTATAATTGTATGTTTATTGTTTAATCATACATTTTACCTTGCTATTTCACATTTTTACTCTTAAGGGCCATTCTGCCATTCTGCCTAGCAAGTAAATTTTAATATAAATGAAGAAATGAAATGACAAAAATTAGGTGATCTCAGACATGGTTTATTTATAGAATGGAACAATGTGAGAAGGAAGTAGGAGAATCCTAACTGTAGCCAAATTAGGAAAGCATGATTCTTCTTCCAGAGAAGTTACAACCCAAATAATCAACACAAAAAGAAACAAGAAAACAGGGAGAAGAAGATGGAGGCAAAAGTAAACAGATAAGAGTATGTGATTTTTCAGTTACACATACTCCAAAATAGTTACATGGAGGAATGGTTCCCAACCTGCGGGTCTCAAAATTCTGAGGGAACTTCAACTCCCAGACGCCCCCCAAAAAACAATTGTCAGAGTTGTAGTCCAATAACATCTGTACAACTGCAGCGCACAAACCAGTATAGGACTGGTGTGTGTGTGTGTGTGTGTGTGTGTGTGTGTGTGTGTTTCTAAAAATGTTATACCCCACCGGCAAAGACCACTTTGCCATTTCATTCTGCTGTCTGTGTAGAGTAAGCTTTGAGGTATGAAGACAAATGGAATGTTAATCAAAGGGGTGATCACAGTGGCTGAAATGTTTTAACAAAGCAAAGTATCTGACGAATCTGTACAGCCATGTTTAATTTCAAGTCGAATCGGAAACACCAGTTTCTACAGTGAAGTATCAATGACGTGTTCATCTTTGTTTATCACTTGTGACATCCATGGCAGCAGAGATAGAACAGCTGTTTATTATACCCACATTTGTATCTGTTGTTTAAACAGAACCAGGCTGATTGTCCTTTTCCCAGGACATCAGAATGGATTAAATATGAAACAACAGCACTTTCACAAGGAAAAGTGATATCTATGGTTCCCAGAACACATCACAGTCATTCATGAAAACTAACTGCACTCTGATCTTCCCAGTAACTCTCTTGTAAGCAAGGGGATGAGAACTCAGACCATGGCATACGAAATCAAAGGTACACAGGAAGAACTTACCTCCATTAGGCTTAAATGTATTCCTATGAGGTAGGGCATTGGAGCACTGCAACAAAATAGAAAGCATTGGCTTAATTTGAGGGAGAAGGAAAACAGGAAGACATTTAGGATTATCTTTGCATGAAATTTAAGTAACCCAGGAACCCCTCAATAGAGTGAACTAAGCTAAGAGAGGTCAAACCCAGCTTAAACTTTTCTCTGTGCATGAGTTACCTGATAATGAGAGCTCACTGTAGACAACAACATTAATAGTTTGCTCAATTTTTAATTTATTTATTTATTTATTTATTTATTTGCATAGGTGCCACAGCTTTCAGCTTTTTCAGCTTCTTTCATCTACTCCACACACTGCAAACAACTCTATAAAACTGCAACCAACAAAGGAAGCTATGAACACAAAACCAGCAGATCACTGGTTCGAACCTTGTGGAAATGGCAGCACTCCTTTGCAAGCAACCGTTCTGGGTCCCTGCAGGGATGCTTGCATTGCAGCAAAACACAGAGATTGTAATCTATCCACAGGGTCACCCAAATGAAGGAACAGGAAGAGAAATCACTGTATCAGTACAGATGTGAGACTTCTTGTTTGGAAACAGCTGCATACTGAGGGGTCTTCTCTGGAACTGGTATCACTTTGGCCAGGCCATCTTTTGGCTACATTTTAAGCTATTGCCAAAGTTTATGAAACTCTACATGAAAGAAAGCAGCTTTCTCTGGAGCTTTCCCCCCAACTTTCTTTGTAATGCCCTGAAGTGTACAATAGAGTCCCTAAGAGAGCAAGCTGAGTAAAGCAAATAAGCAGCCACCCACTGTCAAAACTGCACAGAAACCCTTTCACACCCTAGGATATTTTTGTTCGCCTTTTTCCCCCTCTAATGTTTTAATGATCAGAACAAGACAGCACCTCTAAATGTGCTGCATTCCGAGGGTAAAGTCACACCAGACCATTCTAAACTCAAAGCTGTAAGCCATTTGTTTAGCTGTTTAAAAAAAAAAAAATCAACTCCGGGCTTCCCTGGGCAAGCATCTGACTGGGCTGCCAGCCTTCCTCCAGAAGCAGACGTGGAGCCGAATGTGTTCCTAATTAAGTAGATTCGGCAACACGACAGCTTCAATGTCAAGAATACAAAGTCTAAAACTCGGCAGGAAGTCTTAAGGCTGCAAATGTCTCATCTCGGAAACCTCAGCAAGCATAATGAAAAAGAGCAGGAAGAGTTCACAATTCCATAAAACTGGGCCTGTGCTGTGGCGTCCAGAAAAACAGTCTGTCACAAGGAGGGGGGGGAGGCAGATCTGTAAAACTTAATTAACTGCTTTGTGTTGATCTGTCAGTCTTCCTCAATTAATCAAGAAATGCAATGGGGACCACAAAATATTTAACAGGGATGTCAGAATCAAAAGCACCTAAGATATTGCAAAAAACCCCACAACCCCACAAGGGCCAAGAGAGACAAGAGAAAAATTGAAGCACAAAGAAAAGAATTTTGGTGCAGTAACCTGAGGCTTCCCACCTTGGCATCTCCCGCACATTCATATATGCATGTTCACCCACAATGACATCAGCCTCATGAGATGACTTGTGGCATAAATGAAGCATCACGGATCAAAAACCACAGCTGTTTCTGAACGGAGGGTGTTCACACACTTACTGGTGAGAGGCAAGAAAAATGTAGTAGTATACAAGGCAGATTTTGTAGGAGAACAGATTCTCGGAATCAAAAGAAATTCCTCAGAACGTCCTGCCTGTGAGAGCGACCAAGGCCAAATCACTCTGTGCGAAGAAACACCAAACAGCCATGTGGCACCTAAAAAAAATTAAACCCATCTGCTGTGGCATAAGCTTTTGTGGACTTGACTCCATGAAAACTATGCTGTAATAAATGTGTTAATCTTCAATGTGCTGCACAGCTCTTTATAATTTCTTCATAAAGGTGCCACATGACTCTTCACAAAGGCTTAGCCCTGAAAAGTAAATAATAAATGATTGGGATTAATTAACTAACCAAAAGACGGCACTTTCTGAGACCTTGGTGCTAAGTCTGAAGTACCACTACTGGATTTGACAGGCAAACATTCTAATCCAGGCCTCTCTTTATGATGCACACTGCGGCAATAAAGAGGAACCCATGCTCTGTCATTCTTGCCACATCCACATTTCAGACTTAGTGTAGTTTAGAATCTCAGCTACAAGTCACATAATGCAAACGTGTGACACTCCAGCAGTTTCAATTTCTCCTACTACAGAGCTTCTTGTAGGCGGTGATGACCTGAAACTGCCAGGCGCTTCAGCAGCAACCAAAACCTAATCAGGGCTAAATGTAAAAAAAGCACAGTTTTTTCCCCCAAACACATAACACAAACAGCGTGTAAGCAAAAAACACTGCCTGTGCCTTTGGAAATGGAGAAGAAGGCGATTAATACCTTGCCTTCTGCCACCTCCCAAGGAGAACATTGTAATAAGAGAATGTTGATTAAATGCTGAAGAACCCAAGGAGCATGAATATGGATACTGTGGACTTAATAGCCACATATTGCCCCATTCATTACAGATTGCATTTTTACAATTAGTTTAATTCTTCTCCTTGGGCTAACTAGAGACCACCTTAACTATTCTCCCTAGAGGTGGGAGGCTACTAATTGGAAAACTGGCAGGTGAAATTACCGTAAGAGAGATTTTAAGCTCAAGTGCAACAAAGGATAAATATTGCTGTTTGGGACCCAAAGTTATTTTAAAAACTGGTGAAAGAGAAAGTGCCACATGCAGTTTTATTACAAAGAAACAGCAGATCTAAAACCCACCAACTATGGATTCTTCCTCATCTCTGCTAGCTCTGTGCAGTCACTCACTGGCGAATTTTTTTTCAAATAAGATCCACCAGTGTAAGTTATAAGGGAAATAATGGGCAACTTCTTTAAAACAAAAACAAATCCATCTACTATTTTCCTTGGGTCATACACTGAGGGATCAGGTAATGACAGACTCCCTTAGATACCAGTGCAAACTCTCCTTTGCATGTCCCTGAAATCCCCTCAAAGCATTTTTGGGGGGGATGGAGCTGGGAGAGAAGCACATGAATCATGACTACAATGGTGGTTGCTCTGGTTACATATGCTGTGCTCATAAGCCTCTTTAATTTCTAGAGGGACAAAAGGAACTTTTGCTTGTGCATGCTTCAACCTTTCATTTTATGGAAAGAAACAAGGATAAGGCATGTGTGTCTGTGTGCACATTTGACCACACGTGTAAGAACAAGAGTAGTTTACCACAGAGCTTGGAAAAGCTGGTTTTTGGACTAAGGCTAGCTAGAACCCCGCAGTCAAAAGTCATTCTGATTGAGGGATTCTGAGAGTTGTAGCACATACATATATACATACATACATACATACATACATACATACATAAATAAATAACAAGTCCAAGCTCTGGTCTTAACATCATACCAAATCATGCTTTGTCATACGTGAATGAGCCTGGATATTCTGGCCCATCACAAAATGATGACTCTCCCCAGGAGAGGAGACACCAGAGGAAGCATGTGAACCTAAAGTTCAGACACAAAATATTGAACCAATGGATTGGCATCACATCTGGATCACCGCAAAGAGAGAGAGAGAGAGAGAGAGAGAGAGAGAAGGAAAACCTCCACATGCCGGGAAGTGTGAGCACTTGAGAAGTGCAGGAGGCTGGGGGAATAGAGTGGAGTGGTCTGTTCGCTTTTGGTGATCTGATATCTTAAATTATCTTCAAAGCTTCACACGATCTTCAGTGGATGTCACCCATTGGTGAGGTGAAAGAAACACAAATCTAACAGGAAAGCTCAAAATCACTTAATTTCTTTCCTCTACCATCTGCTTTTGTTTTTGGTCCTTTTTTTCTGATGTTGCAGCTGCAAAGAAAACAACCAAACACCAACTGAAGTTTTAAAATTTAAACCTGATTCAAAGGCAAAGGGGGGCGGGAACTGCTGGAACACAGCCCGCTATCTTCCGGTTCACCCTCAGCTACAGGTCTGGTAAGAAGCAGGAGATGAGAGCAGAAAGGAAGTAGCATGCAGATCTCTGTTTCGTGTGGCCAAAAGCATCTTTCCTTTATTCACATCGTTTCAAAAATAGATGGAGCTATTTTGAGGGAAATGTATTTATGGCACACAAATTAGTGCTAAATTGATTTATTCAGATAAGTATAGTGTGCGATTACCACCCTAATTAAAGTTCACATCAACCTATCGTAATCAGTTGTTGTGTTTGCAAAAGTGCAATTAGATTCTTCCTGGTAATTACAGGGTTTTTCCAGCTCTGCTTCCAAGCCTGCTTCTTTGGCTCACTCCTCTCTCCTCCCTACCCCATTCCAGCCCCAAGCACTTCCCATTTCAAGGAAGCTTTCCTAGGACACAGAGCACTCACAAGAGGTCCCTGCATGCTCCATTTGCACCTATACCCCAAAATGCTGGGCCTACACTTAACACTTTTCTAAGAAGCCTTTGCTGGAAATTTCAGTGTGGCCCTAATCTTCTGGTCCAGCAATGTGGGCCCTGTTTGGCACGCACTGCTGTCCTGACAACCGCTAGTGTGAGCACCTGGATGCAAAGCTGGCAGTAGCGGCCTCCCTCCATGTGTTAATTATGGATGTGCAGCCCATTATGCAGAGAAAGGGCACCCGCTGCTTGTGCAAATGACTGGGAACTGGCCCTTCCTGCACAGCAAGTGAAATGGAGGGTTCATTTCTCCAGGAGATAATAGTTTCTAGATTCCATTCCGTGTCTCTCCGTCACGGGGATGTACTTAACATTTAAATCATCTGCAGAGGAACAAACCTCCTGGAAATTTACATGTTTCAGGCCCCTGGCACTTCACTTAGAATGCTAGTTATCCCTGCTGGTTCCTTACTCAGAAGGCACTGGGGAGATTCTCCCTTCCATTTATTCCCTCCACAAAACCATTTCCTTTTTTTATTTTGCAAGCATAAACCAGATAATGAAGTTATCTGCCAGATGCCAATTTTGTGGCATTTGTGGATAATGATGGAAGACACGGAAGTGTAGTTAAGGTTATAAAGTTAAAACCTGGTTGGGTTATTATATCTCCTTCTCAAATGTGGAATTTCTGCATCAACGGCCATTGGTTTTGTCCTCATTCTTTCAAAAAACCAAAACAAAACAGTGAGATGAAATACAAACCCCTGGGATTTTTCCTCCCAAAGGCTTAATTGCTCAAAAACTATAGGAAAATATTTGGCAGAGAAGCCAAATAATAATACAAAATGGTGTTTTACTTTAGATGATAGAGACATGGCATTATTTAGGAAGGGTAGCCACCTGAAGAGTGTCTTCAGAGCTCAGGCAGTCACAACTGTGCAGGGGGGAGCACACACAGCTCTTTTGGGATTCCCATTTTTCCCAGGGGCAGCCACAACAGAGAAAGACCCTCAGCTTTCACAGCACAAACAACTGCCAGCAAGGCAATCTGTGCAGTTTAATAAGTAGTTTGCCTTGTCTGCTGTACAAGTTGCCAAAGGAGAGAATCTATTCATACATGAACTGGCAACTTATGCATTTCTCCTCTGAGCCCAGAAATGTTACTACCTGTCCTAGAATCTCCCAGCTAGCATGGCCACCATAGCCAATAGCTAATAATACTTAGAGGATTCTTACTAGAATAGTTAGAGGATTCTGAGAGAAGTTGTCTAAAAAGTTAACTGTTTCAAACCTTCATTCTCTTATAACCAGAGAATGAACTACATCCATTTACCATCCAAATACAGCATGGTGTTCTTTCCATTTCAGTCTTTTTGCACAGAAGTGTACCATAGAAATCTATATTTTAAAAAGGCTACTTAGTGCTGCTATTATACAATGGATAGAGTTGGGGTTGTTGTTGTTGGTAACGATAATGACAATAATAGTAATAACGTCATCTTGCCTTTTAACAACACAATTCTTACTTTTTGTGGTAGAACAGGGCATCATCACTTATTTTTATTCGAACCTTCACAGCCAACCTTTCCAAGGCTCGAGGCACCTTTTGAGAGGACACCGCTGTGAAACACAAGTAGCCTGCACTATGCACCTGTACATGTGTGTTGGGGTGGGAGAGAAGACCCCACCAGCACAGGCAGACTATCCCACTTTGGTTACACATCTGAACCAGTTGCCAATGCAGTGGCCTTTCATACGCTGTTCTGAGACTGTAAGGTGCTCCTTGAAACATTGTTCACAGTAATTTGTTGAGCTAACATATTTTCTTCAAACCTTTCCAGCAAGGAAACAAGGCCCCCTTCTCCCCTACTTGGTTCCAAAACCCCCAGAGATCCGTGCAGAGTGCCGGCTGGATGCCAGCCTCCAGGTCAATCAGGTGCTCTTCAGAACCAGGGCGCTTTCTCTTTGCAAAACCCTCTATTCCTGCCCCTGTCACTCAGTTCCTCAGTGTGAAATTAACAAGGAGCAGCACAAAGCTAACTAGGATTGAGAGAAATGGGAGCAGCGTGAGCCTAGCTGGCAAATTGTAGGGATGTTGCCAATGGATGTGGGGGAGCTGTGCTTCAAAAGCTACTCTTAAAAATGTGGCAGGTGTTTATTGGTAAATTTTAGTTGCTGCCAAACCTGGAAGCTTTATGTGTTGAATAATGCAGGCAAGAGGTGGGAAGCAAGAAACCATTATTTATTCTCTGCTGAGTAAATGTATGTAACTAACCAATATTTTTGCCAACGGGATACTGTAATCAAGGGGGAAAATAGCTGGGTCCTCTGGCATAATTATATTTTGCTGTAAGTCATTTTCTCTTGGAGGCCTGAAGCGGCAAGCGGCAACTTCCCCCAAGTGCTTGGCATGGCCGCCCCCAAACACACCACAATGGTAATGATCACAGCAGCAGAGCTCCTTGGCCAGACTCAAGCGTATCCGTTTTGGCAAGGTGGGGGAATCTGCAACGGTTACTTTCAAAAGGAGCTTGAAGTAGAAATGAACATTTATCTGACCACCCCGCTACCCTTTCCCTCACAATTAATACACCTGCATACTGGAATATTTGCTACTGTAGCCTTGTTTGTGGAGGTGGGAGGGAGAAGGAATGGCCCAAGAAAATAACCCACTGATGCATTCTTAGGAAAGGTAGCCACAGTGAAATCTTGGTGCCAGAGATCTGCATATGGATACAAACTGTTCTGTTTTCGTAGTAGAACTGTGAGTTTTGTTTCCATGGAATGGCTGCCTTTGTAACAACATCCATTTACAGTACTCATCTCTTGTGGATAGTAAATAAGGTATAGATTTAAGCAGTGGAGTGGTTACATTACAGTGGGCTCTTCTTTCACATGACAAATGATTGTGCTACGAACGTATATCTCCATTACATTCCAGGCAAGTCGTTTGCTGATGAAAACATAGTGGGCCAAGGAAGAAACTAGCTGTACCATAAGTTGCCAAGGGTTGTCCAGAGTTACAGCAGAGGCATGGAGGATGGTGGAGGTATAGGACACTTAGAACTGGAGTAAAATACCATTCTGGACAAAGAAGGTTGCTCCCACTCACTTGGCAGGTATCTGAAAATTATTTACTGAAATATCGCCTGACGAGTCAACCTAACAGCAGTCACAATAGGAAGAGGTGGGAAATCATAATGCAAAGCACCTTCTTGATTTAGGAGAGAAACTCAAACTGTTTTTTTTTTAAAAAAAACCCTTTATATCTTTAAAAGAATTACCTCATATGATCAAATTACCTTATGCAAATATTCAATAGGTACACATGTACAGAAATTTACAAATTCTGTACCATTAAATCAAGGCACCAAAAAAATCTGTTCTCTTTGAATTGGTAGTTACTTAACATTTACAAGCACACACTTATCTGTGAGAGATGTGAACACCCATATTGTTTTTTTTTAAAAAAAACTGAAATATTTAAATTCAGATTTGTAAGACTGTAGTGCAGATTTAAAGGAAAAAGAGATGAAGCCTTACCAGCAGTAGTCCAAGAGGTGTGGGGGCAGGACAGGGATGTAAACATGTTGCCAAAACATTGGGTAAAGCATAGCTGCAGAGCCATGGATACAGGCGGTTAACTGAAAGGCAAAAACCAACAACATTAGTACACTCTAGCCTAAAAAACAAGACTTTCCCTCATGACCTTCCTTCCCATCACCATCTCTGAGATGAAGAGGGTATCCTCTAAACACACCATCTTTGAGTTTTCCCTCTGTACAAGAAAGCACCCACTATACTTACTTTTGATACCTGTCCCAAGTTAAAATGGTATAAAACCCAGTGCTTAAAAAGTTACTTTGAATAAGTAATTCATTACACATTTAACTGTGAAATGTATGCAGCAACACCTCCACCCTCTCTACTTGGCATGTGCATTATCACTGAAAGAATATGACAATACATCTTAAAAAGGAAGAAAATGGCCTATTTTTTTAAAAAACAAAGCCAGCCAAAATGTTCCCAAAATCTAAAAGTAAAGACTAACAAGTAAATATAACTTGCTACACAGAGGGTAAAAATGTTGTTGCATTATTTATTTATCAAAGCTTCATTGTTATTGCCTGCTTATCCAAAAAGTAAAGAGTTACAAGCAACGTAGTTACTTGCAATGTTTTACATCTAGCTCTGATAAAGTGTTACTGAAAGGGGTCTTGATCAACACAGATGCTGTTCAAATTAGGGACTTTAAAACCACTTGCAATTTTTGCTTTTCTTTCTACGCTAGACGACAGGATATAAATGGAAATAAATGAAAGGAAGCCAGCTTCTAAAGTGCCAACATTGATGCATCCATTGAGAAACATTATCTAGAATAGAACATCCGCCACAAAGTGCACAAGCAATCACAAAAACAACAAAAAAGTTAACACAGCCCTTTCCAGTAACTGATCACATTCTACTTGTTCAATAGCCCAATTCTATTAACAGTTAAAACAATCACTAAATATTGGCTGTGCTGCTGAATCATGGCCATTTGCAATTTGTGAGTGAAGCCAAAGATTTCAGGATGCATCAGAGAGACAAGGAAAAAATTGAATCTTAATGAAGGAAAGCAGACATAAAAATAAGGGGAGGGGGAATAAAAATAGATTCCACCATTTGTTACTTGAAAAACAGATGGATTTTTTTTCTCCTTTTCTTTTCTTCCTTCACAATCGCACAAAGGAAAGGCCATACATACATGCCAAGTGTAATCCCTCAGTGGGTTTTTAGTGACTGAGATACAAACTTCTTAATGCAAAAGCCAGAACATTCTGCTTTGTTGCAGCCAGAGAAACATTTATAGTAGTTACAGTAGGCAAAATACAATAAAAAGCAGACTTGTACAGTTTTGGTACCATACTTTTACACAACACAACTTTGACAAGTACATTCTTGGGTAAAATCTGAGCGTTATTCCTCTGTTCTCCCTGACTTGCCCACAGAAGAATTAAGGTTTACCCGAACCACTAATATTTCTCATACACCCCCAAACTGATCCAACTTTTGCCTTTCATAGTTTTCAAATGGCACCTATCAAGGCTTATTTTATGCCATTGTACACAGAAAGGAACCTGTTAACAACAGTTCACCATAAGGGATGTGGTCTTCACCTTAATCACAAGGGACTGTGGCAACGCAGAGCTCCTGCTAGGAGAAACAAGGAGGGGGTAGAGAATGAGAAAAGGGATCAAGTAGCTAATGGCCCGCACACTGAATATGTTCTTTAATTCACCACTTTCCCCCCCACTCCTTTGTGGCTATAAATACTGGCTTTCCTACTACAGTGGAAAATTAATTCATTTGAATAATAAAAGCTTATTGTTGATTTATTCCTCACCCTGTACAGCATAAGGTTATGTTGGAATTTAACCCCAAATGAGCAGATGTGTAAAAAAATCACAATCTGGGGTAATAAAAAGGGAAGAGACATTACCTTAGATTGACATGAAGACACCAAGGTGCCCACAAAGCTTCCAACATACAATGAGGCAGCAGCTAAGTCACTCTCATGGAAGTTGAAACTCAATGGGCACGTTCTGTCAGCAGCTGCCCAGTAGGGAACAAAATACAACATTTCCTAAAGGCTAGAGTACAGCTTAGTGGGGGTTAAATTCTGCACCAACCTCAAAATGCATTCTTAATTTCAGCCATTTCCCAATGGAAGGGCTACAAACAGGGATTTCAAAAATTGCTACAGGACAGTTCCTCCCCTAATTCATAGCTCAAGTAAAAGGAAGAAGCACTGGACTCAATTTGAACAGTTTTGTGATTGCCTTCTATCCAGCTATGTGACAACTCAGAAAACCTATTTGGAGGGAAGGGAAGGCTTTATTGTCTCCCTCTGAATTTATGCAATGATAACATCATGCTTATAGACTGGATTCAGACAGGATAATGGTGAGGTGGGGGGAGGTACCATAGAAGTAGCACTGCTACATAGAAAACAGCTGTAATATAGTACAATTAAGATTTGGGGGGATTCTTCAAGCACTTCTAATTTTCCCCCATCTCACATGGTTACATCCAGTAGAAATCTGCGTTCCAAACAATCAATGTAAACCGAAGGCAACAATTCAGATATGCATAGTGTTGACTCGTGCCGTTCCACATACGCACAAGTTGCAAACCAAAGGGTGCTTTTCACACTACTCAACGTAAATTTGAGTTTAATTGTTCTTAAAAGTCAAGAAAGTCAACAAAAAGGATGAAAACAATGATGACTAAGGATGTGCAACTGCATAGCCCTGACCTAGGTTGTCTTTGGATATCTGCTGTGCTGGATCAGGATTTGAATTCTAATTTTTAACTGACGGATGGAGTACCACAAGGATAGTCAACCTGACCCTGTTCTTCTTTTGAAGTGAGTTGATTTCCTATCTCATGAAGGAATAACTAGATTCAAGCAGTTGGAGACATCTATCTGACTGTAATGTTTGTGGCAGATTTCGGATCATTGCTGGATGAAGACAAAAGAAGCAAAAGCAGTATCTACACACCTAATCTGTGAGTGAGCTTCAGAAGGAGGGGAGGGAGCCAGGGCAAGCATACAATTTTTACTGTTCTTAGGAAAGGGCTAGAAAACATCAAACAAGTCCAGGGAAATCCTCCTACAAGTCTTTTCCCCACCCCTCTTTTATAAAAAATGTGTTTTCGATCAAGGGACACATATGAGATAGGAAAATTCTAAGTCAAAAAGCTACAGAGTCCACAGCCATGACTAAAAGCTTACACAAACATCAAATCTCCACTGACTTCTTGGACCTGTCTACCAAAATTGTCAGAATTTAAGCACATTGTCAATAAAGGTTGTTGGAGATGAGTTTTAGCAAAGACTTCTTCCTTCCATCTTTTCTATCAACAGGTGCTGTACTTCTTCCTTACTGCTTCTACTGTTTGTTCCTCCCCCTTTTTTAACCACACAACCATCTTTTCTGGACCTCTGAAATTCAGCTGCAATACCATATGATCAAGATCCAACCCAAAGACTAGACAGTCACTTAGAAACCAAATAACAGAGTATAACTAGGACTTCAGAAAAATTCCTTTTAACTACTTATGTCAATGACATTAGGAAAAATGCATTTTATTCACAACTTACCAAAGGAAACCACTTTTCTTTAGAAAAAAACCCCTCACCCAATCAATATACATTTACAGAGCAAAAAAAAAGTTGTGTTTTATTTTTTCATAAAGGAAACAGAAGCTTATTGACTGCTAAAACCTTGAAATATACAGATCTAAATCTTGAACTAAACCAAGCTGGGGCGTTGTGCTGTTGTGCGTGTGTGTTTTAAAGTAATGAGGCAGGGCCATTTTTAGAGCAGACTGTCCTTTGAGTGTACAGCAGCTTTCATCTCTCAGGTACTTGATGGATCCTAAGTAGCATTAAGCCTGCATCCTTATCAGACAAAATTACGAAAAATGCGGTTCTTATCATCTGCCATCAGAGTTCATCAAGAGAAGGTCACAAGGAGCTCCATCTGAAAGCATCGTTTATCAATTTTTTTTGAATAAAAAAATATATCTGTCTACACGGTACACAAAAAAACAGGTCACGGTTAGCACCACATAAATGTTATTATAAAGCTCCTTCATCAAGAGGAAAAACTTTGTACTTCTAAAGGCCAAGAAGCCTCTGCGAAGCCCTCTATATGCTGAAAGAGCTTTGTCAAGCTCCTCCTGCAAGCTGCTAAGGCTGCTGTTAAACCCTACACAAATCTAGGCATCTGTCTCCAGGTGGCCTCAGCAGCAATGAGGTCTGTGCCTAAGGCCGAAGGCACCCTGGGAGCAAAAGAGAAAGCGGAGAGGGCAAGAATCTTGGCCCTGTAGCCTAGTTTTGAGACAGAGACAATTACTAAGCTTAATCTGGGTTTTAAAAATCTCATTTGTCTTTCATATTCCTATAAAGCAGAATGAAATGGAAGTGATACCACTTCTCCTAAACAGCCTGTGAGGTACGCCCATTTTGTATTTATTTTTCATGTATTCCACCATTCCCCCAAGGAACTCAGAGTGACACACATGATCCTCCCTGACTCCGTTTTTCCCCCTCACAAGAATGCTCTCAGGTAGAGGTTAGGGCTGAGAGAAAATAGTCAGCCATAGTCAGCCAGTGAGTTTTGTGGCTGAAATGTGTACTTGGACGCAGCTTCCCCCACCCAGTGGTGGTACAACATTCTGACGACTATAGCATAGGGGTTCTCATGGAAAAATAGTGTGCAATTTGTCAGTCCTTGTGTGTGTGTGAGGCTTGCCCAAGGGCACTGAAAGTAAAATTCATCCCGTATTCTTATCTGCTACTTCATCCAGCCACACCAGTAGGCTGTGGCTCTGGAGAAAATTACCTGTACCCTATTTGGCCCCTTCTGGTTCCTCCAGTATACCCCAAGACAGACTTCTCACACAAACACGAGCAAGTAACTTCTCTCCAACTTACAGTGCTCAGCTTACTGCAGCAAATGAGGATGCGGCGTTCATACAGCATACTAGCATAAAGGTGCAGCATGTTGTTCACATCAACAGCAACAAAATACTCGGTCAGATTTCTCTAGGAAGGAAGGAAGAAAGACAAAACTTTAATAAACTGTTCTGTTGGCTTTTTTTAAAGGACAGTGTTAAATGTTCCCCTCTCCATGGCTGCTGTCATACTGATGCATAAGTCTTGAATACGACACCCCCAATAATGTACACCCCCAATAATGACAAGTATTTCCAGTATAATTTTTTTTAAAAAAATGAGTTTAAAAAAGAAAGAAACAGAGAAATCTGAAGGAGGTGGCAGATGACATAATCACCCTTACTAATCCAAAAGTCCTGGTCCTTTGTCCCAGTGAACTCTGTCTCCATTACACTTCCAGGGCTAAGGTGTTTCTTTAACAGACCCTCCAGCTCTCTTGCTGAAGACTGGCTAACTCAAACACGCTGTACAGGAAGACACCAGGTGCCATTCCATGGATTTAGCAGTTTAGCAAAACTGTGCCAAGCACTGGGCTACTGCTACATTTCAAAGAATGAGCTTCTTAATACAGCAATCAGGAGTGAGAGCTGAGCGGATGGCAACCAAGCCAAGATGAATTGTGTTCTTGGGAACTCATCCTCTTATATGTTGCTATATGTTGGTAAAGAAAAGCAAGTACGATAACAAAAGCACATTTAGGCTCATTACTAAAGCAACTAGGACCACAAATGTAATGAAGTAAACAAAACAAACAAGTGCAAATACGCACATGTGCACCACCACCTGACACACTCTATACCCCCCCCGCCCCTCAAAAATATGACAGAGAGCAAACAGGATTTAGAACTGTACAGAAGCTCAGAGAGCCCATTAGCACTTTTGACAGATCCAAAGATAACTCTAAAAAGCCCTAATACTTGGCCTGAGAAGTTTGCCAAGAAGCTTCATACTGTGCAGAAATATGTTCCACAGCTTGCTGTCCAAATACAAAGGGAAAGCTACAGACCAAAAAATTAAGCATGGCCTTTGTAAAGCTCTGCTGTGTTTCCTGATCTCTAAAAAAAAAAAAGCTGAACACAACAATAAACACGCATTGGTTAACAGAGACTGTGTTAGTGTACTGATGCCATTCTGGTCTTATTAGACAGCTTGAGATGGAAAGGGTGCTAACACAGCCAGGTAGAAAAGGAAATTGGGGGCGGGGGGAGAGAAAGAGAGAGAGAACAGATTTGATAAAAACTCCTCAACTAGCATGTATTTTTCCCATCTGTGCTGATTAGCAAGATGTTTGTGTCTAAACAGAAGCCATTCAGAAGCTATAGCTGCTTCATGGAACAGTACTGGTTAAAAAAAAAATAGACAGGAGAGGGAGCAGTCTGGTGTTGGGGGGAGTCAGGAAACCCAAACACAGCTCCTCAATTTCCACTAAACAATAGGGGTCACAATCCACTAGGGATATTTTCCTGCATAAGCCCACTGATGTGGGATCTTTGCAATGAAACTTAGTTCAGCAGGAGTAGCACAGGAGAACTTCTCAACAGATCGTAACACACTGAGTCACTGTAAATGTGATCCATACACAAATCTAGCCAGTAGCAAGGACAGAAAAGGAGTTGCAATCCAAACTTTGCTCAAATGGATTATAGTGGCACAATTTAGTCTTCTTGATCTTTTCAAGCCGTTTGTACAGCATCCCATATTATGCAGGATTTACTGGTGTAAAATAATACTGCTGCAACTGATCACTTTTAAAACAGTGGGCTAGGTACGCTGTCTGTGTTCCAGGATGCTTAAATTAGATGGGTAAGGCAGGATGAAGCCAAGAGAAAGTCCAGAGTGTGAAAGTGATGAATATGGAGGAGAAAGTGAAAGCAAAGCAAAAATGTAGAGGCCAGCTTCTGCAGTTGTTCTGCATTTGCTTCTCTTTGCTCCAAGATTCACACGTGCAAAGCCAAATAAAAGTTTAAAGAGATATATATCACATCCATTGTTCTGTTATTCTTCCCAAGCGGGCCTTCAGCATCTTTACAACAACTCTTTCAGACACCCCCACTCAATGACAGCATCACAGACACCGCCCTACCCTGGTGCTCGTTCCCTAACTCCCTCCCTCCCACACACACATTTTAAACGAAGGCATCTTCAAGTACCACAAGTCACACCCACTTCACAGACTAAATGTGCAACTTTTAAAAATCTTTTCCAAGCATTTCTGGCTCAAAGCCTTCCGTTTTTATAGCATCCTTTGATTCACAACCATTCAGAATGTCTACTGCTTGAATGTTATGGGAAGTTGACTCATACATTGAGATTCTTGCCAACAAACACTGGCAGACAGAAAAGACACCAGCAAAGAAAAAGAAAGAAAAAAAGCCTGTATTTCTAAAGCCAATGTGTTGTGCATGAACATGCAGTATTGAACACAATCAGCTAGAAGAACCAAAGGAGTGGTTCTGTATGACCTACCTGGTCATTTGTTTCTTTAATACGCATCTTATTTTACCACCTGAAGCCTGAACCATACCACACACTCAAAAGTCATTTCTCTCCATGGAATGATGAACAAGTTACTTACTTGCAACAGATGATTTCTGAGTGTTTAGTGCAGTTGTATAGTCATGGCTCATAAACTATTCAAGCAAACTTCCTGGAAATAACACACTTTGATCCACAAGTAGTTTCATGTGTCCTGAGATGTACATCATGTGTCTTCAAATGACTTTCCCTTGCTCCCCATTATGTGATTTCTGAAATCCCATGCAGTATATTTTAAATCATGAGCCAAGAAATATTTTTAAGAAACAACACAGAAGGAGTTACTCACATTTTCAGGTATACTGGGAAGTTCTCTGATGTCAGGCACAGTAAAGTACGAGTGCTAGGAAGAGTAGGAAGGAAAGATAAAATATTATAGCTTTTTTTTTTTACATATCAGACATTTTGCGTTTATTTAAAGCAGTTCAATTCTGCCATCTCTACTGCTTGATCTGAAACTTAAAATAACCCACCAATGCCAACATAATACAAAAAACACTACCATCCAAAAGCATCTTTAGGTAACAGCAGCTGCACAGAATGCAATTCACTGCTAGCCAAAACTCTTTCCACACAAGAAGGCCTGAAATTATTTATTTAAAACAGTGTTTTCCAATATTTGCTTCATGGGCAATCATGAATATTGTTCACCCTTGAAAAACTGGTGATAAGCCATGGAAAAGATAAAATGACTCTTCATACAGGATCCAATTTCAGCTGGTGCGGCAATTTCGGTTGTGCTTTGGAGCTTTACAAGAATCCTTTGTCAGGAAGATGGAAAAAAGAGGAGCTTTAAAGTGGAAGTGGAAGTGGAGACACCTACAAATGTGTGAGCAGAATCTTGTGGGAACATGAAAGCTGAGGAAGGCACAGGGAGATTCCATACCAGAGTTTTAGAGCTCTCCACAGCTCCTAAAATTATACATAAGGAACAAATAGATGGAGATTTGCATTATTCATAGTGGTCACAGAATTTAGCTCTCCCGGGTGTGGGACTGTGATTCTTTGCACTGATGTTATTTTAATTCAGTGTTGCGCTTTTATGAGACTTCTCGGAATCTGTCCTGTATCTGTTGTTTATCTGACATTTCAGCACCTTGCAAACAGCATATGGGCTGAAATACCCAGCAGCTGAAGCAGCTTTGCTCATGAGAGATGATGAAACAGGTACAATGCATCCCTCAGATCCCAAACCTGTCGCTGTTTTCATTTGGTTAGAAAGGGGCAATATGCCAGCAAAAGGGGAAGCATACTGTGAAAGGAACGGCACGGTGAAGAACACGGAGGAACAGGTGGGGTCATCGCAGTGAAGAGTATGATTATTTAGTATGGAAGGAGGCATGCTAAGGAAGACACAGACTGAAAGTAGCACAATTTCTCTGCTCCTCTTTCACAGCCTTCTCCTGCTCCACTGCCCATGAAACGTCCAAGCAAAGGGAGGTAAAGCGCATTCCTTCAGTGCACTGGAATAGGACAACCAAAACTTCCCAACTGCCACTATCCTGGTATCAGAGGAAGAAAAAAGGAAGCACTTTCTACTGGATTAAAACAAGTCCCCCACCACACTGCCATCCCCTTTTCATTTTGTGTCATGTTTTAATTAGATTCTTAGCCTCAGGGCAGGGAACTGTTTTGTTGTTCTTTTACTTAAAAAGTGCCATGTACCGTGGTCGTGCTACATCAATAAATGATGATGACGATGATGGTGGTCGTTGTGATCATCATCATCATCATCCTGTCCTCAGGAAGAGGACCATATTATTAGGGGAATCTGCACAGTGCTGGCATAGAATGTAGATTAGCTAATGGGAAGGTTTTTTTCAGGAGAGGATGGAAGACACTGTATTGTAGGAAGGATTAATTCATACTAGGGCACCCTACATACAGTATAGGCATCCTGAGGCATGCCCACCTGAACAAGTACAAGAATTTATCCAACCTGCAGCCACTTGACATGTACACTTTGAAAAAGCAAACAACAAAAACAGCCAGGACAAAAACAAAATTCTGTTACAACAAATCTGTTTCCTTTTGCCACTGGATTTTTTTTTGTTTGTTTGTCCCAGCCATAATCCTGCTGGCCAGTGCAGGCAGAGGTATGCTGGTGTGGTAAAACTGCTGTGGATGCTATGCTGACAGGGGTGAGCAGGAACCAAGAGCCACTTCTGTCAAGAGAGAAAGCTGCCCTATTGGTATCGTGGGAGATGACAGGACAGCTTTTTCTGGCAACCTGGATGGCTTTGTCAGCAGTTTCCCCCTGCCCTGGCTCCAAAAAGTGCCTTATGTCAGTGTAAGATGACATCAGGATTCCAGCCAAAGAGGTGAGGGAAAAAGTCCCATGCTATTTTTTGGTGAACTGTGATGCAGCCTAGCAAAAGTGATGTGTCCTCATGGTCAGCAGGTTGGCCCCATCTGAGGGGACACTGGAATTCCCTTGGGGTCAGGAAATAAAAGAAGCGTATGCTGAGAACTAACTGTGATCACAACCACAATCCTGACCATCAATAAATCTGGAATTCTCATTGGGGTCAGAAAATACCCCCACAGCTCACCCAATCCAAAGTTAAAACAAACAAACAAACAAACACTATGGAACATGAGGGTTAAGACAGTAGAGAGTAGAAGAATTTTAACAGCTGTCTCTGTTTCAAACTTTCCACTATTTATGTCTCTTTATTTAGTTTCCAGCAGTGCTTCTTGAAGATGGGTGGGCTATTTGTTAGGAAAATAGTTGTTAAAGTTACTGCGTTAGACTGGATGTATGCGTGTGCACTAAACTTCATCCTTCCCATTCAGTTTACAGCGTAATCCAACACAGCTTCCTCAGAAATAAATCCCTCCGAGTTTAATGGAACTTAAGCCCAGGTAAATGGATACAGGATTGCAGCTGTAGCAAAGAAAGTGGTCCCACCGTTGCTGGATATTATTATTTCCTACTTACCACGCTGAGATGAACAGAAGTGGCAGGCTCAGGGATGGGCAGTTTATAAAGAGTTTCTAGAAGTTCATACCACTGGCTGTCCTGAAACAAAGATAAAGAAAAAAAAGGGGGGGAAAGTAGAATGTACCTTCTAAAAGAGATGGTTTTGGAAATGCTACTGTAACCCAGAGGACAGAACAATCTCTCTTTCTCCTTCCCATGACTTCAGAGCGAAAAGTCCTCCAGACATCACAACCATTCATTCTGGGTTTCCCCAGAAGGTCGCACCCCTTTCTCCATAACACCATCATCTGAAGGTTTCCAAGCTATTGTACTTTATTTTTCCCACTTAAAAATTGAAATGTCTCTCTGAGAGTTATTTATAACTTAGCTACTTATAACACAGCCAGGGCTGTAAGTTAAAATATATATCAGTGTTTTTAGCTCCACACTTTTGCCTTTGATCACACCCATCCCTGGAAGGCAACTCCTGACAACTTCTATGAACTTCAGTTTGGCCCTTAAACTGAAAGAGGTTCACTAAACTTGACCTAAGATAAATTTGTTCCAATTGGAACAGGCTTAAATCCCCAATTTTGGGAACTAAAGGCAGATCTAGCTTCTATTCCAGATGTATACCTGTAAAATTTTGTTCTTTGGAAGAAATAATACTTATCAGTTAGTCCCTTTGGGCACATATCAAGGACCAATGTTTCTATTCCCAAATGAAATCCACAAATGAGTGTCACAATTTGTACATGTGCATATATGTATGAAAACAGACACACACTCAAACACATATATGCATAGCCAGACACTTAGACAGCAGCACAGCTCTGAAAGATTACCTGGCCTTTCGCTGTATAGTCTGCCAAGATGTTGAGCAGTTTATAAAAGACTTCAAACCAAGGGAGGTAACTTTGAGAAAAAGAAAAATTAAAAGCACAGGTTAGTTTAAAAAAAAATAAAGACATTGTTTCACTTTTGCAGAATGTCCTCAAAAAGTGTTTTAAAAACATTGCAATGTTTGTTAAATATAGCACCACCTCAGTTGCCAATTCTTTGGTGCCACCAATATTCTCCATATTCTATTACATGTTCATCATTATTTTAAGATCATCACTAACACACACACACACACACACACACACAGGGAGGGAAGGAAGAATGAAGGGAGATGAATACGCAGAGCGTTCTGCCAAGAAGTAACTCATCTTTTTGGGAAATAACAATCTTACAAAAACAAAGTCCACCACTGGTGTGTGCTGCAAGATCACTTTAATGGGGTTTGGTATTCCATAGCATAGTTTTTTTGGGGGGTCAGCTAGGCTATAAAACAACTCTGCCAGGAATGTCACTGAACTGTGGACAGTGGAAAAAGAAGCCAAGAAAATGCCTTCACCTCTTAACACCAGGGAAAATGGAGCATTCAGTTGCATCCAAGGGACAAGGGCTAAGGCTTATCCAGCATGGATGCCTTTGTCATTGGCAAAGGAGTGGGTGCACCATCCGTCAGGCTGTGGTAATAAATGAAGTGAGATGCAGCAGCCGTGACAGATAATGGAAACAGAGGACTACTGTTAACATCTATCTGTAGCCTGCAAAAGCTACAGTAAAATTTCAGTAGCTCACAGACCCTATGCTGACAAAGAATTTAACTTTTCACATTGTGTGAGACAGCATTATCACGTCTGTTAAAGCATTCCAAGCAAACCCAGGAAGCAATTGGCTTAGTGGCCTGCCGACAGACAATTACCACTTTAGAATAGAATCACAGAGTTTGTCATCACAATATAAACATTCCAGAGGGAATTAGAGGGACAATAAAGTTCTGCTTCCCATTTTTAAATCTCATAAACCTCAGTGGAGTCAAGAGCCACTATAAGAGTACCAAGAAGGAAAGAGGCCTCCTTGTAGCTGGAGCCTGCCTGGTTCAGAGTTTAGAAGAAATCTGGTAAACACACTCAAGCAAGCAAGAAAGAGGCCCCGAAAGAGCATGGCAAAGGATACAACATTCTTCCAATCTAGATTTCCAAAGGCCACTCTTTTTCTGGCCAAAACAAGCCTTTGGGAGTAGCAATTTTCCTTATTAACAGGTTGCAGCCCCCTTCTCCTCACATTGTTTTTATTTTAAAAAAATCCCTTTTTTCAAAATCAGTAGTAGTTTTCAAGTCACTTTGGGTTTGGGTTGTTGTTATCATTGGCATTTTTGGTAATACGTGCAGCCCCCAAGAGTTGCACAGGAAGGAAACTGGCCTTTTCTGTAGACGCATTATTTCAAAAACTGATAGCTCAAATCATCATTGACCAAGTAAGTTTTTATGTTTGTAATGAGAGATCTCTGTTTTCTGTATGCAGTTAGAATTCTTGGCTTTATAAAGGGACGGCTAAACTGAATGTGTTTTATGGAAACAGATGTGTGCTACTTAAAACTGAGTCAAAAAAGAGGGCTATGAATCAGACTTGACGACTACCTCCACTTTATTCAGCTTTGATACAAGTAAATTGGGGAGTAGGAAAGCAGTATCATTGGGCATGTGCAAAGTGCATTTCCCTCAGTGGGGGCAGAACCAGAACTAAGCTGCCAGATTTCTAAGCAGGGTCAAATAATGGTAACTGTCGTTTCATGCACATAAAAATCCTCTGATTACAAAAGCAGGGGTTAAAAAGGATTGCCCCATTTCTTCTCTACATCAGTCTTGTGCAGGTAGGCTAAAAAGCATGAAAGAAGGCAAGAGCCCCAAAGTTAGCCTTAGGGATTTGAATGCAAACCTGACAAACCACAACCAACATCCTCCCCATTCCAACATACCTCCTCGAAGTTATTTTTCGTGGAGGTTTGTTTTTTCTCTCTCCCTCTTTTTCAAAAAGATATGTTGTATTTACTTGATAAATCCTGGGTCATTGCTAATGTGACGCAGCCACTAGATGTATCACACACTTTACTTGGTTTATTACAAAATGTGTGGTTTCTGTTTTCATTTTTTTTCTTACTTCTGATATGACAAAAATTAAAATGTATGTACTTACGTAGGACAGACTGCAATAGTTCCAAAATTTAGATACAATATAGTCACAATTTTCCTTGTGTAAACCTAAGGCTTTGGTATTTACTACATTCCATAAGTACATCAAATAATACAATGTTACACACTAAGTAATTTACAAATTAAACATTTTATGCTCCTATAGCAGTAAAAAACAAAAAAAGAGCCCTTTACAGTTGATATGAAAATAATTCATCCCTGAAATTTTCTGGGTTTTTTAACCTCAGGGAAAATGAATTTTTTCCCTCATGGCTTCAAAGTTTCTGGAAAATTTTCATCTCTAGCTGCAAGCTCTGGATTGGTGGATGCAACAAAGAAAACTGTCAATGTGCTACTGGGAATCTGTGTGTTTAGCGTTTTATTCTCTGGAGGTGGCACTGATGCAACACACGGCCTTCAGGCACCTTTGCTACCTGGGGAATAGAACTGAATCTTCCACAGACAAGGGACATTAAACTTCCAGAAAAATGGGAACTTTGCCGTTTCAAATGGGAGGTTTATTAACAAAACAGCCAACAGAAATATTGGCACACATGGAGGGACCAAAGCCAGCACATCTGACAAAAGGTTTAGATACTCTGCCTATGGTTTTCTCTAAGGTGTAAGTATCAAAACATACCAGAGTGTGCCTTTGGGGAGCTGGGCTCACTTTGCTAAGCAACCATGTACCAGCTCCCTTTTCTCTAAATAGGCTCTTGCAACTGCCAGAGCATTCCCAGAGGGGCTGTGTTGCCCTTTCATCTGGGGAAAGAATGCAACAGACGTTCTGCCGTGAGCAGTTATCTGGAGACACGGGCCAATTTCAATGCACCAAGAAGCCCCACAGGGAATAAGGAGAAACGTCCTTCTGTCAGCTTCTTCATGTACAACCAAAATTCAGGGATTAAAAAAACAAGGCGTCCAAATTGTCCCCGCAAAGGAACTCTTGTCAGTTGCAACAGACAGATACAGTTGTCCCTCAATTAATGTGGTGGCTGTTCTGAGTGAGATCAACGCTGGGGGGGGGACCACAACGGGCCTACTGTCTAATTCAGGAAAAGTCAAAGAAAAACAAATTGAGGGGTTCACGGATGCAACCATAAGGGTTCTACAACCCTTGTTCTTCTTTTCTGCAAGCAGCTTTCAAGTTTGGTGGCAGCAACCTCAGCGCCCGCACTGTCAACCTTTTCATATCCTCTTGGTCGTCAGGCTCCATTTCGTTTGGTGACTTTCACTGGAGCAAGCATCCTAAGCCACAGGAACCGACAGCATGAGCTTTCGTGCCTTGCTCCCATCCAGACTTTGCCTAACAACCTTTAAAAGTTCCCTTAACGTCTGCCAGCTGACCAGGGAGAAGGAGAGGGAGGGGGTAGAGGAATTTATCTTGGGAAAAATCTGCCTGTCAGACTTACTTTGCATTTTTCTTTTTCAGAACACAGAGGCTGGATTTATAACCCCAACACCCTGTTCCGCATGGAACTGAAGTACCAAAAAACTAGTAGCTCCATCAGGGATTTATGGCGCATGGCTTGCTCATATTTAATTTGTAACCAAACACTTCCTCTTCCTCTTAGCTACCTCAGAACTTTTGATTAACTCTTGTTTTCACAGGTCAGAGGTTAAACAAAGGAAGGGAAGCACTCCATGCTGAAATTGCCCAGAGCTCTGCCACAAAAACAAGACCAGGGGGCTGGAAGAACAATCTTGTTCAAGAAACATTAACGTAAGTGATTGGGCCAGACAACTGGAGTTCAAAGACTCCAGTGATCATAAATAAGAGTGTCACTGGAGGACAAGCATGGTGCCTATCGAGGGATGACATGGTTCCTCCTGCAAGGACCACAGCATCTCTTCCTCAGATTGGACAACACCGACCAGAAATTAGTAGAATCCAAAGCAACCACACAGTGTGCTCTGTCTATCGGAAAACTAATTTCTGGGGCTGCCTCCCTCTCTCTCTCTCTCTCCCTCTCTCTCCTTGAACAAACCAGCCACAAGCCTGGAGCCAGGCCTGTCTGAAGGAAGCCTGCTTGTTTGTCTTTAAAAAGAGTGGGCACCGAAAAACACTGGATTTTTATGATTGAGCTAGGTCTGCCTTCACTCTGCTGCATGCATCTCACACTACTTCATTCAGTAGCTTGTGTACTGCTACTGGATTTTACGACTTCCAGGAGAGTAGCCATGTTTGTTGGGTCATGTTAGGGGATGTTGTTGGTAGGGTTGGGTTTTTTTGTGTATTTTGTTATTTTTGCTACAAGAGTATGAGGACCCCTATGGACCACAAAGGCTGGCAAACTTATGAGGGCATGGGTTTTTCTGGGCAAAAGCCATATTTCTTAGAAGCCCTGAGCAGACAATGAATCTGGCATAGTATGGTTTTGCCATAAAAATTCCATGCCATGACAAATTTTCCAGTGTAAACTGCCGGAGGATTTGTTGTTTTGCCTTCTTTGAGCCCGCTGCACAGAGCAGCATAGAGAAAACATGGGGGGTTGAGGCGAATGCTATCCATACAATGAAAGCTAAGATTAAGCTACGTTTAGTGAGCTCGCTGCTGCTTCCCAGATGAAAATCCTGTACTGTGGCCAAGTGAGTTTCCTGCTTTTCTCCCACCTCACACCATCTGCCTTCACAGTCCACCAGCCATGCTTTCCACATGGAAAGGAAGGATTCCCCACTTCATCAAGGCCACACATTTGTGTGACTACCAGGAAGTGGATGCAAAGCCTTTCTTTTTTTTTTTTTAAGGGTTCAGACACAGAAAAAAAGAAGAAAAGAAACAGTTTGGATTATGAAGGCAAGATAACATTTTGCCTTTGTGGTGTAATGGATGAGCGTTTGACTAAGATTCTGGAGAACTGCATTCAAATTCCCACAGAAACCCATTGTGTGGCCTTGAGTAAGTCACACACTCTCAGCCTCAGAGGAAGGCAAACCTCCTTTGAACAAAACTTGCCAAGAAAACCTGTGACAGGGGCCCCTTAGGATTGCCATAGGTCATAAATGACTTAAAGGCACATTCAACAACAACAGGAAGAAAAAATGAGGACAGAGACAGAGAGTTGGCAACAGTGTTTCTTAGCCCATTTCCACACTAGACTGTTATAGCGCTATTATTCCACTTTCAACATCCTATGGAATCCTGGGGTTTGCCTCAAAGGCTCCTCCCTAAACTGCAAGCCCCAGCATTCCATAGGATGTTGAAAGTGGAGTAATAGTGCTATAACAGTCTAGTGCGGAAATGGCCTTCATCTGGATGACCAGACCAAAACTCTGACATTCACCTTTTACAAAGTCTTCCCCACTAGCCTAACTTTTCAGATCATTGAAATGAACAGGGAAGTAAGTAGACAAATAACTGAGTTAGACAGACCAATGGATTAAGTATACAACTTTTCTCAAAGGCAAGAAAGATGGCGCAAAATCCACAAAGGCTTATAAGAGAGCCATCTGCAAGCTTCCTTTGTCCAGTGTGTTTTTACTACTATTTTGGGAGGAAGATGGGATATAAATAAAATAAATAAACAAATAAGCAGGTTTCTCTGATAGCAAGCTACATATTATTCTATGTACTCCTGTAAGCATATGCAAAAAACAGAAAAGGGAGATACGGTGACAAGAAAAAAATAAATTGGTTTGTCTCAAAGATAGTAGATTCCTTCTCCCACTTTCCTATTTATAGTTTGCCCCTGTGTTGTTGTTTTTTTTAAAAAAACAGCCAGTGCTGATAAGAGCTGAATTGGGACTATAGTGTAGGAGGAAAGGAATTTTAACTATTTGCTCCCAAATCAGAAAACTTCTGACTGGATCTGTTATTCCCAAAGGGAACAAAGTTCCCAGTGGTGTCGACAGGACTGTGTATACGTCTACAATTCTCATTAGAAGTGAGGTAGGGCAAAACGTTGTATCTGAGTCAATACTAGAGTTCAAATCTAGCTCTCACAAACATGCATATATACAGTTCTTGTGCCAGTTAAGTCTCCTCTCCCCACATCAATTGTGCAAAGGCAAATTACAGGGCAAATATCACATCTAGTTTGGACATAAAAGTATCCAGAAATATTTTAAGTATCAGGAAAATGTACATTTTGCTACTGCAAAAGGGTGTAAACTTAACAATTACATTTAGAATTACTCCAGCCGCATACAATAGCCCTGAGGGGTTAATAGAAATGTCCTTTATAATTATCCATGCAGACTTTATTGGGAAAACTGGGAGGGGATGTGACTCCATTTCAAGGAGCTAACTGAAAGCAAAAAACAAAACAAAACCCATGGATCATAAATGTGTCAGCAGCATTTTAAGCTGTTCCTCCATGAATGACCCTTTCAAGCTCAAAACAGCAAATAATTCCATATGCTTTTCTGGCGGAAGGTATGTGATCCATTGTTCTTCGTTAACTAATTGGACCAGACGTAATCCACCAAGATTTTGCAAATACTAATGATAAAAAAGGATAACCCACAGTAGTAAGAATCGAAAAATCTGTCATTAGGATTTCAAACTGTAACATTATCATTCCTGAGCTTAACTTTTATTGGTATAAAGTGCGATAGCTCCTACCAAGCACAAATTAAAAGCTTTAAGCGTTTCCAAAGCAAACAAAGAACTTCACAAGCCTGGTAGATCAGCTGCTGAAAATGAAGCACAAAGAGATGAGAGACCACAGGTTCAGAAAACTCCAGTGATTGTCTTCTTCTTAAGTCAACAAACTTTACAACCATCCCAAAGGAGATAAACCAAGAATTGGAAATCCATTTCTGCAGGGTAAAATATAGCTCAGAGCAAGCATGGCACACCTCAAAGGGCAATATGGTTATTTACCTCCAAGAATTACTGTTGCCAGTGCATGACATGGTCTGGTGGAAGATTATTTTACCCTTTGGCTCCTGTGGATACTCACCATCCGCCAAATAGTCAGAAGGCTTGAGATTACTAAACATGAGCTCTCAAAGAAATCTCTAAATAATTCTGAGTGCCAGATACTGGGCACAAACAAGAAAAGGTAAGGCAATACCTTCTGTGTCCCACTCAAGAGTTCCCTGAGGTGTTTGAATCACCACTCACTGCAGGCCAGAGGCTGGATGAGATGGGCCTCTGGTTTGATCCAGCAATAGGTCATTACACCCAGCATTTAATCTGAGCCAGAGTTCAATATGGGGTGGTGGTAGAGATTTCAATATGAAAGAAACCAGCTGCTTTGGGTTTGCTGTGGGACGGGTGAGGAGAAAACGTGAGAAAAGAAATATTTCTTTTCTTTTTGCTTCCTCCTCTTCAAAGATAAGGGAGAGATTCACTCACATTTGAATTTGGTTTTGTATTGCAGCAAAGTGGAAGACTTCAAGGCATTTTGCTTCTAATCATGTTCAACAGCCTCTCTTGCTGAAAGAGCCCATGTGGCTTGAAAAGGACTTATGGTCATCCTGATAAAACAACACAAACACACATCTTTGCAGTAGGGAATGTACTGGCAACTAAGTGAAAGCACGCCTGCTTTAAATGCAGAAGATTCAAAGTCCAGTCTTTGGTGCCTCACCTGACTGCCTATTTATAAGGATCTCAGGTAGCAGGGCTGTGAAAGATCTGTGAAAGGATACAATACTCAACTGGACTGCAAGGGTTGTGGTGCTATCAATCCCCCCTTTCTCCCCAATTTACTGTAGGTTTTCCATTTCAGCCATTCAACATTTGATTTATCATTTCCACTCTTTGAATGACTGCTGTCTAACCTGTCCTTTGATTTATGCATAGTTAAAATTGGCCAGCCTCAGAGCATACACACATTTTTGACTGAGTGTAAATAAAATATGGCCCAAAAATACATCTAATGAATGAAATTTTCACTTGGTGAATGGGTTGCCAAAGTGGGGGGGAGTCAGGGCAACCCCAGGGATGGACTGATGTTCTGACAACAGGAAGGAGATTTGGATGTTCATACAGAGCCAACTTGTATCATGGGAGGAGTGTTGCACGACAATACATTCATAGAAGGAACACAAATATTTCTGGGTACTGCTTTTTTAATGAACACAGCACAACAGAGCACAAGAAAATACGATGAAGGATTTGCTATAGAGTTCAGTGAGAAACAAAATTTAAATATTAGCTGATCTCTGCCAATCTTTTAAAGAGGGAGGTTGGGGGGGAGAATTCCTCCCCCTCCCCAAGCTGAAGCAGCTGTTTCTTCTCACATCGAGACACTCCTAATGAGTCGGAGGTTTGTATAATAAATATCCTTCCCTTTGAAATGTGAAGATTCCACCATTAACATCCCTTTGATTTTTTCTTTTTAAAGAGCTCATTAGAATGGCAGAGAGGTAGGCACGGGATCTTCTAAATCACAGAGGCTATCTCCCAGTACCAAGCGCTCCCAAGGTCAGGTGTAATGAAGAGCAGGGTGCAAAAATACCTCACGGGTGGAGACAGCGGCTGCTTCACAAGTGGGCTGGCAGCAGGGAGACAGTGGGGAGAGAAGGTTAACCATGTTACTCACCTGGGAATCCGAGGGCGAGTCCTCCACACCTGGCAAGCTTCTATCAAAGGCAGAATTTCCCAGTCCTGGAGCATGTCATTTTGCCAACAGGCAGAAAAACCAAAGTCCACTCATTTATTATGCCCCTTCCCAGTACAATATGGCAAGAATGCTCACTAAAATGCCCACTGCAACCTGGAGGTGCAGCTACAATTTTATTCATGAAAAATTACTACTCAGAGATTAAACAATTTTACAGATCAATTTCTCTTGCCTTTCTCTGCACCCAAACAAACCAAATGTCACACAGAGGACAGAAAAATGAAATTTTTGTTAGAGGGAGTGGGGAAAAAGAAGATGCAATGGCCTTACTGAGAATTCTACCTCTTTTCAAGACAGCACAAAATTCCTTTCTCTCTCAATCCCCCAAATTCATGACTGAAGACTATCCAGCATAGAATTAGATTCAAGAAATAATCAGTAGGTTGAGAACCACAGAAGATACTTTGGAGAACATCTAGCCAACCCCCAGTTCAATGTAGCATCTGCAATGCAAGACTACAGCATCCCTGCCAGATGGCTGCCCAGCCTCTGCTTAAATATCCCCAGCGAAGAAGAGGGAAGACATTTTGGTCTAAGTACAACCCTGTGCTTGAATGATATCCATAAACACGGGCCTTCTCTATGTAAATCCACTGTGCCTTACACAAGAAAGACGGCAATGAAGTCTCCCAAAAGAGAGAGGTCAGGCAGCAACACCTCCAACACCCACCATATTTTTATTAACAAATTGGCCACGGAGAGGAAGGGGCCAATTCTCCATCATCCTCTTTGGGACTTGCTAGAAATTACATCTATGCTAAGTCCCAGGCCAGCCACATGTAATACGCACAAGTCCCTTTTCTTTTCCAGCTCTTCTGCCTACCCCAAATGTGCATGCGCATCTTTTGCGGCTCTGCCTACTGTTCATGTTCCATTCCATGCCTAAAGTACACTCAGTCCACTACACTGACACATCCCGATACTTGCAAGCTTAAGAAACACTCATGCCAGGGTTGTATGTACTTATTCACGCACGCGACAATTACGCATGTTGGTAGGCTGCTGGCTCACCTACCTGAGAACAAACCAACAAGATTCCTTACAAATAGAAATACAAAGCTTAATTGTCCAATTTCTACAATGCAGGGAATTCAACCTCAGCCTCACAACAATCAGAACCAGATTCGTTGGGGAGGTGGGGGTAGCTCTATGCACAGCCTGTCTGTACTCCTTTGAAGAAAGAGGCCCCCTGAAGCCTCTGCCTCCTGGCTTTCATGGCCTCCGCCAATTCTCTTCACCAAGACCCTTTTGAGGTATGCCCAGTTGATCTTTCCATGCAGTTCAGTTTGTTTAGTTACAGAGTCCCGAGAGACCTCCCTTAAACTTCTGTAGTCAGAGCATGCAGCCCCAAAGGTTTTATCAAAGACAAGACATGACCCCAGATTTTAAAAGAACGTGGCCCAGAACAAGCTCTCGCACTTTATTTTATGTGTATTTCTTAACATATGCAGAAACCCCCACCCATCTGTAAGAATTATAAACCTGAAATACATACCGAGTATTATAGTGACAAGACAAGGATGCAAACAACTATACACACACACACACCACCACCACACTGTACCACACAAGCAACACTAACAGAAAGAAGTCTTATTGCAGAACATAAGGAGAGGAGAAAGGTTAGGTATTATCAAGGCCATGTGCAATCCACATTGGACTCAAGTGCTAAAGAAACCTGAATTTAAAGAGGATTATTAAATTGACTCTCCCTTCATTACATATATTCACAGACAGTTAAATAGGGCCAAGGGATTAATTTTCAGGAGGCAAGTAGTAGGGATATCAAGGCCATTCTTCTTGCATACACCAAACCTGAAAAGAACAGCACAAAACATCAGCAATGATCCGGTCAGGGGCTTTGGTAGCAATCTAATTGGGAGAAAAGTTGTTGCTGCATTCTGTTTCTTGGGCTGTTTTGCTGGCAAACAGCTCTCCTGAAAACAGAAGCATGTGCAGCTGACATGTACAATTCCATCTAAAAATGTATTGGTGGAGAGGACACACATATATCAGCATATCAGTGACCAAGTCCTTGCATAAAACTATTTAATTCAGATATCACTCTGTCACTCATCTCCTTCCATCTTTCTTCAGAGGAACTAATTGCTGAGACTTATCATTCAGAATCTCTCTGTGAACAGACTTAAAAACCAATGATCTGGTGTTCTTTCTCCAGCCCTTTATTTCAAATAAAAGTTCAAAGTCCCTATTTGGCACACCCATCAATCTTGACAGCTGGCTATCATCTGAACCTCCCTCTGTGCAGTTCTGCAAGCAGATAAAGGAAGGAACAGAGGGAAGGAAGTGACTAGAAATGTCCTCCTGCACTCTGGAACTTCTGTTGGAAGCTTCCACTGCAGTCTATCCATGACTGAAAGCACAACCTCAAGATGGACTTCCATGGCAGCAAGATGCTTCTTGAAGATGGAAGGCTGAAGCTCTCTGTACAACTAACAGATCCCTCATGACTACAAGAGACTTTTGAAGTTCAAGTTGTTCCTCTCCATGCTGTGACTCAGCAGGTAGGAACGTTCCTTTTGGTGTACCTTGAGGCAACACTTAGGAAAAAAGTAGCTCTGAACAAGTTTGCCCATTAGCCTGCAAAGCATTTCGGGGTTTAGGGGAGAAGGAGCGGTTTTACAGTTCCTCCAAGCTATGTTAATGTCCATGAAAATAGGTTGGAGCCCCAATAAACTCCAGAGCACAGTGGCGCTGCCTCCCTGCCCTCCCCCGTATCCACAGCTGTAAAAGTTCTTTTAATTTTCTTGGCCTGAAAGTAAAAGGAGGCTGTTCTGAGGCAAACATGGTGGAGAACAAAGATGGGGGGGGGGTTGTGACACCTAATAAAGGTAGAGACAGAGGACTCAAAATGAAAGTCTGTTTGCATTTACCAAGCAAACACTGACTATTAAGAGTACAAAGACGCCTCTAATAAAAACAATGAAGGGCAGCCCTCTAGCAAAGGGGTGAGAGGCAGGGACGCATTTGGCAAGAAGATGGAGATACTGATGTTCGCGCAATGTGGCTGACAGAGCAGAAGATGCAAGATTTCTCTTTGGGAAACAGACAGTTTTGAAATTTGGAAGATGAGAGTGGTATTATTCCTCCTGTTTATAAGCAATAAAGCTCTGAACTATTTTAATGGACCAAACCAAGATGAACAGAGCAGAAAGTGCAGAAGCTCCATAAGTGCCACAGTCCCATTCCTCAATAGGTAGCTTGCCTTATATGACCTTCCTACTGCCAGCTGCTCCCTACTGCCACGCACAAACTTTCTCATTTTCTTAGCAGAAGCTGAGAGCATCTCCAACACAGCTGAAATATTTTATTATAATTCTGTATACAAATTCAATGCAACAAATGTGACAATGAGTGGAGATTGCCCATCCCTAAGTTTAATTTCTAGTCTAGCTCTGCATGGCTCCCAATCCAACCAACAATAGCAACCTTCTTGTTTGTTTTGGCCAGTTTAAGAGTCTGTTTCATTAAATATCAACTCAGCTTTGTACGCTCCCCCTTCCCACAAGGCAGCCAAACTCCACAACAAGGACTTTCAAAGCTTCATAAAGATTCTGGGAGGAGAATATGATAACTGAAGATGCAGGAAGAAACCCTGGCTATTAAAACACAAGCACACAACAAGACTGTTGCCAGTCTGTTTTATTTACTTTATTTATACAGCTGCCCATAATGCAAGTTCTCAGGACAGCTCACATAACAAACACAGCATAAAAAAATGCAATATAAAACAATAAAAACACACAAATGAAACAACGATTTCAAGCGGAGAGATCCAGCTATATGCTACTCTATTTTTGTATCACTGAGGCATTTGCAGAACTGTGGTTTAGACCAGACAAAGAAGTGGTTAAGGACCAAAAAATAATAAGAGGGGGAATGATTTCCAAATACGGTGAACAGAAGCAAGAGGATGTGGCCAAAAGTGCCTTTGGAAAAAGTGAATTTGAGGTATGGGGTGATGAGTAGTCCATCCTCAAAGGCCTAAGTTTACAGCAGTGCCCAGAATGACTGACAACCAACTTACACTTCCATGTGGAATATTTTATGCCAGTCCATCAAGCAGTTAAGAAACCTGCTCACTGTCAGTTCCACTGTGATGGGCAGGTGTTCACAACAAGACTCCACGCTGCTGCCATCATTCTTAGAAACAACAAATGACACATGCTAAAGCTTACATTAATTTTAGGAGAAAAGAAGTGAGTAGATAAGTACAAACAGTGGTTAGGGGGACAAATCACACACTGCTGTGTTTGGAACACTACTGTCCACAGCTGCTTGGAAAACAGAGCATAACCTGGAGGGCTGCATGTTGTCTAGAAATCCGTATCTGCACTCAATACAAACAATGTTTTTTTCTGACAACGGTGATGAGAGGAATACCAGCTTTCCTTCACCATGGAGATGAGGAAGAGACAATGATTACTTCTGCAATTGTGCTGATGTAGTCAGCAATAAACAAACCCCTATTCCTCTTCTCTGTCTTGAAACATGTAGGCATGAAGAAGGAAGCAGAGATTTCCACCAATCTCTCATCAAGATCCTGCATGAAGTCCAGAACAGTATACCCCTAAGGGGTGATCACAGAATCATAGAGCGGGAAGAGGCCCTGAGGGCTACCCTCATTCTGCCATGCAGGAGCACACAATCAAAGCTCTCTCTCTGGCCATCCAAACTCTGTTTAAAAACCTGCAAAGGAGGAGACTCCACCACACTCCCAGATAGCAGCATATTCCACTACTTTTACCGATGCTTCCAAATATCCTGCAATCCTAAGCAGCTTCACCAGTCCCATGGGGGCTCAGCCTGAAAGAACTGTGCCTAACAGTGTAATCACATGCACAGTCACCTGGGAGTAAACCCCACAAACCATAATGGGGCTTATGTCTGAGTAAATATGTGCAAGATAGCCCTGAAGGGAAGGTGTAGGATCTTGGTGACAACATTTTGGCTTGAATGAAAAGTTCTGTGGATCCCAGCATAGAGAAACAGATGCACTTCTTGCAGCATAGGTTCAGACTATATGAAAGCCTAGAAATTCCCATATGGGCCTGTCCAAATCTTATATTCTTCATGGGAAAGGCTTCTTCATGTCCCACCACCCTCATGGTCCATCTGTTGAGGACACAGGAGAGAGTCTTCTCAATTTCTGCTTCTATGTTTCTATGAAACATCCCCCTAAGGGAGGCTCATTTGGTCCCCTCTTTTCTTTCCTTCTGCAACCAGGGAAACAACTTTTTTATTTACCTGGTTGGAGGAAAAGTGTGTACAATAGGTATGTGGTTTTAAAATAAGTAGTATTTGTTTTATCTGTTCAGCATTGTTTTAAATCTGTTTTAATTGGATTGTTTGTTTAAAGCTTTTAAAACCACATATTGTTTTAGCTACTTTGCTCTAACTTATACTGCAAAATTGTCTCAGCTTCATATTGACAAAAAGACAGGATACAAATCAAATAAACAAATAAATACATTTCTAAGGTATACAATGTTATGAAACGTTTGTAGATATTCGTACTGCTCAAGATTAAAATTGTCACCAACAGAATATCCAAATTCAGTGTCAGTCCTGTGGAAGTAGGCATGGGGCCACTTCTGCCATGACTGAGAAGTGCTATTTCTAAACTGAAAATGAAATAAGTCTTTTTTTGGCTCAAAGTTCTGCTTTGCACAAATCACTTTGAAGTTATAAAGAATTTAAGGGTCTTACAATGTGAGAGCTCATGAAACCACAGAACCAGGATTCTCTCCTGAAGCTTCCCCATTGTCCCCTACACTTGGTGGAATAAACAGACGTTAGCTGAACCAGATACACTACACTGGATTCTAGCCTCCCCTAGAATCCTGCATGCGAGATCCATTTTCAGGAAATAACACTGTCAATGGGCTGCCAGCCCCACCAGCTGCCAGTGAAGCTGGGTGCCTCGTCCCTTTAAAAGCCTCTGCGTGGCACTCGCTGTGTTCCACTTCCACATTCATGCAGATTCCACCTAGTTGGCATGGTGGGGGTGTTTTCTTTTTCTTTATAATTAGTGTACCAAGAGCTTTCAGCTGTGTTCTTTTCAAAGCAATGCCAAACACCAAGAGTCTAGCATGCAACAATCCTAGTGTGGGGAGGGAGGGGTGAAGGAAGGAGAAGAAAGCGCTTATCAAAAGACACATGGTGATATGAACTGAGGGGGGACCATGTGTGTCTGGCTCAGCCTCAGTGCTCCTCTAAAGCTCATGGGTCCGGGGCGAAGAAAGTGGAGCTTTCTGCCAGGCAGGAATGCAACAGTTAGTGCTGTGTTGTGATTGGTTTCTACAGTATGACAATGTATTTTTAAATTTTTTTTTCTTAATTTAAAACTTAACATATAATTTTTTGTTTAATTTTAAAGATGAAGCACCCTGCCCTCAATAAATTTACAATCTAAATGTTGAGAGTGGTGAAGGGACACTAAGAGAAAAGAAGGGAAGGAATAAACATGGGCTAATGCAGTCACCCAATTTTACACCTTAGATCCAACCCGTCTGACAGACTGTATTGTCCCATATGAGCCTTGGATTAAGAGGCACTGGCTCTTCTGGCTGGGGATGGCAGGAATCATAATCTATCACACCAAGAGGACATTGAGTTATGGAAAACCAAGCTAAAGGCTCTGAAGAAAAACTGGGATTTAAAGAAGATGGAGAAGGGCTTGGGGTCAGGAAGAGAAGTTCATGATAGGAGTTCCTTAAAAAGAAGCAGCAGTCTGGACTCTGGACTCAGTTTTCTTTCTTCTTCCCAAGAATTAGCATGGCAGTATCAAATATGCAAGACAGTACAATACTATCCAAGTAAGAATAGTGTCTTCTCTTATTGAACAACGTGGAGTCTCTGCTTCTTCCTCCCTTTTGGGAACCACATCTCAATGGATTTACAAAACTCCTGCGAAGCCATTCCAATTTAATCCATTCTGAGTTCAAAGGAAATACTTCTCTTTCTACCTCCATCAGCTTCTCTTTAGCGGATCACCATGCAATGATGTTTTTCCAGTCACCAACCCAACCAAACACGTGGGAAGCTGGCGCCTTCACATAGCATTTACACAGAGCACAGGGCACAAGCACGCAGTGGTGATTTTTAATCACCGGTGCTCACTACCTGCAGCAGTGTGAGAATCAAAATGCTCCTTCCAAAGACAGAGAGATCCACTCCGGACCCTGGCCCAAGGCAAGTGATGGAGCCAGGCTTCCACCCCCCTGACAGCTGTGAGAATTGTCTGAAGGAAAGACCTTTTGCGAAGACGCCCAAGGAGCTCCAATACAGCAGGCAACAAATACAACAAGCCCCAAGGAGAGAGGGGCCCTTGCTGTTCTCTCACATGTGGTTCTCCTCCTCTCACACCTCCTCCTTTTCCCTCCGCCTTCTCTAATTATCAGCATGGGTCCCAGGGGCTCTCGCTTGCTCTTGTTTTCGGAAGAAGGAAGTTGCTTTCTAATCTCCCCGCCTGGATGTTGTGTGCGTCTGTCAGCAGTCAAATGAAGCCTTACCCCGTGACAGCTGCCTTCTGGACCCCCTCAAGCAAGCCCAAATCGAAGAAGTGACCACCGGCTCCCGCAAGAAATCTTCCTGCCTGGTTCCTCAGCCACAAGGCCCCTCTCCCCTCTTTGATGCCGGGGATTTGGGTTTCCCCAAGGTGATGTGCTAATGCATTTTGCATTAGTGCTAAAAGAGGAGCTCCCAACCCACCAGGGGCCAAAGGGTTAATAAAAAGTGGCAGGCTTTAACGACTACTGTTACAGTTGCTTGGCAACTAGAGAAGGTGCCTTAGGAAGGCCTAATTAATGAATGGGAGGAGAAGGAGTTTCTGGTAAATAAACCACGGTGCCATGCTCACTAGTGTCTTTTGTTTGTGCAGCTCCTAGAACTTTGGTTTTCTAATTCCATCCCAATATACACACACATATTTACAAACAACATGTTAGGAGTATCTCTGAAAACTGTTCTCAAGTCACTTTTTGCTGGGGGAAAAGGATTCAGTACTTTCCAAGGATTTGCATTCCAGAAAACACTAAATGCTCTAAATTTTGCACTGAAGGATATAGCTGTGGAGATCCATTCAGGGAAATGATCCTGAATTTCAAGCCCTGACTGGTTTTAATTCAGCTTTGTACGAAGATGTACCAATTTGCAAAACAGGCTGAAAGGAGTCAAGAAGTGAAGACCACTGCATGTTTTCTCAAAGGCAAGTGTATACAACAGGTAGAGGTGACCAAATCTGGTAATTTTGCCTTCTCCCACATTCACACTTTAAATCTTAAACTCTTTCCACCCATTTATGAAGAAATTCTTAAAGTTTCCCTAACTCAGTGTCAAAAAATGAACAAAACAAAATTCTCAACAAAATGCACAGGAGAAATTGAACAGGTATTGCTGCTCCAAAGAGAGAGGGGACCATGTTGCATTTGCTTACCAAGTGTGTATTACAGTTGAGGAATCTGACAGAAAACAACACTGACAGTAAGAGAGGTCTAGTTGTCAACTGCGAAGTACAGGCATTCATCACAATGCAAAGAAAATTAAAAATACAGACAGTTGGATTATTTTCATCTACTAAATAAGTCCAAGTCCACAAACACGTGTTCTGTAAGTCTAATAAGTGCTAATTCCTCGGACAGTCTGTATTACAACAGGGCTAGTACACAAAAAAGATACTACAACTGGGAAAAATCCATCCACATATGTAGTGGGAAAACTACAAATAAATTCAGAGAGAACAGAAAAACCTTAGGGATGTGGCTGATTTAAATGTCCTGCTAATCAAAACGCTCCACCTTTCTTACCTTGTGAGCACTTGCTCCACTATAGCACTGGTTGTTTTTTTTTAATCAAGGTCAGCCAGTTCAGGGATTTCATTCTCCTGTTAGACAAAGGTGACAATGCTACACACACACACACACACACACACTCCTTTTAAGGATATCAATTTCTGATTCGCTCCTTTTTCCAATCTGAAACTTTTTTCATTTCATTTCATTTGCAATTTTCTTTAAAAAAAAAAAGTCTATGTATTTTACATGCATTTTTCTTAACCCAAAATTTTGGATATAAATTTCCCTAATATACTTATTCCTGTATATATTTTAATTACAGTACTGCAACACAAAATTTGGGGAACCAGAAAATAAAAATGAAGAAATGCAAAGGATAAATGTATTTCAATTCACCTTTTGGTTTGGAAAGGGCAAATTAGGCAGGCCCACATTAAATCACAAACAGAACAAAGATTTTTCCCAACACTTTCTGTACCTGAAGACAGTCTCTGAGTTCTAAACCCACTGCACTCACAAATAATTCCTTAGGTTCAACTCTCAAGACTTCTACTTCATGCCCAACAGCCCCTGACAAGCAGTTTACTGAAAAAGCTACAATCTCTTTAGTCTTATTTAAACAACAACAAATTGTTGTTTCTCTCCAGTGTTGAATGGCATCCCTCCATCCACTCCTGCAGGTTCTAGAGTGAGACTTGGAAGCCATTTTTTTCCATCACAGTCCTCATAATCCAAACCCTGTTTCACGTTTCCCTTTAGAGGTCATTGCTGGCCAGATGGAAAATATTAAGGAAAACGGATTGCAGCTAAATCAATCGGCTGCAGAGCACTGCCAAGAAGCCCCCCAGGCTAACTACAAGCAGATTTGCAGGCAGGCCTTGCTCGGTTACAATTGGAGATTTGGCACATCCTTTGCCCTGCCAAACAGCAGGAGGGCAAGGGGCCAGCTGAGAGTGGCTACTGTGCCAAACAGACTGTGCAGGTCTTGCTGCTTGAATGCTTCAGCAGAAAGAGCAAGAATCGATGGGCTCCTTCTGTAAACAACTCCCTGTCCTTTTGGCTGCAAGAGAATTAAAAAAAAAGCAGTGGCATAACTTAATCCCAGGGCAAAATGTATGACCGCCTCAAGCAAGTCCCTCTACTTGCTGTGAACACTGAAAGAAAAGATAAATGCCTACTGGTGACCACTTTAAAAGGAGGGGGATATATACAGCCACTCCTTGAGCCAAGAATAAAACGAAGGCAATGCAACTTAGTCTGGTTGTTGAAAGGGCTGGCTGGAAGCCACACAGAACAGGCTACCATGAACCCAACGGCAAGCTCAGAGTTGATCACTTTTGTAAATACAAAACAGTCCCAGGGAAAGGTTCCATCACAGTTTCCCTGCATACATGCAGCGGGCAATCTATCTGAGGGGCAGGGGAGAAAGAGAATGAAGTGTCTTCATGTTCATGAAGATTGCGGCAGCACGATTAACATGATGTCCTTTCCAAAGTTCAGCTGAGCCTGAGCTGGGTTACCATGGCATCTTCCTGGTGCGTCTTGTGTTTCCATAGCTGCCATGCCTGCTTGCAGTAAGTTCAACCCCATTACAGTAGGAAGGGCTGATGGGAAGGGCTGGTCAATCTCCTGCGCACAGCTGGGCAACAGTCCAGCTCAGGCTGGCAAGCTGGAACAAACGCAATGTCTCAAAGAAACAACAGAAAGGAAGAGTGATAGGAACTGCCTTCCAAATGCATCTTTTGGTCCCTTGGTGGGCAAAACAGTCACACTGCTCTATCACCTTTCCCCCAGAGCAAACCAGGAATGAGGAAAAGGAAGATGCCGATTTTTGGCGATCATAGAAAGATCTCAACATAGCAACAGCACCAAGTATTGCTGCACGCTGTCAATCCTCCCTCCCAAGCAGGTGTACCTCCCATATTATGGAAAATAGAGGGAGAGAAAAGAAGCTAGTCAAGAAGATCCACGCTTCACTTTTAGTAGAAAGTACCTTCCTTCCTTCCGGGCAGTATAGAGAAAAGAAGTGAAACCCTGGCCTCCAAAGGAAGAACTTAATCAAAACTGTCCTTCAACCAGGACACTATAATGTTCTGCTCCTCAGGCTTTCTGATTTGTGGAAATTCTTGGCTACTTATGAGTGCTGCGTTCCCAACCATCATGTTTCCTTACAGCGCTGCATAGGTGTTCAACATCAGTAGTTAGGACTGGACTGTGAAGCTGGTATTCAGTTCTAAGCATGATCTGCTTTTCCCAAAAAACTTACACCTTGCAATTTGGCCTTGACAGGCCCTCAAAACTGCATAGAGACTCACGTGTCATAGTACAGACTGCAGCTTCCCAGAAGAGCAGGATATGGAACAAACCAGGAGGCCAACCAATCTGCCTATAGGCTGTTTCAAACAAGCATGGTAGAATTTGGTTTTTTTAGCACCCCCAACTTGTCTGAAGAATTATAAAAGATGTAAGGAAAGGTCTGTGCTTTAAAACTGAGCACAAGCAGGTTAAAAATGGCTGTGTGGCACAGTGCACAGTGGTCAGACAAGAATTGAGAAGAGATGGGTTCCATCAACATAAACCTCCAAAGCCTTTGGACTAGTCATTACCTTTTTGGATTGTCTACCACTGGCCAGACTATGGTGAGGATTTAAAAAAAAAAAAGGCAGGTGGAAGGGAGCTCTGTATGCTTAAAGAATGTACCCACTTAAAAATGTTGCAAAATAGAGGAAGGGAGGAAAAGATGGCCAGAGAGGAACTAGGTGAGGGGCTGCAAACTGTCCTTCATAATGGATATTCATTAAGAAAAACTAAGGACAGACCCTCTTGCGAACATAACCACTACTTTCTGATCCTAAACTGTATAACTTTCACTTTAGTTGAATATCCTTTAGCTATTGTGTTTTAAACAATAATTTAACAATAAAACAACAGGTCTGGAAGACTCTGTTCAGGCTAAACTGGCAGGAAACAAACCTGAATAAATAAATAAAAACTAAAACCAGCCATAGCTTGCTCTTAATATGTGCATTTTAATGTGCCAAAGAGGTCTGCAACCTGTTGAATTCTCTCCCTTTTCAAGCTTAATTGTCTTTCTTTTGCTCATTTGCTAACCCAATAAACATTAGTGGCTCTCACTTGGCTGCAGCAAGCAAAGCAGTGATCTGGGACAGCCAGCCGGAGGGAGAAATCACAGCACCAAAGTGGATGCACACTCAAACATTATTCTCCCTTGTGAATAATCCTCATTCCATCACAGGTACACATCTCAAAGTACATTCCATATATTGGGCGGGGGGGGTTTTCTCGACTCTGTAGATTACTGGGTGATGTCACCTCTTTTTAGAACCCTCAAGAACTGCAAGCTCAGCAGAATGGATTTATCCAAGTCTGCCTTCATCTTAAGTCTCGTGTTCTTGGCCAGATCTATGCCAAAGCCTCAAAATATGTGTGTTTTCTCAATGAATCCCATGATTACCTATAATAATATTTAGTAGGTAATAAATATTGAGGGAAAAAAATGCCTTAGGGGCTCACAACACTTACATTTAGAAGGCATTATGCTGCTAATTCATATTTTTCTCCTTAAAAAATTTTTCTGCAACAAGTAAGAAAATGGAAGAAACAGCGAACAGAGTTTGAACAGAGATTTTTCTGCCCATTTGTAAGTGAAGGGATATGGTGATACTGGGAAGCTGTACTTCTGTGCGCATGTGCACGCACGCACACACCCCTACACACACCCGCTATGGTCCCCCAAAGCTGTTTGTTCCCCTGTGCCTCGGTGCCCAGCCAGTTGGCAAGCCTGAGCCAGGAAGCTGTCAATTGTGATCGTGTTTGGGCCATGGAGTCCTATTAAAATAGCCTTGCTGGTGAAGGGGAGTCCAGTGTTTCCAAAGCATGGGAAAAAAGGGGGCTCTGCTTTCCTTGCCTTTGAGCTGGCAACTTGCACTAACTGGGAGTTTTCAAGGAGCCATGAATGAGCTGAACAAAGGAGTTCTGTGGCTAGTTTCTGGCTGAAATCCATGTCAACAGTTCTGAAGGTCACAGGTCATGCTAACTAACATTTATTCCCAGCAGAACCTGCTCCAAGTACAAGCTGTAAGAAGTACAAATTTGGAATTTTTTCCCTGTAATCCCTCAAGATATTCCTGATCCTTCCACATGTTTCTGCTCAATTAAAAAGAGCTCTCAGTTTGCCCTTAGAAGAGAGAGCGCTCCTTCCCCACATCCACTTTCCCCCTCCACTCTTACTCTCTCCCTGAGATAAATGGACAAAAGGCAGGGATTGAGGAGGAGAAACAAGATCACAATGTACCACGCTAAAAGGCTTTATATGACTCTGCAAGGAACTAAGTTCAGGCAGTTAAGTTGTCTTCCATCTGTTAGGCACTACTGCAGGTTTGTTCCTTTTCAAGTCAGAAAGATGCTAAATTCGGCTAGCAAAGATTTTGTAGAGCCGCTGCATTTCTTTCACAGTGCTTTCCACCTTAATTCCAGGAACAAGACGGCTATTTTTTTTAATTTTTTTTTTAAATGGCTCTCAAGATTGATCAGAGTTCACAATCCTTTCCCACCTCCACCAACAGTGTTCATAACGCTTTCAGATCAAACTACGTCTCACACTGATCCACCGCTGATTATAATTTGAATCAGAATTCCTCAAGAGTAAAGGGCCAAACTAAAAGGTGGATCTGGCCACATGCAAAGATATGTCTTTTTCCCAGCACACACTTCCAAGCAGAGCGCCAAGGTCAGAGGATGCAGGCTTGAATCCCGGCACCTCTCTGCCTCTCTCTTCTCATCATCTTCCCACTGTGGCCCAAAATGCATTTGTGTGCTTGGGTTTAATTGCTACCTGTTTGGCTGAAGTAAGATTGTGTTTACAGTGCCTAACTCAGAAAGGCTATACACATTAAGGAGTAAATGGGGGATGAGTGGGTAGGTGGAGAGCTTTTCGTCACCCCTAACTCTGTTTTATCTATAATGGCTCTCTCTGCAGAAGGAATGGATCTACATTAAAGTTTCCTAGTAAATACAGAAAAAGCTGGTGGGCAGGAAGTGCATGGCACTCTTTTCTCTTCCACAATGTAACATCCAAAGCCATTCTCAGTCTGCCCTTTCCAAACCTTCACACTTCAGCAGAAGCAGACTGCTAGGACAGATAATTTTGGGGGAAAAAACACAGCACCACTGTGAAAGAAGCAGAAACAGGACACCCTCTCTTTCCAACAACTTAAAAACTAACTTTCTCTTATTTTCCTGGATTTTACAGCTCTTTGTCTCTGAGTATGCCCACATGGCCAAAGAGGGGAGTGCCCTCTGCTTGCACTGATATTCCTCCAGACCATCTTAACTGACAACAACCAAAACAACATCTTGACAAAATGCAGCATCATTTCTTTAACATCATCATTTCTTTTCCTTCTCCTGTATGATTTTTAACACCTTTGCCTGGTGGAGAAGCCAGTGTAGCTTCAAAAGCTTGCATGATATGTTTTGTGCATTTTTGATTGGCCAAATAAAGGTATCACTCTTGCTGTATCTTTCACATGCAATAAGCCTGAAGTATAGTGAGCTCAGAGAAATGACCAAACTGCTCAGTTTGGTAGGATAGGAGAGAGCTCACTTCCACATGTGTCCCATGGTCATACAGTTATCTTGGTAAGCAGTTAAGAACTTTGTTCTGCATTCAAAATTGTGCCGTGCTTGCAATCATTTTGTATTAATTAAACAAATCCAAAATTCGGTCTACAAAAGCACATCTTTCTAATCTTCCGTTACGAATTTCTATAGCAGGAAATAAATAAAAGCTCAGCTTTTAGCTGAGATGACTTCCAACATATTTCTTCAATGTCTGATAGACAGCCCATCAGTCTGTCATTTTCCGCTATTTCAAGAACTTTGATCTATTTCAAGAACTTTGATCAGCTCTTCCTTTAGTTGTGGGAACAGAAGTACTTTTGCAGCTTCAGGCCCATACAGTTCTCATTGGAATGAATACATTCTGTTGCACACAAAACTGCTGCTATGGATAGTCTCTGTCGTAACAATAATTCCAACAGAATATTTCTCATTCAGGTACTACTTCTTGCCCTAGTTGTGTGAGAGAGAACTCCTGTTCTTAATCTCCAGTACCTCTGAATAACAGGACAACACAACATCTGGAAGAAATCTATAGATAAAGTGAAGAAAGAGGAATGTTTTCATAAATCAGTGGTCAGTCAGTCATATAACAATTACTCATACTCAGCCACAGTTTGATTTACATGTGAGAAATCTAGGTTCATCTCCTCATTCCAAACCTCTCACTATGAAGTTCAATGGATGGACAGGAGATGTGAATTTTTTGGAAAGTTTGAAGACAGACCCTGAAAAATTTAGAAAAAATGAGAAAAAATGAAGTACTAGGCTGAGGGTAGCACTGCAGCTATTAGAGTCTCCCATGTCAGACAAGCTTTTGCTGAGGACCCAGACCAAATGTGCTGAACATCTACTGTTTTTAACTATTAGTTTTAATATGGTTTAATATGGTTGTTTAACAGTTTTTAAGCTTGTTGTCCATTGTTTTAACTCTATTTGATTTGAACTTACAGACAGGATCTAAATTAACTATAAATGAATACATGCACAAACAAAGCACTGATATTTTTGTTGTTACCAACACCAGCAAAAGAAATCTGCAGGTAAGGAAACAGACCCCATCCCATTTCTGTATAACCTTACGTCATCCCCAAACCAGTTGAACATTTCCACTTTGCTCTTTTGCAACAGGGAAAATATCAATGCTGAAGGCACAGTGCAAAATTACAATGAGAAAGCAATACAGATGTGTTAGCTGATATGAAAGCCCAGTTTGCAATTCTGTATGAATATATTTGGGTAAAGGAGTGGGACAGATCTATGAACTGATAGTACTAAGCATGCATTGCCTCAAATGGAGAAGAACAACACTCTAATGTAAATAAACTAGGAATACAAAGTCTAATTTTATATCATCTACAACCACAAAGAAAGTCTGCACTGGGAGAGGCCAAAACTGCACACATTATGCACAAAAATAAAGTTCTGCCATCTTTAACAAGAAAATTTACTGTAAAGATTTCTCCTCTGTGATGAAATTCAAAGCTAGTTTTATTTTAACCAAAAATCAAACAGGTTGACAAGCAGGCTTAATCTTTTCTCTTTCACTCTTCCCAATAAACCAGACCTGTAGGGGTATATTCAGCACCTTCTTTTTAGCTAGTTATTGGAAACAAATAAGGCACCATTAAAAATGCTGAGATGAATAAATGGGCTGCAGAATAATTCAGAGCACACACAGAACTCCGAGAACTTGACTTCAGAGGCGTTCACTCAGAAACAGCATGGATTAAAACCCATAAATTATCCCTTGAACTTTGAATTGGTTAACAAATATTCCTTTTGCATTGAGAACAGCAACAGATTTTAAATCAAACCTTGATGGCTCAGAGGGCATTTTCTGCAACTGGTGAATAAATTCAAAAAATGTCCTCTTTCTCCCACACAGATTTAAAATTCAGCTTTGCTCATTCTACCCTTGCCTTTTTAAAGACTGCCTTTGATTTCCCTCCACAGATCAAGCAAATACAAATCCCAGGCCAAGATTACAGGATATTTACAACCTCAAATACCTATTTTTGAAAGTTTATTTCCTTTAATTTACATTGTGCATTAGTGTATATTTTCAAAGTTTGCATCAACATTTAAATATAGAGCTCGAATGCCCTTCTTGGTTTCACGCCTCAAAACATTTCTGAGCTGTGAATTTCACAAACAGATCTCTTCAAGGAGGAATAATCAAAACAAAACGGCCATAGTTTGAAGTTCACTTGTTAGGCTCCTCTTCTGTTTAACAAAGCGTTTTCCCCACTGCTATCAATGGCCGATCAGGTCTTTGCAGCAAACAGTGGAAATATTTCCAAAGATAAAATGAAAACTCAGCAGCTGGGGTGTGATGGGGGCTTCTGGCAGATGAGATGCTGGTTTCATTATATAGATTGCAAACGGCATTTAAAGAAGGCTGAGACCAAGGGAAATATTGTTTATGTCCTCAACAGACTGTTCCACCTTCATGAATTAAAATTGTCCAAGCTGGTTTTAAAAGAAGGAAGAGATAGATCAATCCAACCCAAAGCAAACAAGAGGAAATAAACACCTCCATGTCAGACAACATTACTTATGTGTGTCATAGCAACAAAAGGGTTGTTGGTTATTATTTTATGCATTACTGCATACTGGATTTATTTGCAAGTATTTATAAGCTGCTTACATCTAGAGATTTCAAAGATTTAAGAGCACAACCATCATAAAAACCACAATATAGAAAATCAATTTACAGTATCTACATTCTTCATAAAACATATGATATGCTGAACTACACCAGCAGAAGCAGATGTTACCTTCTATATGCACTGCAAATAAGAACTGTCAGAATAATTTTGACACCAAGCAGAAGTGGTATCACCATACTAAACATACTGTTCTGAAGACTTTGGAAGACCTCTGCCGTGTATAGCAGCAGTCTGGTACATGGGTCCTAATTCACTGTGGTGCTCAGTCAATACAAAATGTGTATTCGTCTATTAACAAAAAGTATGCCTCTAAAGTAAATTGCAGCCCTACCATTCTACCATGTACTCAGTAAGCCAGCTTAAACACCAGTAACATATGTCAGGGGCTCCCACTTTTCCGCCAGCCAAATGAACAAATGCTTGCCAAATGCCCTTATACAACCTTGTCCTCCCAGGCTAGAAAACTTCTTAGCAGGTCCAGAACCAATCCTCTGGACACCCGCAATCTCTGCATCCTGCCTGCAGTCTCTTTCTGCCTCTCCACACAACTCCTATATGCATTTGCTCTCATAAGAATGCATACACCAAAAACCAGCCCCAGAGCCCTCAGCCTTGCTCATCATCTTCCTGTCCCTCTCCCATTCCTATTTTGAGAGGGTGCAGGGCTGATCAACACTTTTTGCCAGAGCCAAACTGAACAGACACCACCCGCCGCACTTTCAGCAAAGGCTAAAACAGCCCAATTCTTCTTGTGAGGGAAGGGAAAGAAAAGGTTTCAATACTAAAGTAACAGGGCAAAGCATCTGTATTATTTGTTTTCACAGGGTTCAGGAGGGCATCCAGCACTCACCATGTTTATGAGTCTCCACCTTGCAGGTCAAATGCACAACTATGCTATGAGAGCATTTTACCCCAAACATCTCCAAGAAGGAGGTAGTTTGCATCTGGATTTCATTCAAAAATGTGGTGCACCACAGAAGCCACTTTTTAACTCTGTTTCTCACTGTCCCCAAATCAGCTGCTACCTAGAATGGCATACACTCACACACACACCATAAAATAGAATGTGTCTACTGCTATAACATAAGGCCTCAAGCTGTATCTGCAGGTGTCGGTTTATTCTTTGAAAATGTATATTCCATTCTTCCATGCCAAGAGGTAGCTCACCTCTCCACCCCTGATGTTACTGCAAAATCAGTAGAACATAATAGCATTTGTAAATGACAGTACACCAAGACAGCTAGGAATGCTCACACTAAAAATCACAATACATGGGGTAACACAAACAACATTTCATCTAGGATCTAGTATTTCCCAAGGAATTTCAAGACTGGGCAAACCTATCATAGGGGTTTCTGGGGCTGAGAGTTTGTGACATGTCCAAGGTCAGCCAGTGGGTTTCCATGGCTGAGCAGGGAATCCTCCTTTCTAGGGTCACAGTTCCAACAATCAAACCATTACACCATACTGGATCACTATTATATGTGCCAATAAGAAATGAGCTAAGAACATAAGGGTTATGCTAGGTCAGATCAAATGCGTGAGTCCAGTCGTCTGTACCCACTGGGGTTAACCCAAAACTTATGGGAAGCTCACAAGCAGGACACAAGAACAATATTAGCCCCATGGTTCTGCTTCTCCTGTCAACTGGTATTCAAGGCATATTGCCTCTGATATTTTACATGATACACAGTCCTCTTCGTTAGTAGCCATTGATAGCTAGAACATCTTTCTTAACAAGAGAGAGAGAAATGGAAAATTAGGAGTTTAGGGATTTTTGTTTTGTTTGTAGGGGTGGGAGGGAGTGCTAAAAAGAAAGATATCATCCAAGTTCATAAGTGCAAAGATACTAGACAGAGGGGAAAAAATATTTATCTTTCCAAGCACAAGAACTTGGGTCATCTCCTGAAGCCAATCAGTGGTAGTAAGAAGACAGAGAAAAGGGAGTATTTCTTTACACAACACATAATTAACTTGAGGAATTCTTTGCCACAACATAGATAGAAACACTGGGACAGACTGTCTTGAAAGAAACGAAGACAGATCCAAAGAAGTAGCTATTTTATCCATTAATTTCTAAATACAGAACCTTACAATTCAGATACAGTCCCCTTCCAAATAGTAGATGGTGAGATAAATGACAAAACACATGCATTTTGTAATGTTCATGAAGAACGTACGTTGCCGCTTCCAAAGTTGTCCACTGACTACTACTGATTACTGAGCTAGGGCGCTTCATCTGATGGAGCAAAGTAGTTATGAACAGAGAAGGTGGGTCTTTTTCAATCTTTCCAAAAACCAAACAAGGTGGAGTTGGAGGAACAAGAAAAGCTACCTTCTTAATGCACTTTCTAAAATATTCTGTTCTTAGGTTGAAGATCACCAAAATAAAACAAAACAAAAACAAAGAAGGAAGATGGAAGAAAAGCAGGGACAGCTGCAAATTGATATTCATTCCCTCCATTATTAGAGACGTTACATCTCTATACGCTTGTTGCTGGGATGCATTAGTACAAAGGATGCTGTTACACCCATATCATGCTAGTAGGCTTCTAATTTGGACAACTGGTTGGCCACTTTGCAACAAGAATGCAAAGGGAGAGACGGATAGAAGAGGAATGAATAAAAGTGTTAACTGTTAGCAAAACGGTAATTTATTTTCAGTACGAATATCAAAAATTTAATAGTAAGGACCTCCTTATGAGAATTATCCTACTATGAAAAGATAAGGACAAACTACTGCGGAATTACTATTTAAACTCTCATTAATGGCCATGAGAAGGTTACAATTTCTGCTCCAATTTAATAGTGCCAACATGCTTTTAAATTTCAGGGGCACAGCTGCTTCAGTGTCCATTTCTCTACATTAGCACAACAATGTTATAGGTTTCATTGCAGATTTTCAGAAAGGAGTATTTCACATAATTCAGAGGCTTCAAATCACAGAAGACAAGATGAAGAACTCATAACACAAGAACATGTTTGGTGCTCTTTTGTGCCATCTGCTGACAGAAAAATAGAGTGAACATCCTTGCCGAACACACAAGGAAGATGTTAGTGATTCACAGCAACTGATTCAACTGAAGCCCGGAAGTCACAAGTCACAAGTAACGTCATTACCTACCACCAGATGCTCTTGGGTAACAAACTCACATTTCAAAAATATTACAGAAGGAAGAGAGAAGTTTCGCTGTTGTAATAACAAGGAACAGTTTTTAGTTACAGCTAGCCCCCTACATTCACGAGAGTTGGGGGGGCACAGGACCTCCGCAAAAGTGGAAAAACTGCAGATATCAAAATGTGAGAGTGTGGGAAGGGGGCCAAGGCATGGCGGGGAAAACGGGCACCCAGGGTCCAAACCAGGTCATGGAAAGGAGAGGGAAAGGGGGTGAATCAGCATGGAGGCCCTATACTTCCTCTCTTCTGTCCATCTCCTTCCTTGGGTGCATAGGGAGCACTGGGAGAGGGTTTGAGGTACTAAGAAAATAGGCTGTGATCCATTCTTAGCTGGCCACGCAACAGCCAGTGGTGGAGGAGGAGGAGGACCAGAGGTGGGTTTCCAAAGGGCTGCATGGCCCAATTGGTGCCACCAAGAGCGAAGGTCCTCTTGGGCAACAAGCACTTGAGATAAGGGCAAGGTCTGGAGAAGCTCACATAGAATCAGACCTGTGAAAGTGAAACCCACAAATACGAATACGATTCTATTTTTAAAAGGCATTTTTAGCCTTTTTTTGGCAGGAATTTTTAAATTTGTTATGCCATTCTCACATCAATCCTGTTTGCCATTTTCACATGCCATAAAGGTGTTTTTTAAAAGTAAAGCAAAGAAAAAGGAAAGGAACAAACAGCCAAAGAAGAAATGTAACATGCTACTTTTCCTACAGTGAAACAAGTAATGGCAAGGGGTTATTTCCTAGGCACTCTAACAAGTAATGGGAACAAATTATGCTTGAAGACTAGCTCTCCAAACTGTGGATTCCAGCAAGTCCCAAAATGAGTTTCAAGACTCATTAGAAGTAGCCTTTGAAGAAGATGGTTTGGCAAAAGAGGCTATGGCAGCCTTTGACTATTTGGCCACAGTTAAAGATTCTCCACCTTGATCTTTACTATCAATGGAGCTATGAACAATGATGACCAAAAATGATGGGTCTCAGAGTTTTATGGAATGCCATTCCCTCAGAGTCTCAACAGAACAATGCCATCTAAGAATATCATAGAACTCTATCACTTCTTTCTCCTGTCAGCGGAAGCGGCTAAACAAAGGTGGAAACCTCTGGCTGTCACTTTTTTTGGCATATGTCTGAACTTGGGTGTCTGGCTTGTTACCCTCCTAACAAGATGGAATCATAAGCCAAATACTCAGCCAATGTCAACACAGCCAATGTATCCCAAAGAATGACTCTCACATTTGAGTCAGAACTCCTTCACAAAACTGTTCTACAAACAGACTTCCACAAGGCATGTTTGTAAGCAAATGTACCCCTGTATTGTCCCAGCTCCCTGACAGTTCATCACAGGTCAATGATCCTCACTTCAGTTTAGAAAACACTAGGTCAACTCTTGTTGCCCTAGAGTGCAACAAGAATTCTGGCACAAGAAGCCTCAGGAAGTGCAGTGACTTCTCAAGAAACAGATAGGAAAGCGATTGTCTCAACAGCTGGGAAGTGTTAACTGAAAGCAGCAGAAGAAAAAGGTCAGAGTTGCTTCCCAGAGCAAGAAGGCAATGGCAGTAAGAGGGGCTTCACTCTGACTTACCTTAAGATACAGAAGCAGGTCTTGGCCCCAGAAGATAAGCGGCAGAACCCAAACCTCTGCTTGCTATCAATGTCTGTGAGCACAAAAGTGAAGTTCTGGCCAACTTGGCCAACTGTGATGCTGAAAATGGGGAGAAAAAAGGAATCTATTAACAGGCTGCTCATTTCAACCACACCAAGTATCTTAAACAGATTTAAGTCATTGAACCAGCAGCATTTCCTCTCTCATCACACACTATTCCAGAAATTTAAACTTGGGATGCATAAGTGAAGCTCTGGCAGAGTGGAAACAAATTGATTATTCTTCTTGAAAAGGGCCACTGCAATAAGCATGGTACTTTCTACACCACCTAGGCTGTTTTAACAGCAGCTTAGCCCCTTTACTTCATTGTAGATTTTATGACTCTGATATTAAACTAGAGTCACTTACTCTTTGCTTTTGTTGGGTGTTTAACTTGTATTAATGAAGTATTACAGTAGACCCTCCATTTCTGTGGGGTTTAGGGGAGCAAGACTCATGCAAAAGTAGAAATGCTAAGTTTTTTTTTTAAATCTGAGAGAACACTTCTCTAGGAGTCTCTAGGTCCTGCGGTGCAACTCTATGGATCAACTTCCAGCATAAGCTGACCAGAGAATCGTGGTGAAGTACTAGAGATGCCTAGAGTGTTTTCTCTAGGAATCTGTAGGTCTTCCAGTGCAATTCTATGGCCAAGTGATGGCAGAATTTGACCATAGAATTGCACTGGAGGACCTGGCGATTTCTAGAGGGAACACACTAGCGCTTGACAAATAGACACATTCTTTTGTTTCTTTTGCTTTACTATTTCAAATAACGGTTCCCTTCTAGAAAAGTCCCATTTCATTTTCCCAGAAAAAGGGGGAAAGGGATGCATGTTCCAGTGACTTTAAGTTAAGTGAGAGTATAAAGAAGGAGTACAGATGTGACACAAAAAAGCACAGCCTTTTGAATCATGGTTGAATGCCAAATTCCGTAGAGTACACCTGCAAGGAGTGCTGCTGTAGCAGCAAGGAAGTTCTTCACTGGTGCTCTCCTCTCAGCACAATTATTTTGAGAGTCAATCCTACTACTACCACCACCACCAAGAGCGATCTTGATAACAAGGTTAAAATCTGGGATTTTTGTGAAAGTCATGATCATGTTGCACTCAGTTTCCAAGGTGCTCATTTGCCTCTCCTACAAAACTGCAAACAATACAACAATATTGTTTAAGAATGCGGAAGGGGGCACCTATTTTGGCAAAGGGGCTCAATTCTATAGCAGCAAACTCCTCAAAATTCTGTGATAACTACAGCTTTGGTTTAGGAATCAGAGCAGAAGAAGGGGAAGAAAGGCATCTGAAGCTAGAAGCAGGGTATAAAGCCTTCTCTCCTAACACTGTAATTAGTAAAGGATATTACTGCTAGCAGCTTGATACCTCTTCTCATAAATAACAGCTTGCTTTATACCATGTGTGAAACCTATTACTTAAAGCATGAATTTCCAGAATGGGGTGCAGGAGAAGAAATGTATAGTGTGCATTTTAATTTCTTTACACTTTGCCAGGTTTTTGTGAATGCTACATCACACACTGGCAAATTGTAGGTTTAAGTTACCCCTGGGAGATGCTGAACATACTCCTACGGAACAATCAAGTTCAACTCACAGACAATGCACCACTGTGGTGGACCGGGTCTCACTCCCAAAAGGCCAAAGGCTAACAACACTTAGCATCAATACAGTGCTTTCAACAATCAAACCACTTCACATTCATTATCTTGTAAATCCTCAACAAAACTCTATCAGGTAGGTTGGAAATATTATTTCCCTGTATTTCAGGAGCATGTGGCTGCCCTACAATCACCTAGAGAGCCTGTGGCTCAAGTGATATTTGAACCAGTGACTTTCTAGACAACAGTTCATCTTCTTAGCCATTATGCTGTGGCAGCTTTGGGATATCTGAGGTCCCTTCTATTAAGTCAAGTGAGTCATATAGCTGCCTTCCTGGTATTGTACTGCTGATTTGTTCCTCCAACATGAGTAACCCTTTTGTTCGTTTAGAGGACTGCATATTATAGGACTTTGATTCCTTAGCAGAGTTACTAGAGGTTTGTAGTAGGATGACAGTGGGTTCACATCAGAACAACTATGTGTCTACGTGTAAACCGGGCCAAAAACACAAAGTAAAAAAGAGAAGGAGGAAGAGATAGGAGGTCGGCAATGATGCAAGCCCTTCCTTTATTCATGATAACGTGGCCAGTTCTGCTCCTTGCCTTGGTTCCCCACTTTTAGAATGATCAGAGTCATGACCTATACTCCAAAGAGACATTGTAAGAATAAGTGCGACAAAACCAATTGTCTGGAATAGCTATTTTCTCAGACCAGCTGCTCTCTGTTTGTGTATCCACTCTTTTGGAATAGATTTTGGGGCCAGAATCTGATCTGAACTTTTTAAACACAACCACACAGATGTATATAAAATTCTCTATGTGAGTTATGCAAACCAGGGGGAAACACACTAACAGTATTAAATTACCCAACTCATGCATTTACTCTCATGCCAGGAGAGTTTCACTTTATTTTTAGGGCTTCTCTTAATATATAAAGGACATATTGATTTATCTCCTGCATACATATTCAGTTTGGCCTGTAGGGTAAAAATGATAGGTGAACAAACGCTCAGAGGAAAATACAGGTATGAATTGCAAATAAATATGATTTATTCGGGAGGGTGGGACTCCTTACTGCAGATGCCATGCAAATTCTGCAGAAATGAGGAAAACATGTTTCTGGAGTGATTGTGATTAAGATCAGATTTAGCTTACAGTCAAAAATAGTTCTTGACGTTAGCTTCTGCAAGCCTAAGCAGCTGACACAAATGGGTGTCTTGAACAGCAGGGTATCGCTTCACACAATGTGAATATTTACCATGGAACCAGAAATGAAATACTGCCTTTTAAAAGTGAAAAGACCATCTCCTTACATGATCAAATACTTATACTTTAAGACTGGCTAGGAGCTGTAGGATCAAGCCAGAACATGCACCTTGACCACACTAGTCTTGCTTACTTAAATCTCTTGCCTTATTCCCAGTATGGGACCCAAGGCAGCTCACTTCTCCATCTACTGCAGAGGGAAGGAAAGTGCAGTCCTAGCGCTGCTTCTGTCCCCATCACAACCAGAGATGCTTTGGTAGCACTTGATCCTTCCAGGCTCCCTGGCATACTTGTGTTCTAGCCGAAAGAGGTGGCAGGGGCTCCCTGCGTGATGCATCTCTGAAACAGAATCTGGCCCTCTCCTACCCACAGCTCCTTCCCAAACATATATCAACATTAGACCCAAAACTAGTGCATTTGACTGCTAAGGTGCCATTTTTCCACCTTTCTTAATGTCCTTAATGTTTCTTGTCTCATCTGTCCTAGCTGCCATTTTAGTGGCTGAAGTACCTGTATTTATTTTCTATGTTGGTGCCCCTGATATCATCTCATTAAAACACAGCTTTGGTATCTCAAGATTTGGAATCTCAAGAATCCCAAGACACAAGGCAGTGGAAATAAACTAAAAACCATGAAGAACAGAATGTAATCTATTCAACTGAGTCCTGGAAACCACCAATCATGGGCATGCTTTTCAACACTCACAGAAGTGAAGCAAGAAGTCCTTTATTCTGCTCAAAACCAAAATATCTAACAAATGGAGGCATGGAAGCAAATGTGGGCAGGAGGAGAGAGACAGACACACACATTTTTACTACCCTAATCAAAACTTTTGACACTCTGGAACGTGTAATTCCAATATTACATAATCACAGCAACTCACACTTAATTTGCAGGATACCTTATAAAGAACTATAGTTGTAAATACTGGGTATTGTCAGCTCCAGGAGTGTAACTATTAAATCAACAAAAGTTTAACTTTGGCATTAAAAGCTTCAGTAGAAACAAGAAGAAAACTGATTCGACTGTTGCCGGTACATGGTAAAATTAAAACTTTTTTTGATGGTGCCCATAAAAATCCTTAGGAAAAAGGATATTGCCACTATAATTTACACTTGGGTACTTTAAATCAGGTTCAGGTAGACAGAGCATTAAGAATGGTATGGTTTTTATTTTCTGCAACTGTTTTATTGACAGAGAGTTGTTGCGTTTTTTCCCTTCTTGTAAAATTCAGAAATCTAACACTACCTGTCCACATAGAAGGGGAAGCAGAACTTGGTCAGAGTCTGTAGAATTTCCTGTGGAGAGAGAGGGAGAAAAAAAAAGAGAGAGATAATTTATACATCTAATGGGACCAATAAATCTAACATTAACCACAGAACACAATCTTGCAACTTTGCCCTGCAGAAACAAGAGACAGATGAAGAGAAATGTGCTTTATCAATTATATGGAAGGAGTACCAAGCAGTCAATCATGTGAAATAATAAACATGATCAAACTTCATTAAAAATGAAAAATTAATCAAGATTCACACATGGGCAAGCAGCAGGAGCCCTCCAGCAGACCTCCAAAGGGAAGCAGGCGGCTGGGCCAGCGTGTGTTAACTCGCCTCTGGGGAGACGCTCCGACCTGACCATATGGACACCAGCGAACACAACCAAGCCAAGTCGTCTCTTTGGCCTGGCAGCATTTCCCCCTCCTGGCACAGCGCTTGCTTGTATCCTAGGAACAAGAGTTGCAAGGAGTGGGAAAAAGGCTGCCCTACAAACTGTAACACAAAATAAAGCCAACCAGGGCTCTTGAGATCCATTCTCACCATGTTGTCCCTCTCACCACACTGCGGGGAAGGGCAAATACCATGTTGATTTTAAGAAAGAGTTTGGAAAAGTTCTCTTATAAAGGATAATCCCAACTCAACACAAGCTGGATGGTGTGCTGGATAGTGCAATGCAACAAAAAAGGACCTGAAGGTTTTCAGACCTCACATATATTTATATCAATTAAAGCTTTAAGATAATCTACACTGTTCTTATTTTTTCTCCTGATACCGCTTTTAAAAGAATTGCTGAAATTAAAACCAAAAAGATACAGCCAGCATTCATGAGGAAAAAGAAATATCTCCAAAACAGTAGTCAATGTGGGAAAGTGCAATGCTTAGAATTAAAAGTGCTTAATATTGTCTTTGTATATAGAAACAACACTGCGTCGCCCATTTCCTACATACTTACATTTCCAGCTATTAGAAGTCAGTCAAGTTTTTTTAAAAGCTGAAATACATTAAACAAACCTTAGCACACTTGATAAAATTAATGATTGATTTACAAAACGGGGCACTTTCCAGGCCAGTAATAATAAATTATCTGTGCTAGTAGAATTGATGCTTCATGGTTCATTTATTTTTAAAACCACTTCCATCATTTAACAAATAAACCACATCAATCTAATCACCCATTCAATGAAGCAGAAAAACATATTGACTCTCCTGGCAAAAACATGGTCCTCCTACACAATTCAATTGAGCATGTACCATTCCTTCATACACTTCCAAGCTCAACTGCTCAACAGTGGACAACCTTTAAAGAGGGGGAGAGGGATATTTCCCAAAGTGAAGGTTGTGCACTGCAAAGAAACAGACAAGCAAGAAAGCAAGGGAAGGGAGGAAGAGGTGCGTTTCTCTGTGGACATAATCTAGACTTGGTTGCTTTATATTTGTCTTTAAAATGCAAGGAAGAATTTGCAACAGTAAGGTACTTGGTTCACTCCCAAGCCAGCACAGTTTATGGGAACCAGCAATCTAGACGCAATTCACTGACTACATTTTGAATCCAGCCTGGATTTGACAGTCAGCTTGGCTCTACCATCCCAAGAAACCAGTATTTTGTTTTTATTTTAGTCACTGCAAGAGACTAAACACATCTTTATTCCAGCTGTTTGCTAGGGGGTAAGGGGAAACGGCAGGTATAAGTTGGATAGAGCTTTTGGGTCTAGGTGGGATAACAAAATGGAGATGTCTTTTGATGGAACAAGCCATCCGTTGTGCTAAGAGAACATCTTCAACCATCATGACAAGTAACTTCAGTAGCATACGTCTCCCAAGACTGGAATGGAAATTCTACTTGCACTTTTTGCAGTGAAGATGATGCACTTGAGCAGAACTGGAGGATCCAGCACAATCGTCACCAGCTTCTCACAGCATCTGGGCAAGATACAGTGCTACAACCTGATTATAACAGCTCTGCTTGGCTGAAGCTGAAGTCTCCCAATGCCTCCACCACAATAACTTAACTCCCTGAACAAACTTGCACACTACCACTTCAGTACCCCAACTGCATGCTGGACAGGGTCATTTGACAAAGAGAGGCACTCACCTAAGATAGAAGATTTGGGGTGTCATAAAGAGACAGCAAATTGCTATTTATTTTACTAAATAAATGGGACAGTAAAAATACACAGGGATTTTTTGGTCGTATTTGAGCTTCAGGTATTATGGACTTTGACATGGATGGACGATGTCATCTGCTGCTCTACCACAGGCAGCAAAGTTGCTTTGCTCTTGGTGCTTCCCAATCTCTCCTAATGCAAGTCTTCAAAAAAGATGCCAGTATCTTTACAGCAAGAGAGAGAATGTGCCCTTCAACCCAAACACAGTGATATGGGTGGAGAGAACATGCTTTATGAAGCTGCAATATTAATGCCTTTCTTACTCCTAACTATGCTTTATTTTGGTAACCTAAGACCATCACCAAAAGGAAAAAAAATCACCTTCATTTTCGCCTTGATTTCCTTATATCTGCATTTGACAAAAAATGTACTTGCTTTCTCTAACTTCTCCACCCCACCTAAAACTCACAAAAGAATAAAGGGAAGGGAGAATACACAAAGCCCAGGAACCAAGATGGTGGGAGGACGCAGCTGAGAAAATACAAATCACCTCAGTAGCTGCTGCCAAGGGTCCCAAGGGCAGCGTGTGCCCGTCTTCTTGATCAATCCCCAAGTTTATGTTCTTGCAAATCACAGTTTCGTTTTTAACATTTTAATGAGCATTAAAAGAGAAAGAGAGTGAATCCATATCAGCCAGTCAGTGCAGTTAAAGTGCAGGGCATGAACTACCTCCCATGAGGTTTCAAGCGGAGCTGTCTCACCGCTGGCTCTAGGACATTTGCCACCTGGCTCTGATGTCTCCCCAGGTCCCATTCTTTTCATAATCAAAACACTGCTGACATTATAAACCCCACGTGGATTTTCTGAAATCCCTCTTCATCGATCAGAAAACACATAAACTTATTGGAGACAACACAGCACTCATTGATTAAGTTTGGCTTCTGCACCAAAGTTTTCAAAATAAATGAGCCACAAGGACAGCTATGCAGCTCCCTGGTGTCACCAAACAGCCAAGGAAGGAAGAAATCTTGAAGAGAAACTGCCCCAGCCCCAACCAGCTGCCCCAGACATTGCCCATGGTAAGGATGAGAAGGAGGAAGGTTTACAACAATCCACTATTTACTGACATTTAGAGCCCAATGAATTTGGGAGCTTATTTTATTTTATTCACGGGGGAGGCATAACCCCCCCTCGCTCTGTGGCACAGAGGTTAGGCTGAGAGAGAGTCATGTTACTTAAAAGGTAACATGGGAACACACACAGTTTATTTTGGACTATGATGCCTGGGTGTAGTTTCGCTCTTGCCTCACAGACTTAGAATTTAACATTTACACTTTTACAGTTAAAGAAAACTCCCACACGGTGGGTGTCAGTGAAGTCAAAAGCAAAGCAAAGCAAGACTAAAGCTTAACCCTCCACATCCCATATCTTTTCTTCTGTTTCGCCCACCTCAATTTCCTTTGTGTCATTCCTCTCAAATGCAAACACCTTGGGGCAGGGACTGGTCTTTCCATCCTCCGAAAAGGAGTACATACATGGCAGTTTCTCTCTCTAAGCCAAGCCTTTTTCTCAAGACTTGCCATTTGCTCTTAAGCCATAGCTTGCCTCCAAGAACTCTCTTCTACTTACTTAAAGGAACCATTCCCCAACTATCTCCTTCCCCAGCCTGGCAGAGCTCCACTGACAGATAATCTTCTTTCATCCTATCTCTAATTCAAGTTAAATCTCCCAAACAAGTGGATTTGTTTGGTTTGAGTGCCGGACTAGTGCCATTTCCGTACTACACTCTTATAGCGCGATTGTTCAACATCCTATGGAGTCCTGAGATTTACAGTTTAGGGAGGGGCTGATCAGTCCCTCCCTAAATTGCAAACCCCAGGATTCCACAGGATGTTGAAAGTGCCAAAAACTCTAGGAAACCAAGGTTCAAATCTCTGCTCTGTCAGATTTGAACCATGGATGATCTTAGGCAAGTCACACTCCCTCAGCCTTACAGGAAAACCTCCTCTGAATAAAACTTGTGAAGAAAACTCTAGGAAAAGGATGTCATAAGTCAGAATCAATCTGGAGGCATGTAACAACAACAAATTAAACAGGGGAACAGCTACTGGCACAAGCTTATATTGGGTTTAAAATCAGAATGCCTACTGCCAATCACATCATTTATTCCCTGGACTAAGAAACTATTTATTTTTAAGCCCACAGTTCCCCTCTTCACATAATTCTCTGTGTAAGGGAACCCGTGAAGAAGATATTTAAACGGTCTTAAAATTGGATATCCAGAAATGGGATCAGGTGGAAAGGAAAGCACAAACCTTAAGAGAGAGAGCACACTCTTTGGCCATGAAAGGTCCTAGTTCAGTCCACAACATATTCTGTTTTAAAAAGAATCAGGCAGCAAAGTTTTTAAAAAAACCCTCTCTGCCTGAGGCCTTAGATAGCCACCGGCAGTCAGTGAAGAGTGACAATACTCACTTGCCAGATTGATTGCAAGAAAGACCCTTTTCGAGGGGAGTTTTCTCTTCCAATTATTTATTTATTGTTTGAAATTAAGATTCCAGAGTGGCTTACAGCACTGAAACACAATTCTCTCTTCCTGTTAACTTCAGATGTGCCACCATAAACTGGCAGAACAATGTACCTTTTAAGCACTTATGTTCACCTACACAACTGTGCTACTGTTTTATGGGTAGCCTCCAAGCTGACTTCTAAGCTAACTACAGACACATAGTATTGATAAAGAATTGCCTGGAAGGGCTTAAACAATCACACTGTCTTCACAGTGGCTAGTGTAACAACACTTTCATGACCGCCCACCCCTCAAGTTTACACAATAGAACAACTGACTCAAAGATAACCTCTGTTTCATTGCTTCTGCGGAAGAAACTGTCAATGGGAAGAAAACTCTCCGCCCCATCTAAACACACTCATCTGAACCTAAACCATGAAGTCTACAGCATGAAGATGCAACAGGATTGGCATGGAAGTGAACAGCAAAGGTCATGCCAAAAGAAGACCAAGAGGAAACTCTGCTAAAACCCTCTTTATCTGCACACTGACCACCCAGTTCTAGGGTGGAACTGGACATTCTCTTGGCCTGAGGGCACGGAATATATTTGACTGTTAAGTCTTGTGTCTTCTCTGAAAGATCTCCAGCCAAATTCTAGGCAAGTACTCAATTCAGTCATGAGTGACAAACAAAAGGAAGGGCTAAATGTGACACACACACACCCCAAAAAATTACAGACTGTATTGGAAATAAGATTATGTATTGATTGAACAGGAGTAGACAATTTATAGTCCTGAAGATCTGGTTAGGCTACAACTCCAATTGACTGTTTTGCCTAAGGTTGATGGGTACTGCAATTCATCAACAGTTGGAGGGCCACACACTACAACCATAAGCTAAAGTGTTGACCAGGTTTTAGACTCCAATGAGCCATGAAACTAGTGACTTCAATCAAGTCATAACACACATACATATTCATTCTTATTCTCTCTTTCTCACACACACACAGACACACACAGACACTGATGTACTTCATGAAGTTGCTGTGAGGATAAAATGGAAAGAACCATGTACGATATGCCTTGAGTTCACTAGAAAAACAGCATGATATAAATGTGAGAAATAAATACGATGCTAGAAAAAGAGCTTTTTGAGTTGCCCTTAAAAAGTTTTTTCTTTTTTTTATGAAAGCAGACACCAATTCTTGGCTATTGTCAAGTTATGTAAAATAATGCTTTAAAATATACAACCAAGAAGTAATCTTTTAACAAATACTTTAAAAATAGTCACTTAATTGCTTCCGAGAAAGTTTTCCCCCCAACAAAATGAAGCAGCTTTTTAATTCTTGTGCACAACTGGAGAAGACTGTACAGAGAACATCTGCATCCATTTCCTCACTGTACTGAGGGGGAAAAGTCTACTTCTAATGGAAAGGACCACTTGCCCCAAGTGAGAAAAAGAGTCTCAAAACCTTAGGAGCAAGTTTTCAAGGAAGGCAAGAGACATTTGGATTTAGAAATTTAAATTCATAAGTGGTACACAGATGGGCAACTTTTTACTGTTCAAATTATGGGGGGACTTCATTATTAATTTTGACAACTCCTGAATTTTTTAAACTTAATTGTGCCTGTTTCTTCCAATTCACCCCCCAAGGCCGCCAGTCGTTCTAATCTGGCTTGGACATTACACAGAAGGAAGCTCCCAGCCTCCCTGAGGTGCTACTCCTTATACAACACACGCAAAAGCAAGAGATAATGGGTCTGTGTTGAATTCGCTGCTCTACATGGCTCCTCCTGGGACACAGACCTAGCAGATGTGATTTTAAAAAAACTGAGCAAGAGAAAGTAGCTCTGGTTTGCTCCTTAATGGCATTCACATGCAAAGAAAGGAGAAATGGAAAAAGGAACAGCCCTTACCTCTTTCTCTCAGCAGTGCAAAATACAGCGCACACAAAACATTAAGCGAACGTAACCCTCCCAACTAAATATGGCTTTAAAAAAACTATTTAGAACCCTCTCTGAAGTACAGAATAAAAATTAACGTCTGACTCATGCTACACTGAAAATTAGCAAAAACAAGAGTCTTGCAGTAACTTGAGTACTGAAGATTTGTATTATAAAAGCTTATGCCATAATTAGTGTCTTAGTTTGTAAGGTGGCACAAAACATAGATTTTCCTGGAACACACGCACATAGCAGCTGCTCTTCTGGAAGTTGTTTTTGTAAACTGCCTTGGACATTCTGAATGGCCATATATAAATCTTATAAATGAATACCTTCAAATCAAGAAAGAATGAACATTACACTCTTCCCAAGCACCCTTTCCTGCCTTAAATTAGTGGGAAAGAGTAACTGAAATCACTGTATTTAAACTGAGTTCATTTTTACCCTTTTTCAAGGGTTCAGCTGATGCACAGGGAGATTATGAAGTTGTGGAAGCATACATATGCATACACATATATACAGCACATAAAAACATGTAGAGAATGGTTTAATGAGATAGATACGTTCAAGTTCATCTGCACAGTATATCCAACAAGGCCACCACAATGAAGGTAAAATAAAAGGATGTTCTGGTTGCCCTTGCAATTTAGAACCCAGGTTTTTGCCCTGCTATTTTACAATTCCCACGAAAAGAGTTTGGGAATATTTTCTGAGGGCATTTGGCTTGTTGCTGGAAACTACAGCTTTCCAAAGTCCTGTGATTAGAGAAAGTTCTTATGGATAACACTTCCTAAGCACCACTGTTCAGCCTGCTAGACATTGCTAAATATCACTCTTAAATCAACAACCACTCAGATAGGGCTTAGTTAATAAAAAGCAACATTTAAAACAATGTTTCCCCCCTTTTAAAAAAATTTGAATATGAAAAAGTAGTCCCTCTCTCTCAAATAAACGCCAAATCCTATGCAAATCTTTTTATAAACATCTACAAACATTTATTTAAGCTTTTGAAATGTTGGCCTCATTTGAAAGCATGAAAATTGGAAGTGGGGGAGGAAGATGCAAAGGACAGCTTAGAGGCTGGCTCCCTGCATAAATATTCAGAAGGAAGATTATAGGATCCGTGTTCGGCTGTCTTAGGTTTCTCCAAAGTCCACATAGAATAGCAAAGAACAAAACTAACGAGAAGGAGAGCAGATGTTAGACAATGCAGCAGCCCTCTCTTTTCCTCTCTTACCGGGCCCCCCTCCCACCCACCTCCCTTGGCTGTGCTAAGGCGCTTTCATTCCCTCCCTCCTTCTTCAATATGGTTAGGTCATTCAAGGATTCTCCTATAGACTCCGCATTGTGGCTAAGAGCTATAAGCTGGACCTCTGTCAAGCTTCTAAAAGTTCCCAATAAAAAGGCATTATGCAAATTCTACCTCTCTCCTACCCTCTCTCAGAAAAAGCAGAAAAGGGCTCCAATAGGCAGCCGTTGGAGTATTGGAAGTCCCAGCCTTCATTTCTGTATGGCTGTGTTTGCCTTAGGGCCATGCTGCTTGTTTTGACAGTGGATCCCCCTAGATAGTTGGGATTAGTCGAGCTTGTTTAGATAAACTCGAAAATCAAGGCCTTCTCGAGGTAGACGGCTAGATGTAGCTACCGAGCTTCCAGCTGCTGCCTTCTTTCATCCCAAACAACTGCAGATCCACAGTAGATATCACAGCCACAGGCTATCTCCCATACATAAGTACAAAATTAAAGGCTGCTAAAAGAAGCCTTTGTAAGTCTTAGTGCTAAAATAAGGAATCTGTACTGTATAGTTTAGACATGTTATCCAAGTGAAACACTGGCGTGGCTGTACAAAGGGCAGCTAAACATGCAAGGGAAGGGAAAAAACGCTTGCCATCCCTTTCCACGCAAACAGGTAAGGAAGCATGTATATGTTTTATACAGGTAACCAACATTTATTACTACTGATTGCAAAATGCTAATCTGTCAAACATTTCAAATGTGTGTTGCACGTAACCAAGACAGTCTGATAAGGAACACAGGAAGCCATTAGTTCATTATTTGTCCATGTAAAGACTACTATGCTCAATTGGCAGCAACTCTAGAAATTCAGAGGTCCTTCCCATCATCTGTGACGTGAAAACCTTTGAATTGGAGATGCCAAGGACTAAACCATGTACCTTCTGTAAGCAAAATATATGCACTATATGAGCTAAGATCTAGTTATAGTACATTACTTTCTCTATGCTGCAATCTGATTTGCATTTTAAGGCAAATTTCCACAGCAAATCATTTAAGCCAAATTTAAAATAATAAAACTGGTAAGATTTTCAGTCTGTGCTACTTCCTGAATTCAACACACATATTCCCAAAAACCATCCAGAATTTTATGGAAGATATTTAAATACAAACTGTTACCCTGAATGCGCAGTTATTTAGAATGGCTGTCTGAGTTCTGGCATTAAAAGCTTACCCATTTTTTTTCCTTTCACAGTAAAAGAATCTTGATGCAACAGTCCAAATATGCAAAGATGCATGTACTCTGTACAAAATCCAGCACTGAGAGACTTGTGGGTTTGAGGAATTACTGAAATGTAAACACTAAAGTAATTGCTATAGCAATAAAGGCTGGGCCAAATAGGAAAAGGAAGCCCAGCATCAGGTCAAAGGAGAGTAAATATCTTAATTCCTCCTTTGCACTCGGGGTGGTTGATTCAATTAGTGAAGAGGACTGAAAGGAGGACCAGCATAACTTGAGGGAACTGACAGATGCAGGGATACAGAGCTTACAGAACCAGTGTGTAAACGATGAAAGGGTTCTCCTCTCTAAGAGAAGACATCAGGTCCATGACAGAGGAAGTGTGGCTTCTACATCTGGATTAAGTGCCTAGGGCCGCAAGCATAAACTGTTGGAGAAGTCTCCTCTGCACACATTCTACAACACTTTCAAGTCTGACAAAGTAAAATAGTTATTTATCATGAGCGGAGCTTGGTCAGAACTGGGAGTGCCTACTACCTTAGGCAGGGGTTCCCCAAATCTCATTCCCAGGAAGATGCCTTACGCACATCTACCAAACAAGCAGCCACATGCTACAAAAAGAGGAAAGATTAGCCTTCTTGGAAGTTACTGATAGAAGTGTTGGGATTTTTATCCTACAGAAAGGATTAACCATCTCTGCACATTATGCACGTGCACACATTAGAAGTAACTAGATGAAAGAACCGGTAGTTTTCTGCCAGTTATCTGAATGTTTCTGCTGATATGGAAATTTTTCCTTACGCACCACATCAGTTGCAACTGGTTCTCAAACACAGTGTTGAATTGGATAATTATTACAGCAAATCATAGAAACCGTTTGATTGTATTATAATATGTTGTTTCATTCATTTGGACTTTTAAAATACCACAGATTTTTTTTTACAGAAAGGTGAGGTATACTTTTGAATAATTAATAATAATAAGCTATATCGTGTAGTCAAGAAGACAGAATACCAAAGTTACAACTTCTGTCAGAAAGGGGTTGTGTTACATTAGGCCCAAAACAAACGTGTGCCAGATTAATTGATCCACAAAGCACTAAAGACATTCATAAAACAGTAGTGTAAAAAGTTCAGAGGGAAGGTTTGCCCAGGAAACTTCATCTGAGTACGGATAGAGCCAGGAAGGTGGCAACATGGACAGGTAGTAGTAAAAGACAGAAAAATAACTGAAGTGTTGTGGATTAATTTCTTCTTCATCCCACAACGATAACGAAATACTATGCATAATCAGTAACATTCTGGTTTATACAAAACAGCCATCTTCTATTCTTTTTATTACTTTCTTCTGTATTATGTAACTGAAACATATGATCTAAGTGTTTTGCACAGTTTTTGGTCATCTTGCACACTCACATTTTAAGATCTTATGCTGAAGCTGAAATGGCTACAGTGAATAGTTAATAAAAATCATATATTTATTATCAGATGATAATGGTTTTGAAAGAAAAACACACACACTTTGGTTTTAGATGATGCAGATGTTTGCTGCAGCTTCAATGTTTCAGAAAAAGACATTCTCTTCCAATGTAAGAGCAAAGGAAGAATGCCTGCCTAAGAGTATGCCTTTTGCCATCTGTACTTCTTACAAGTACTTCTATTAAAAATAAAAACGTGCTTGTTTGTTTACTTACATAATTTATATCCTGTGACTTCAGCACATTTATATATATTCCCAAGGTAGCTAACAAAGTAGCAAGATACTAAGAAAAAAAGGGCATACAAACTGATACAACAAATTACAACAGTAACACTCAATTTATACAGAAAACAAACAGCAAAAACTGCTTTAAGTTTAAAATGCTAACATTAGTAATTACTAAAAGCCTAAAAAACACTTCTGTCTAGCACCTGAATGATAGTAACAAAGGTGCCAGGCAGGGCTTTTGGGGGAGGGCATTTCAAGGGCAAATAATTACTTTTTAATGACAATTATAAGGAGAGATACTAGCAGTAATAGTAGTAATAGTCACACGGTACTGTGTTTGCTGCAGCATGCTAACAATTATCCTCAGAATTAGTATTTTTTAAGTGCTGCTCAGTTCGTGAGGGATGCTTTTATAATAGATTTTTTAAAAGTTTAAAATCCATTAATCTGATTAACCTCTTAGAGGCTGCAGCTCTACTATACATGGTGATGGGACACAACTAAAACAAGGCAAGAGATGGACATTTTTCTAACTTCTTCCTTCTGGCCACAGGCTGTACACTCCCATTGCTACAACGGTTGCTGTTGTCACCATCCCCATCCTCACTGACCTCCTGCTGCAAAAATATTGTCAAGCTACTACAAGATTCTTCACATGTTAGCCTCATCCTTTCTGATAACAATCAATTAGCCCACACACCCAATTTGCACAAGCGAGGAACTGGACTCAAGGATCTCCTCGTCCAAACTCACCCAAGTCCCTGCTCAAACTGTCACTAGGCATTTCTTTAGCCTGGCATTCCAATCACTATACCATGCCAGTTCACTACACTTTGCTTTTGTGTAAACAAATGCAAGGACAAGTCACCATACTCTCTTGACAGCTCCTTTACATCAAGCTACCGCCAAAATGGGCTCCTCATTGCCACCAACTATTCAACAACTTTTATAAAAAGTCACTTCTCAAAATACACTGGAGTATCACTACCAGCACTTCCTGTTCTTTCCATCTGAGTGACCTTCTAAGTGGCTGGGGATAGTCACTACAAATTCAATATTAAAAAATCAAAACAACATTCCATTCATACAGAGATGCAGCACACAAGAAAAGCACAAAATATTGCTACTGAAAGCACCAAGGTATAGAAGCAATGCCTTTAAACATATCTGAATTTAAGACAGTATGGGCAGGATCCTTCCCCCTGTCCCCATCTCCTAAAACTCTGGGACTCCTCCTCAGAAAGCCACATAAGGATCACAGTCTGACCATCACCTATGCATACTTCTTGATTTTCTGCACTTGCCAAGCAGGGAAAAAAACATTTTATTATATCAATAACATGAATGCTGGGGGGGGGAGTATGGGAAGAAAGTCAAGTCATTATGGAAGTCAAGAAAATTCAGGCCTATGATTAGATAAATATTGTGGCTCTTGCCATACTGAGCATATAAAAAGTATGAACAGTTACAGCAGTAAAATGCCCATCAAAAACACCAGAGACATAAAGCTGCTGGAAACTTAGGTGTGATATGTGTCAAACTTAAGGATAATAAATTAATGAACACTGTTCTAAAACCTAGCTTCTTTTGCTTGAGAATCATAAAAGGCCCACAGACACACATTTTCCTGATATTTTAATTTGAGCTTACCTAATTTGATTGAATGAGCTGAAGGTTGGGAAAGGTTTTTAGGTTTTGATAGGAACGGCAAGTATCTCCAAGTATATTTTCCCAAATATAGCGAAACTGTTACCACAGCTTCATGATGTACAGCACTGTGGAATGTATAACATTAGATTAAATATTTACTTAAGGAGTATTAGGCTTTTAACTGGCTGTGTTTATACTGCAGCCTATTGTTTTGCAGCAACAAATGCCAGTTCTAAAGGGGTAGCTTCTCTTCAGAATGCAAACTTTCAATTAAAAAAGTGACTGCCACTTTGGTAGAAGGAAATGTTATCTCCAGTATTTTCTTATTCAGTGTCTAGAATCTGTATTCTTTTCTACTTCAGTAACAGACAAAAGGGCTTCTTAGAAATGAACAAGTTCAAGTCCCATCAGCATTATAAGAAGACCGAAGTTTGGAAGATGAAATATTTACTTCACCAGATTTCTGGCAGTTTCAGATTTCCACCATAAGGAATTTATTTTCACCCTAATAGACAAATCATCTGCTAACTTTAAATACATACAGGAAAGAATACCCGCATAAAGTTTTTCACTTACCAGGTCTTGTGCAATAAAGGGCAAGCTGAGATTTCTGTGCAGCCTGTACAGCAGGAAACCCTTCCATTTTCACCACTCAAAATGTACAGGCGAGTAATTTTAAAATCAGCAAGCAAACTGGGGTGGATTAATCTACTGCTCCATTAAAACTTGCAGGTTTATTATAAACTAGATGTAGACGGAAAACAAGAAGTCACAACTTTTCCTTAATTCTCACAATCCATGAAAAAAAAAATAATTCTGGGGATTTGCCAGGAGTGCCCTTTTTTGGCAGCCTTATGGTGATGGAATTATACAGCACTTATTCACAGCCTATTTAAAATTCCTTAATTATGCCAATTACAACTTTAAACCGGATTTTATTTTTGAATAATTTAATTAGCCTTTTGAGATGCAAATCACCTTTTCCTATGTATATCTGAAATGCAACTGCTTGGCTATGTGTACTTGTGGTGTACATATTAGCAAGTCGTGAATAACAGCATCAAAGCTGTATAAAATAATGTGCATACATTCAAACTCACACACACACAGTCCTCTCTTATAGATGCAAAAGCCACTATAAGCTGTAGCATCAGCCTCTGCTGTTCATGGTCACCAGTGTTTGCCTGCTGATTTACAGAGGTGTACTGGGAGAGGGACGCCATGCAGTTCTCAAGGGCACGCAGGGGAGCACGTACAGAAGTTATTCTTTCTCCAAAGAGAACCTGATTAAATATATGAATCCAACTGGTTTGTTTGAAGACCACATGGTGTGATAGGCATTGGCATATGTAGCTTATTTAAAAAATAAAATTTGGGGAGTAACAGAGAGTCGGCAAGGTAACCTAATCATCCATTGGCAGACTATGTTAGAAGAGTCTGAATATGACTTAAACTCAGAAGAGAACTGCACCTTAGAATGCGCCCTTAGACACCCATTCAGGAAGACAAGTACTATTTCTGCAAATGAAAAGGAACCATACATTTAGAGGGTCATCTACTTCCTTAGGGAACAGGAAGAGAGGGAGAAAGTCATTCCACCTCAAAATTACGTAAAACCTATACAAAGAAAGGCAATTTTTTATACAGCAGACTGTAAATCAAGACAGAATTAGACTTTCAAAAACACAAATGCATTCTGTGTTAAAACACACACAACCTGACAAAAGAGAGTAGGAATTTTACTATCTTTTTATCTACCAACAGAAAGGTAATAAAAATTCAGGATCTCTCCCTGCATTTTTTCCTAGAAAAATTGGGTTGTGCAGAATAGGTGGCAAAGTCAAGAAAGAAGCTCTGTCTCTGCCCCGATTTGCATGTGGTTTCACAGAGGGGAGGGTCACACAGGTTATCTTGTTAACCTCAAGTTCCTTGAGGAAGACATTAAGGAAGACAAACAACTTTGACAGATGTTCCTTGCAGAGCAGGGACCAGTGAAGCTCTTAGACGTTTTACACTGACGGACAACTTTTTCAAAAGGAAAAAAAAGGAAGCAACACATACTGTTTTCCCATTTTCTTCCCTTATGCACTCGGATAACAATGGTTAGACCTTTCAAGGCAGAAATCTAGCACTTACACATGATTACCCTCATCTGCCTTGAGTTTCTGGAATGGGACAGGAATAAGGAAAAACATGAAAAATTAACTACTTATAAGTTCTTCAGGGGTTTAATTAGCTGTGCTACATCTCACATTCCAGGGAACCCATTCTGAATTCTGAACTGTTTATAAAGATCCATACCAGTTTCGGTTTTTTGGTGACTTTAGTGAAAAACCAATGGTTTACGTACATGCCAAGAAAAGCCAGCTTTTGGATGGCTTGACATTTTTGGAATCTACCATCATAAAAGAGTGGAGGAGAAGACAAAACTTTGTCCCTTCACCACTATACTCTGCCTTACCTTGTCCCAGCAACCACATACAGATTAACCCCATTATTAAAGGGGATACCTAGTTTCATCCATTCTGCTTCATCCACATCCTTTCAAGGTAGCTTCTGGAGAAGCAGAAAGGATCACAATCCACAATCTGAGCTATACCAATCAATATACCTTATTTTCCACCCTCACTGCTCTTTTAACTCTAATATAGGCAAAGACTAAACAATATTTAAAATTTACTAAGATTCCCAACCTTGTTCAAGTACTGCTTATGGCACAACAATGGACAATTTGTCACTCCCAGTTTGAAGATCAACTGCTCAGGAACAGTGAATTATTCTTTGTTAAGTGATTGTGTGTGTGTGCGTGCGTGTGTGTGTGCGTGTGAGCATGCACACAGAAGCAGAAAGAGAGACGGGGGAGTAAAAGGAGTGAATTAACAGCTATGCGTTTCCAAATATTAATACCTACAAGGTTTCAGTTCCAATCAGTTCTGGCCTCAAGACATTATTGTCATGGAGGGAAAGTCACTACAGCTCTTCATGCTAATTAGAGAGGGCACTATTTCCCAAAAAGCTCTGAACAAATCCAGTTGGAATGAAATGTCCCATTCATTCCAATGGAGATCATGCAGTAAACCTTCCCAATTAATTTTGTGGAAGATCTGTATCCTTACTCTGACAGCATCCACATCTAATAACTCACCTTCACCTGTGGTAGGCCCGCTGCTGACTCCAACCCTCTCTATTTAAGGGCAGCTTTTCGACACACATGGCTGTCCAGATGCAAGCTTATCACTGTGCACTTACGACCAACGTGGCACAAATATTTCTCCAAATCCTCGTTGGTAATGAGGTAACAAAGAGATCGCCCCACCCCCACTGCACCTCTGATTCCAAAGTGCCATGCTTCTTACGTGGCTTATAGACTTTGTACAAGAAAGAGTCTTAGTTTCTATATAAAGTTGGCCATAAAATATTTACTGTTTCTATATAAATGTAAAAAGATGGTGGGATTCATTATGGCCCTTGTTTCTGGGCCTGTGCAAATGGCGGGTGGGGGCAGAATACCTGTGAACAGCACAGAAGCACCAAATCTGTAGTAATGCCCCAGTCCTCACATAATAGGCAGATTATATATAGACAGGTTATATATAGACAGGTTGTCATATTACTCCTAGGCAAATGGAACATATAAGCAATGCTTTGCAGACCCAAAAAAAAGAATGGCCAATAAAAATTTTGCAGGAAAAGAACAGAGAACTAATTCTAGATGTTATTCTAGAGACTTATCGTAAGAGTATAGTGCCTCTATAGTTCCTGTTTTCACTCACATTCATCACATAATTGATGATTAAACATTGCCTTCACTTTGCTCCCCTTTATAACTTACTTTCTTTTCTTTCTTTCTTTCTTTCTTTCTTTCTTTCTTTCTTTCTTTCTTTCTTTCTAGGGCCCTTATATGTTTTCCCAGCACTATCGTGATGACATGAAGCACAGTGGAAGATGCTTTAACTCTCAAGGCCCAAATATATAAATGAACAAAAACTTTTCAAAGTAACACTGATCTCAAATTGGAGAGATTTAAGCAAGCACCAATGAACTAAACAGGTCATTCAACGTGATTAAATTTGGCAGGACTGTGTCCACAGAATTAGAAAAAGAGAGAGTCTATAGTCTCCAAGTGTAAATCTTTGTTGATTATCTTTTTCATAAATAGACATAGTATGCACAAGGTCATTAAACCTCAAATTAAATCCATGGGAGGAAAACTGAGAGAGAATTAATTTGATACTCTAACAGCACGTTCTTTGTTAACCACCCATATTTGTGTTATGCTTTTTTCTTGCTTGGGGGGTAGCCTATGGGAATTACCGTTAGAATATTCCTCGTGATTGGAGAGGCTGAAAATAATTTTCAACCTTTCACCTGCTTCAGAATCTGAAGGCAGCACAAAAAGAACTTGCATGGTTACAAAAACTGTCACTGCAATTATTTCAACAGTTTTAACTCGTATATTACGCGACAAATGCTACAATGCAACCCTGACTATAATACTGTACAACATTCACAGAAACTTGTGTGTAGGTGTACGCTTAAATACATGCATACTTAGTACACATCTTTTTCTCACAGAAAGAATCACATAAAAATGGGGAGGAGAGAGAGTCAGACTAGCAGAACTTGTAACAAATATGCTCTTAATTTTCAATATGCTAAAAAATGGTCAGCATTAGAGCAACTTCATCTGAACAGACCATTCCTATTGCTAAATATCCGGCGAAATAATCAATACCTTCTAAATGGCTTCTCAATGCCCACTCCAATATTTCGCCTATGCCTTAGTAAAATTGCCGTTGTTTTCTTCAGGTTTAAGCTACTTCTTTCTCCCATTGTGGTCTGACCGCTCCAAAGACAACTCTGCGGTGGGGGCTGGGGAAGAGAATAAGGGGTGCAGGGATATCTACCTTGGTGGGTAATTACAATCAAGATTCCAGCAATGTGACTAGCTGGCTCATTACTTCGTCCCTTTGTACCAAACTCCTTATTTACATTTCAGATTACATTTTTCATGAAACAGCAAGATCTATCAGAGCTGAGAGGGCTAAAATAATGAGGGAGAAATATTTTAATAAAAATGTGTTGGGGTCCTGCATTTCCGCCCGTGTCGGAAAAGAAAGGAGTTCTCTCTGTAGTGACGGATCATTTATTCTGCCTCTAAATGAGAAGAGGGGGAAAAAAGAGGAGGGGAAAAAAAAGAAAGAAAAAAGGGGGAAAAAGATGAAACTGATGAACTTTTACTGCCCATTTGTCTTTAGCAGACAATTAAGACAGGAGATCAAAACGGATTATCGTGCCACGCAGACAACTGGCCCAACAGTAATACATCTCCGGGACCGCAGATTTGTAACCCTCCTTTTATCCCTCCCCCCTTTCTTCTTACTCCTTTTCCTTCTCTAAAGGCAATGCTAGCTTTGTGGCTCAAGGGGAGCCAAAAGGCTGCCCATCATTATTCAGCCACAGATGTCAGTCTAACCTCCCTTTTTTCTCAGGTTTCTAAAGCTGGGAGCCACAATAATTTGTGACAGATTCTTTTACTGTAAGGTACAAAGAACACACAGAATAAAACATCCAGCGGCAGCGAGGGCTCTGATCAGATGCACTGCCTACATGGGAAACACACTGTATGTAAAAACAAGCGCCAAGAATTTAGACTGGGGAAGGGTGGGAGGACGGCGGGAGGAGAAGAGAACTAGAGGGCTTTCGTACTAATGAGTGAATTGCCTTGTATTGACTTAACTCGCAATATTCCTTGCGGAATTGGGTTGTCAGCAAAGAAACGTTTGCCAAGACCCACACCCAAGCCTCATGTGCAACATGCATATGGTACATATAGGAACACTACATAAACAACGCCCTTTGTTTCTAAATGATTGCTTTCCCCCCACTTAGCAGCCTAGTTTAATTTTATTTTGAGTCAATGTGCCTAAAGGCTAAGAAATCTCCGGCCTAGATCCAGAACATTTTCCTGCCACTGTGAATTTTATACTGACATTTTGAAATCTCTCAAAAACTGGACTTTGAGTTGGAACACTGGCAAACTGATTGAAAGAAGCCACCACTTGACCCAAAACATGGCTGCCATTCACTTTCCATATCTCATGAACAATACCGTACACAACAACGAATTCTGGCTGTCAGTCATCCTTTACAGCTTTGGCTCACAAAAGTGGCTGGTGTCTCTTTATGGCTTAAATGCACAATTTACATCCTGGTATCAAGGGGAAGAGTAGACACATCTCAAATCCGGGTGTGATTTAAGTTTGAGAAGTTTGCTTCTCTCTCCAACCTCAGATTGATTGTCCACCTTTTTCATTTCCTTCTTTAAAAAATTATAATTATTTTAAGCACAAGATGAATACAAAGATCAGGAAGGTTCCGTAGCAGCACATTAGCCTTGCCTCTCTGGCTATCGTAGGATTGATTTGTTCTGAGGTGGTTTACAGCATGCTTAAATTTCTTTTTTTCTTTCTCTCTCTCTCTCTTTTTGTGGTTTTACAAAAGGAAAAATATTTTATGTATGAGACAGTCTTATAATCCATAGATCACAAGCGCAAGAGACAGCAACAGCTCATAGGGACCCTTAATCCGACTACATTTCACATGATAGACTAGCGGCTCTTTCAGCACACATTGTGGCCCAACGCTGCCGAGTGTACTTAGGGAGCTATTTATTAACAGATTATTGGCACGAGATGGCAATGAGGACTCGTGCGTTTACAAAAGGATGCTTTGTTGCACAACCTCTACACCGTAAGTACTGAAAAAAAGGGGCCACTATAAAACTGTAGCAAAAAAAAGTCAATCGACACTGCTTTTTTTAAAAAAAAAAAATTAATATTAATACTACAGAAGCTCTCCAGGAGCGTAGGCATCAGGGCAACCATTGTCCCAGATAGTGTATACACTGCTACAAGACAAGGTCTGTGCACCCTGAGGGGCCCATGTTGAAACGTGCTCAGCAGGCAGGAGACACTGCTGCGCCTTCTGCAGAACAGAAATATTTTTAAAGCGGGGGGGAGGTGGAAGGTAAAAGGATCAAAATCAAAACCTTCTGTAAGAAAATGTAATTAAAACCTGGCACAGATGATTACTGGAGTTTTACCTCTCCTAGCACTATTGCACAAAGGTCCTCCAGCTGAATGGAGATTTTCATGGATGTAACAATTAAGAAAAATTTGCTCCCGAGATCAAGTTTCAGGCCAGACTTTACGACTTGCCGTGGCTGACCGAAAAGAAAAAGAAAAATTAGTCCAAGAGCCAAAGCTTCCTTGGTGAAACAGCAAGAGTGTACTAACTACATAGACAGCGCAAAAATAAAACTTCCCTCCCTCCTTCCTTCCTTCCCTCCCTCTGCCACTCTCTAATGAGATGCATTCAAAGGAGGAAGCAGCCATCAAGATCAGCAGTAGCTTTCGGTTATTCCAATCGTCCCCACAAACTATCACGTAGCAGGATGTGTTCCCTTTCCCCTCTGCTCTAAGCACTAATTGCAAAATTCCCACGGCATTCTACAGGCACAGTCACTCCCTCCCCCCTTTTTTTTTATTCCATCAGGCTACAAGTTTTGATGTGACCCTGGATTTCTCCCCCAAAAAGAGAAAAAAAAAGTGTCATGATGCCGAGTAAATTCAAAAACCTTATAACAAGACAAAAATTCTGCAACTCCAAGCAGCCTGCAATATTTTCAAGACAACACAATAGGTTTTTTTTTTAAGTAAAATTTAAGAATCTGCTTCCTCGAAACAGATTCTTAAATTGCAGAACTATTACTAGGAGTCAAAACTCCTTCTAATCAATTTTTTTTCATGCAAGCTTGGAAATTTTACATATTTTAATCCAGTCTGGTTTCTAATTACATCCTCTTTTCTTCTAAAAAATATTTCTCTGGGGTGTGTGTGTGTTTGAAAAAGAACAGCAATAATATGTTGAACAACCCTGAAATGAATTTTGTCATGTAAAAAATTAATTACACATTCCAAACCTGGTCACTGTAGTCCTCTGGGAATTGCCTCCGCACCTCAGGATCTGTAAATAATTGACAGATAATATTAATTGGCTTTGGATTAGTGAGCAAGCAGAGAATCACACATTAATATTTGATCAGAAGATGATAGCAGCCCTGGCAGGGGATCCAAGAAGGGCAGCTGAGGCTGAGGCGCTGATAAGAGGAAGTAAGGACTCCTCAAGGCTCTCCTTTTACCCTCTTTCCAGAAAGACAAAAAAGAAATTAAAGGGACCTGATGCTACTGTTAACTTTAACCTGTTATCTAATGCAAAAACCTAACCAGGTGCAAATTGCCAGCTACGTGTATTGCAAAGGAGCAGTGTCCCTATCATGCTCCAACTCTTTCTTTTTTTTAATCATTTAGTCAACTATAGAAATGGAGTTTATTAAAGGAAAAACAACCTAACAATAACAGTACTCAGCGGAAGGTGACTGCAGCTCTTTCAAATCTAACTCAAATACATAGATCAGAGAGGAATTGCTTTAAAAAGCTGATAAAACCAGAGAGAAGAGAAAGGGGATGCACCATGAGTAAAGACCTAATTAAACTGACCCTGAACTACTTTAACATTAGGAAACCCTAATATCAAGTCTTCTTTATGCCAATAACCACCAACTCTGAAAACCAGTTTCTTTCATTTTCATTTCTCACTATAAAACAACATGGAGGTTTCAACATAAGAAGCAGCAGTTCTAAGCAAGTTTAATTGTATTAAATAGAACAGAAGCACCAAAAAAAAAAAAAGACAGAAATAATTTCTATGACAAACCATCTCAAAACAACTCTGTTGCGACCATCTGCTTTTCTCCTAACAGCATTTCCAAGATTGCCAGGTTCCGTATTATCTGTGTAATTTTTAATTACAACAATAATAGATTAAAAACTAGACAACTTGGATTTCTTTTAAAAAAAAATAAGAAGTTGTCATTTATTCAAGGAGCTCGCTGTCAGACCAACATTTGGGTACAACTGTGAGCATGTTCAGTCCTACAGCCTTGCAGTGCTAGATGCATTGTTAACCAGATGCTTTCCATTTCTGTGGAAAAAATTGTTTCCACAAGTTTTGATCATTATGGAAGGAGCGGGGATTTGTAAACAATCTTTACTGCTCAATTACTGCTCTCCTCTGCTGGAGTTAAGGCTAGTGGGGCAAAGAATAATTTTATGATGTATACATCATATACTTTTATTTTTTAAGAAAAAAAAATTGTCCCACCCTAGATCCCTCACAGGCAAAGTTTGTTTTGCTAATAAATTGGTTAATTGGCAGGTTCAATTGTTAGCAGATGCAGAATTTCCACTAAACTATACTTGCTTTTAACAAAGTATTTAAAATGTACAGTAAGTGCACTTTAAAAAAAAACTAACTGAGGGAAATGGCTATTAAATTTTCCATGTGGATACAAGTCTGATCATAGTCCTTTAATTGTACATTTGGAGGGGAGCATTTAAAAAAAAAGAATAGAAATTGAAATCTATGTAGAAGATAAAGCAATTTATCCAAAAGGTGACAGAGGACTAGATCCCTTGCACACCATCACTAGTTTAGCCTCCATCAAGGTTTATACCCAGTCTTCTACTCTGTTCCTAAAATTGGTAAGGAATGTTCTGAACAGTTATCAAAAGTGCAACTCTATATATGTCTACCCAAAAGCTGCTCCTTGACTTCAGTCAGGCTTATTCTTATATGAACAAGCACAGGATTGTCATCAAAAGCAATATGCTATAGCAGTGCCCTATGTAGCACCATAACAGAGCTTCATTTAATTCAGGTTTCAGAAAAATACACTGTGCAAACTATTTCTGAGATGAAGACAGAAGCCTGCTTTAGGGCCTTTCCGCACTACACTGTTAATAGTGCTATTATTCCACTTTCAACATCCTATGGAATCCTGGGGTTTGCAGTTTGTCCAGAGAGCCCTTGGGCCTCAGTCAACTATAAACCCCAGAATTCCACAGGATGTTGAAAGTGGAATAATAGCACTGTAACACTGTAGTGCGGAAAGGTCTTTATACATGTACGTCATAGTTGTGAGTGAAGACAAACAGAGCTTCGGGCTACAAGATATATACAGTATCTCTACTTTTCTAACGTGTGATTTTCCCTACCTTCACAATGCTATCAGTAATTTTAAAATATGTTACAAAGTCACATGATAAACTGCATTTTCAGACAAGAGGTTACCCCTTTTGGAGATCTGGAAGCTGCTTTATATGGATGACTGATAGATACATCAGTCCCAAGCCTGTTTACTCCAACTGGAATCCTAGACCTTTCCAGCACCATAATACATACTCTCATCAACTGTCCTCTTGTTTTTAATAGTTAATGTGTCTTGGGGGGTTAGAAGGGTGGGTGGGTGGGGAGGATGGGGTACATTTTAATGTTTTAATGTATTTTATATATTGCTGTAATGACGCCTCGATCCATTAGGAGAGGCGGGATAAAAATAAATTTTATTATTATTATTACATAGCACTAACAATGTCATAGAGCCAGTGTGGCACAGTGGTTTTGGGCATTGGACTATAACCCTGGAGGCCATGAAAACCCACTGGGTGATCTTGAGTGTGTCATACTCTCTCAACCCCAGAAAACTCTGTGACAGGTTCACCTTAGGGTCACCTAAGTCAGAAATGACCTAAAGGCACACAATAACAACTACAAGATCCTTTATGCCAGTGCTGCTCAAGCTGGTGGCCAATGAAGCTGGTCCACAAGCTATTGCTGAGTTAAAGAGTGCAAATATCATGCTGCTCCCTAGTACTTTGAAGGGAAAAATGCCTGTCCCCCAATAAGATAGCTTAAGAAACACTGCTCTATGCACTGTAAATCTGGGGTATGCTTTAGAGTGATACATTCAAAGGCTTAAAGCAATTTTAAGTCATGCAAGGAAAAAATTAATTTATACCTTGTCCAGACTGAAACATTGGGCTAGTGGCTATGAGCCTGCAATTGCTACAGGCTCACTGCCATCACACATCTCAAGCAAGGGAGATGCTAAAACACACTGCCATATTGCTCCCAGCATCTCCAGGGTACATGCTAGCAAGCGATTAAAAAGTGAACAGGCTGCAAAATCCTGCATTGCAACAAGCTTCTTGCAGGCCAAATCAACTCACCCAGGCTTTTGGACCAGAAATCTGCCAGCACCAAGATCTGGGCAACCCTAAATGTCGAGTGGGCCTGTGATTATGATCCTTTGGTCAGCTGGTGACTCACCAACCCAACCTACAACCCACCTGAGTAATGCTTCTATGTGTTTCCAAATGCCCTAATTTTTATCAGCAAAGCAGCATGGCATACAGACACATCCTGGCACCCTGCAGTTTGCAAAATGCCTTTAAATTCTCCATCTGGCATCCATCCACTTGTATACCTGTACATTTTCCCCACTGCTCAATGGGAAACATTGCATCAGCTGTATTCCTTCAAGTATTAAATAGTCTGGAGGAATTTTCTGAAGTATTAAATACATCTATATGGGGAGGGGGAGAGCAACATATCCACAGATATGAGCATTAGGGTCTTTATACACTTAATATGTATTATGACCTGTATCCTGCCTTTGCACCATAAAAGAGAGCTAAACATGGCTAATAACATTAAAAAAAAAAACAGAACGAAACAACTATTAACGTGGGTTTAAAGGTAACCAATTCTTCCTGCTGCTAATACCCAGCAGCTAGTATTCAACAGATAGACAGTTTCTAAACATGGAGGTTCATTTAGCTACTATAGCTAATGCTACTAAAGAATCTTGCCTCCTCCTTTGTGAACCTGTCTTATCTTCCCTAAAGTCATACAAACTATTAGCTGCCATTATATCTTGCTGTATTTTATATGTTAACTGGATGCTGTGTTTTAAAAATCCTATTTTTGTCTACCATAATCTTCCAAATTTGGGAAGTAAACCTGAATCTTTGCAATGTAAAGCAAACTTAATATCACAATATGGGACTAATTCCCAATGTATAAACCAATTTGTGTTACCAACTGCCAAAGCAGAGATATCAAAAGACCCTTAAAAAAAAAAGACAAAATGACATTGAATGAATGGGGTTCCTGATTTTAAAAAACTGCACCGTGTCTCATCCTATAAATGCAACTCAAAGTCACTTTAGAAGTATTAAAATTAACAAAATGAACACAAGCAGAAAAAAAAAGACCCAGGACAGACATAGACAACTAAAAATAAGTAGTTATGAAAAATACAAAGATAGAACTTTATAGTGTTCCTTCAAATCCAGCCTAAAACATAACACTAGAAACCTCAAAGTTCCCTGTCTTTTAATAGGAGAATGAGGAAAAAAGTATCTGGCTAGCTTTTAAACAAGAAAAACCCCTTTCAGAGTGTAAACCCTGACAAAAGTTACAGAAAAGTTTTTTAAAAAAGGAAAAGAAATGAGACTTTAAAACAGTGGGCCCTTGGTATCTGCTAAGGTTTGGTTCCAGGACTCCCTCTGGAGACCAAAATTTGTGGATACCCAAGTCCCTTTATGTACAATATTATAGCAATATTATATTCCCAGACTAGTACTTCCACTGCCTCCAACCAATTGTCCTGCTGTTCTTTTAATAGTTAATTAATTGTTAATTGTTATGTGTTTTAAGGGGTTGGTTTTAGCTGGGTTGGTGGGTGGGGAGGACTGGGTATGTTTTTAATGTCTTTTAATGCATTTTAATGTATAATGTATTTCATGCTGTTTGCTGCCTCGATCCATGTGGAGAGGCGGGATACAAATAAATATTATTATTATTACTATTATTATTATTATTATTATGTCCCTTACCAATAGCAATATCAGTTATCTTTTAGTAATTTTTTTTTGTGAGGTGGGGAATATTTTTAAGCCCTCTTTGGCTGAATTTGTGGCTATAGAATCTGTGGGCAGAGAGAGCTGGCTGTCTGAGGTGCTGCTGGCTTGGGTTGCCTGGCTGAAATGGCGGCTTCAAAGCAGACTTCAAAGGAAAGGACTGGCAGGTGACAGAGAAGGCAATTAAAGTTTTCCCGCCTTTTTTCTCCCCCTCAGGTAGCAATGGCTTCTCTTCCCACCGTCTCTCTGCCTGCCCAACAGAAAGCTTTGGAGGCAGGATTAGACCTCAGGCTTTCCAAAACAGTTTGAATGCTGACTTTCTGTGAATTTAGGAACGGGGGAGAGATTTATATGAGGAAAATATTCTCCATCCACCCTTGTGTCAGGAGATACTGTGAGGAAAGAAAACATGGCTGCTTCACCTGAGGCAAAAACACCACCTCAGGCCCTGCTCAGGTGGCCTCAGCTGCTGAGCCTCTTCACAGCTCCCGAGAACCTAAATCTCTTCCAAACCTGCCTGACTGCAAAATGTTTATATTTTTATTTAACATTAAGTTTCTCCTGCCACTTGCTACATCCCAGGACAGAACAAAGTTTCTCCTCAAAGGAAAACATCCCATGACAGAACAACAAAGATGTCCTCCTGCCTTTGTAGTAAAACAGTGGAAACAAGTTTCATGTGGTCAAAACAATGAAAAGAAAACAAAAAAGTAATATTGTTTAAAGCACACACACACACAGACACACAAAACAGACCCCCTGAAATAGCAGAAAGCAAAGAAAAGTCATGTCCTCAGCACTAAAATATAAGAAGTATTTGTCTGTCATAAAATGGCCAGTGTGTTTAAGTTCATATCATATTTCAAACTCTAATTACAAAATTATTCTTCTTGGCTCTGTTTTGAGGCTTTGGGCTACTTTTTTACTTTTTTCCTTCCTTCCTTCCTTCCTTCCTTCCTTTCTTTTTCTTTCTTTCTTTCTGGCTCTGCCCCAAATTTTCCCTACAGAAATGGTAACCTTTACCTCACAGGTCAGAAAATAAGTATGTCTTTACAAAAGGACTATCTCAATTTTGGGCAAAAAGCAGAAAGTCTAAACACAATGGGAACAGAGATGGGTAGGATTTCAGATATAAAATAACAAGAGATGCAGCTAGTCTGAAACTGGCAAAATGACCAGGCAGCTTTCCTAACAAACTTGTCTTCCTCCCTCTGGGCATTTTTTTTTAAAATTCCACTCTTTTTCTCCTTCCTTCATTAACAGTTTCCCTTCCTGAGACAAGATTAGACTAATCTATAGCCACTGTTATCTTCAGGAAAAAAGGGAATTTCTAAAAAACCGAACAGGCTGCATAATCCGGAAAGATGGAAATTACGTGTTTTGCCCTAAAATTTCAAATGTCTGAAAGACCTCTACACCTCAGCCAGGTGTTTGAAAATGTAGGGCAAGGGAAATGATTTGCATCTTTCCAAATCCTACTATAGTTTACCCCACTTCACAACAGTATAAATATGCTTTATACCTCGGGCTGTACTGCATGCAAATGAAATATCATGCTAAAAGAAAAACCAGCTAGTCTTAAGGATGTTGCCATATTAGAAGCAGTAGTGCTTTTCTGCCATTGTGAATCTGCTAATGGCAATTTCACTCAGATGTCTGGTTAGCCCATTTAGAATTGCTCCCACCACAGTTGTTTTCTGTATATATAAAATATCCAAGAAAGCTGCAAAAATAAAAAAATAAACCATTCACTCTACATGGGGGTTTTAAAACTGTTGGGAGATAAATAAAGAGAAGATATATTTTGTATAATGCTATATACAAAAGCGTATATAGGAAGAAAATCATGAGAAATCACTTCAGAATCTAGCAGAGCAAACATGGTCAGAGGGAAACTGAGAAGGAAATGGTTACAAAACTGGACACTGGAGAGAAAAGAAACTGAGGTTTGCCACTTCAGAAATAGGCACTTCAAACAAATGGCATCGAGTGAAATCTTGAAAAAGCCAAGATAGTAAATGTCTACGGGAAGAAAAAGGTGACATTACTGCCCATATTATCAGTCCGTGGAGTGCAAGGTCACACAGACTGAATATAAGAAAAAAACACAACAAAGTGGCCTAAAAGATACATTGGAATCAACGCAAAAATATGATTTACCATTTGCAAAGAACAGGTGGGAACCTAAGTTTACAAAAGCTGTTCAAAAGAGTGACATAAAAAATCCTACAAGACTTTTAAGATGGTGTGGATGACGATTCTAGATCCCATTTGTCTTCCAAGGAGTTGAAGCAAAGCACATAGCTTCTCCTCCACACTTCATCCTGTGAGTTGAGTGAGACCAAAAAGGAGAAACTGGCTTTAGAGATTTCATTAATTCCATTGCAAAGGAAGGAACTGAACTCATCTCCTCCGTTCTGGGTTGTCATCTAATCCAGCCTTTCCCATTCTGTTGCAGCTCAGAAGGAGTGCACTACAACTCCCAGAACAGGGAATGAGGGGCTTATAGTCCAATCCATCTGAAGCGTATTGGAGTGAGGAAACCTACTCTAAGCATCAAATACCACACCCAAGAAGCAACACTAGATTTTCAGTACTTAGAACAGCTTACTCCTCGGCCTGGGGCTTTGCAATTTCAGTGCACAAGATGTGCTTCACATGCACGTCTTTGTTTTCTTTTAAAAATAATGCTCCTGAGAGTAGAAAACTAACACAACAGGCTACAACCTCTCCATTTTTTTTTTAATTTGCAGGGAGAAAAATGTACACATCAGAGAACAGTCTAGAAGTGAGGCCAATCACCTGAAGTGTGTTGTCAAGAGCACACAGACCAGGCCAATATCACAGAAAAACTGTGGGATAATGCACTCAGGAATTCAGTGACACTGGTAATAAGCAGAGCATCCTCTACATTTGTTCTTTGCACTTCCATTTTAGTCACATCCCGTTTGGGGCTATCCACATAACACCAAATAATGATCATATTTTCTGCCATCCATGTGCATGACATTTTACAGAACACAAGAAAACAGTGCCCTGCCCCAAGGAGCTTACAATTTCACACTGAAGAAGCAACAAAGAGCAGTACATATTTTAAAGTGCAGGGGAATATATTGTGACAGGTCCCAAGAAAAATCCAAAAATTCAGGCAGCTGTCTTTGGTCCACACTTTGGTCCACACTTTGGTCCACACTTTGGTCCACACTTCAAGACCGGAAGAGGCCTTTTGCAAAGCCAATGGAACCCTGGTGCCTAATTCAAGACCAACCTATCCCCAAATATTTTGCCTCAGAATAGCAACAGTTGTTGTTGGAAGCTGCCTGGGAGAAAAATGGCATACAAATATAATAAATAAATAAATGCGCCTAAGAATAATATGTTTATTGAGAAAATCCATCCCCCACCCTGCTTCTCATAGATGCTGTGAGGAATGCAGCAAAACTCAGAGGGAACAGAAAATCCTGGGTGAGCTGGGAGATAATGACATGGCCTTTGTTAATCAAATACTGTAGTCTGAATACTTCAACTCTGCAAAGCCCTGTCCCACTCCAATGATGATGATGATGATGATGATGGTGATGTCAGGGATTCCAGGTAGGGAACCCTGGAAAATGATCAGCCCACTGCAAAGATGTTGCATCATGCCCCAGCTGTGGGTGATTGCATCCCCCGACAAATAATAATAATAATAATAATAATAATAATAATAATAATAATATTTATTTATATCCCGCCTCTCCCCATGGATCGAGGCGGTACTACAACAATACATTAAATACATTAAAAGCATTAAAACATAACCAATCCTCCCCACCCACCAACCCATCTAAAACCAACCCCCTAAAACACATTAACTACATTAAAGAACAGGAGGACAGTTGGTGGAAGGCGGTGGAGTACTAGTCTGGGAAGGCCTGTCGAGAGGCAGAAGTAAATGGAAGCAGGTTAAAAACAGGGAAAATGTGTGTGATTGCATCTACTGCTGCTTAGGTACCGCCACATTAGGGTCTGGGGGCTAAAGGGCTGAACCAACAAAGTTCTCCTCTCCTGGAAAGTCAAATCCACCTGCAAGGCCTCTCAGGCCTGCATTCTTTGCCCGAGCCTGTTACGAGCAGCGGATTTTTCCAAGTGAAGAAAGGAGTCTCAGAGACTGCTGCGCGCAGGCAATAAATCAAGCAAGATGCCTGCACACGGTGCCTCCTGCCAATACGTCCCGAGAAGTCATTCCTGCCGGGGATACTTGAGGGCAGCTGGTGGGGGGAGAGAAAAGCAGCAACTGACCAGATTCCAGTAAGTTTCACAAGAGATGGCAGCCAAGCTCCTAAATAGCAA